>OY282640.1:37884846-38485679 GCA_958299015.1 Tetanocera ferruginea
TGATTTTGATTTTGATTTTGATTTTGATTTTGATTTTGATTTTGATTTTGATTTTGATTTTGATTTTGATTTTGATTTTGATTTTGATTTTGATTTTGATTTTGATTTTGATTTTGATTTTGATTTTGATTTTGATTTTGATTTTGATTTTGATTTTGATTTTGATTTTGATTTTGATTTTGATTTTGATTTTGATTTTGATTTTGATTTTGATTTTGATTTTGATTTTGATTTTGATTTTGATTTTGATTTTGATTTTGATTTTGATTTTGATTTTGATTTTGATTTTGATTTTGATTTTGATTTTGATTTTGATTTTGATTTTGATTTTGATTTTGATTTTGATTTTGATTTTGATTTTGATTTTGATTTTGATTTTGATTTTGATTTTGATTTTGATTTTGATTTTGATTTTGATTTTGATTTTGATTTTGATTTTGATTTTGATTTTGATTTTGATTTTGATTTTGATTTTGATTTTGATTTTGATTTTGATTTTGATTTTGATTTTGATTTTGATTTTGATTTTGATTTTGATTTTGATTTTGATTTTGATTTTGATTTTGATTTTGATTTTGATTTTGATTTGATTTTGATTTTGATTTTGATTTTGATTTTGATTTTGATTTTGATTTTGATTTTGATTTTGATTTTGATTTTGATTTTGATTTTGATTTTGATTTTGATTTTGATTTTGATTTTGATTTTGATTTTGATTTTGATTTTGATTTTGATTTTGATTTTGATTTTGATTTTGATTTTGATTTTGATTTTGATTTTGATTTTGATTTTGATTTTGATTTTGATTTTGATTTTGATTTTGATTTTGATTTTGATTTTGATTTTGATTTTGATTTTGATTTTGATTTTGATTTTGATTTTGATTTTGATTTTGATTTTGATTTTGATTTTGATTTTGATTTTGATTTTGATTTTGATTTTGATTTTGATTTTGATTTTGATTTTGATTTTGATTTTGATTTTGATTTTGATTTTGATTTTGATTTTGATTTTGATTTTGATTTTGATTTTGATTTTGATTTTGATTTTGATTTTGATTTTGATTTTGATTTTGATTTTGATTTTGATTTTGATTTTGATTTTGATTTTGATTTTGATTTTGATTTTGATTTTGATTTTGATTTTGATTTTGATTTTGATTTTGATTTTGATTTTGATTTTGATTTTGATTTTGATTTTGATTTTGATTTTGATTTTGATTTTGATTTTGATTTTGATTTTGATTTTGATTTTGATTTTGATTTTGATTTTGATTGTGATTTTGATTTTGATTTTGATTTTGATTTTGATTTTGTTTTGTTTGATTTTGATTTTGATTTTGATTTTGATTTTGATTTTGATTTTGATTTTGATTTTGATTTTGATTTTGATTTGATTTTGATTTTGTTTTGATTTTGATTTTGATTTTGATTTTGATTTTGATTTTGATTTGATTTTGATTTTGATTTTGATTTGATTTTGATTTTGATTTTGATTTTGATTTTGATTTTGATTTTGATTTTGATTTTGATTTTGATTTTGATTTTGAATTTGATTTGATTTTGATTTTATTTTGATTTTGATTTTGATTTTGATTTTGATTTTGATTTTGATTTTGATTTTGTTTTGATTTTGATTTTGATTTTGATTTTGATTTTGATTTTGATTTTGATTTTGATTTTGATTTTGATTTTGATTTTGATTTTGATTTTGATTTTGGTTTTGGTTTTGATTTTGATTTTGATTTTGATTTTGATTTTGATTTTGATTTTGATTTTGATTTTGATTTTGATTTTGATTTTGATTTTGATTTTGATTTTGATTTTGATTTTGATTTTGATTTTGATTTTGATTTTGATTTTGATTTTTATTATGATTTTGTTATGTTCATCTTTATTTTTTATGTAACTTTTGTCTATATTTTTATTTTTTTTATTTTTATTTTGATTTGTATTTATATTTTTTTTTTTAATATAATTTTTCCTTTTTTTTAATTTTTTATTTTAATAAAAATTATATTTTTAAGCAAAATTAATGTGTCTAAGTATCTGTGAATGTATCTGTGTCTCTATTTGTTTCCATACATGTATCTTTATCTCTATCTTTATATGTATCTGTTCTGCAACTGTATCTTCATTCGCAATTTCTTGCACCAAATTGATAAACGGTTTGTTATATCGGTACCTTAAATTAAGTTCTCTATGCCTAGTTTATTCTTTGATGTGTAACATAATAATCGTTATAGAAGTCCAAACATATTTTCAACAGCAACAAAATTTTACGACTGAAAAATATGTTGTAAATTGCTGTTATACCGAGCACTACTTTGTTTTATAGCTTCCGACAGCTGTTTTTTCTGGTTGCTTCTAAACTCGTTGGCATATTTATAGCTCATAACGGCGATTTGGTTATTTTTAATTTTATTTATTTTTTGCCACCAACATATTTTTATATTAATGGCGAACGTGCTTAAATGTATTGCTTTATTTTATTCTTATTAATCTTGTTGTTCTTTTTGTTGTTGTCCCAAGTCAATATTTAAAACGCGTTCATTTTAGGCAAAAGATATATATTAAAAATAAAATTATAAGCTAAAATAAACGTACGTGCTTACATAAAGCTATATAAATACAGACATGTAGACGCCCACATCTTTGGAAGTAGCAGCATTTTAATACATACTTTAAAAAAAAAACGAGAGATGCGCCTAAAAGAATGCAGTAACGGCTGACTAAAAAAGACCGCGGAGAATATATTACAAGAAGTGAAGTGTTTGAAGTCAGCATATTGCTGAATATGAGTGTATGTGCGGTGCGTGTAAGTATGTGTCTGTGTGAGTTTGTTTTGTGTTTATGTCTGTAAATATTGAGTGCTTTGAGAATTTTTCGTTGCTATGGCTTTTTGTTTTTGGGGGCTTTAAAAAGCAGTGATGCAAAGGATGTGGCTGGTTTTTGTTACTGTTTATATTTTTATGATACACAAGTTAACACATATACAGGCATAGCAATCTTGTGCACTCAGACATGAGTAACAAAAAAAAAAAAAAAACAAAAAAAAAACAACTCAGTCGCAGGCGCAAGCACATATCATCACTTTAGCTTTCGCAACAAGAGCAAAAAGTAATATATAGCCAACACCATAGAAGAGACATACACACACACATGGCACTTAACCGCACAACCACACATACCAAAAGAAAACCTAAAATAAAGAACGTAACAGCAAATGAACCGCGATAAAGTTTAGAGGCAACAAAAAAAAATGCAGGCCAGTGAAAAACCCAGAATGAGTTGATGAACTTGCAACCAAAAGAGCGTGTAGGAGGCTCACGATGGTTGAAGACTTACTTATGTATGTTATAAAGTACACATTTTTGTCATCACGGCTGGTGATTATAATTTTTTTTTTATTTTACAGCAGATATACTGATAATAAGGTTACGAAAAATTTAGTAAACTATATTAAAAAATAAGCCCAGTGAACAAATTAAGTTATATATGAATTTACTAATGAATCTTATCGTGTAAAATCTAAGTCGAATCTTTTCGGTACTCACAAATGTATAATTTTTAAGTAACTTTAAAATTCTTCTATTTAGATATGATGCATATTTTCTTTAAATCAAAATATTTCTTAATGAAACTTGTGAAAATTGTGTTTGTTTCAATAGTTATAATGAGTTCTCATAAATATGGCTCTGCAAAGTGCTAAATTTCTGACGATTTTATGAGCGCTCGTTATAATGACTCAGTTATGAAGATTTAATTCAGGCTATGTAGGATGAAAGTTCATTTTTATGATTAGAAAGGATCTTTATTGTAAAAATTTGATAACTCAGAAAAGGAGCTTATTAAAGAATATTTAAAGAGCTTTCATAATTAACCCTCAAAGAGTTTTATAGCTCTTAAGGGGACATGGGTCTGTATTAACTTCTTTTTCGGGCTTCTATTTTCATTTTCCAAAAAAATTTCAATTTAAAAAAAACAAAATTGAAGATGCTACCTTGGTTAGTTAGTCAGGATTACCAATTACTCTTTGACGTATAACCGACAAAGATTCATTTGTGATGTTTTGATCTGCATTTATAAAATGGGGTACTTTAAGATGAAATTCAAGTCCTCGTACAAGATTCTTGCAGTCCTCATCATTCATTTTTTTTTTTGTTTTAGACATTTCACTAAACCACGAGCTATGGTTTGTAGAAAATTTTATAAATATCTTGTAATAATTTTTTAGTAGTTTTATAATCAACCCCATTTTATAAGAACTGAGCCAATAATATAAAATTTTTGTACACAAAAATTAAGAAATTTAAAACAAAAAAGTAAAGAAAGTCTAAAGTCGGTCTAGGCCGACTACGAAAACCTACTTTAAAAAAAAAAAAATAGTATTATTGAACATGGATGTGTCCGTGGGCTGATGAAGCCTATATTTTATATGCGTTTAAATGTTGATGAAATATTTACACATACCAAGTTTTATTCCTGTAGCTCACAGTTAATGCCTTTATTGTGCTTTCGCTATGGGAGGTGGGCGTGTTCATGGACGGATTACTCCTAATTTTTGAACACACCTTAGTTTTGATATAAAATACATACATACTAAATTTAATTTCTCTATGACAAACATAACCTTATTTATTGAGTTTTAAACTTTTTGTGTTGTATGGGAGGTAGGCGTGTTCGTAGGCGGATAACATCCATTTTTCAAAACCATCTTTGCCTTGTCATAAAGAACAACCGAGCCAAATTTTAGCTCTGTAGGTTAAACAGAGGCTTATTTATTGCGTTTTCAATTTTTGGGTTGTATGTGAGGTGAGCGTGTCCGTGAGCGGATGATGTCCATTTTTCGAAAACATCTTTGTGTTAGTATAAAACACATACATATCAAATTTTATTGTTGTAGGCTAATTAGGAGCTGAGCTATGCACTTTTGAATTTTCGCGTTGTATGGGAGGTAGGCGTGTCCGTGGGCGGACGATGTCCATTTTTCAAAACTATCTTTTTTTTTGTTATAAAAAACATATGTGCCCAATTTTAGCTCTGTAGGTTAAACAGAGGCTTATTTATTGCGTTTTAAATTTTTGGGTTGTATGGGAGGTGGGCGTGTCCGTTAGCGGATGACACTCATTTTTTAAAGACATGTTTGTGTTGAGATAAAACACATACATACCAAATTTTATTATTGTAGACTAATTATCAGCTGAGCTATGCACTTTTGAATTTTTGCGTTGTATTGGAGGTAGGCGTGTCCGTGGGCGGATTCCATGTGTACCAAGTTTCATCCAATTATCTCGACTTCTTCCTCTTATCCTGTGTTTACGGACAACACACAGACGGACGGACGGACGGACATGGATAGCTCGACTCACGTGTTGACGTTGATCAAGAATATATATACTTTTCTATACCGTACTCGCTTTGTTCTATGCGTTACAAACGTTTGCACAAAGTTAATACACCCTGCCCTTTCAGGTTTAGGGTATAAAAACGCTCAAAAATCAATCAAATCATATTTTTTGTTCGTCATTGAGTTCAAAATGAGACATCATTAGCGCAACAAAAGGGAGTTTCGGGGTTTAAACCCCCACAAAATTATTGTTGTATCAAGCAATATAGAATTAAATCAAAGTGAAATCTTATGAATTACACATCTTATCAAGTGAGCAAAAATCCCAAATATATATTTCAAATCGATTCTGTTTGATGCACAATATACTAAGTTTTCATGTTTTTTTTCATTGAGACTGATTCTGACCTCTTGAGGTCAGAACTTCGATTTGTGTTGTCTTTTCAACTTCTAGCTTGGAACCCACTAAAAGGACTTGAAATATTTGAATGAAAATTAATTCAAACGTAATACAATATAAGAAAGCCTGAATTTTAGGAAAAACGGTCGAGTCCCTAGCCACCGAATTCATCAAAGGAATTTCCTGTAAAATATATAGTTTTTCGTTCTTTTTTTTATTAATTTTTTTAAACACAAACCAACCCAAACTCTGCAGGAATTAAGTTTATACTGAAGTCATGTGATTCAGAAAAAAAAAAATAATTCCAATTGACTTCCGAAACTTTCCGCAAAAATTTACAATTCATAATTTTCCAACGTATTTTCCCGAATCTGTTTCATAAAAGTTTGGCTAAATTTTCAAATATTATCCGATTTTAAGAAATGAGGCCTTATTAGAAAAAAAAGATGTTGCTTTGATGTTGCTTCTGGTCAACCGTTTAT
Source organism: Tetanocera ferruginea (assembly GCA_958299015.1). Lineage (NCBI taxonomy): Eukaryota > Metazoa > Arthropoda > Insecta > Diptera > Sciomyzidae > Tetanocera > Tetanocera ferruginea. The sequence continues at coordinate 37,891,078 of OY282640.1, forward strand.
CAGTAATATAATAAAGTTATATCGAAATAATATCTTTTTTAACGAAAGTTTTTCCGACACTCTTCCAAAAAGACCTCATTCATTAAAATCGGATACTATTTGCGCAATTTTGAGGAATTGTCATGAAACTGATTTCCAATGGAAGATTATGAATAATAAAATATTTTTCACTATGTTCGGAAGCCAGTCAGATTTTTTTTTACTAAATCACGTGGCTTCACTCGATACTTGATTCCCCCAAAAATTTGGATAAGTATGTTAGTGTTAAATATGACGGTATAAAAAGTCGATTTTAGAGGAAATTTCATCACTTATTTTAGTTGCGAGAGACTCAAACGATTTTTTCATATTTAGGCTCTTAGTTTTTCATCCCAAGATGTTCGAAATTTTGCGTCTTATACTTTCGGAAATGAGCTCCATTAGTGCTTACCAAAAGGCGATTTTTAAGGCATGTGCCAATTGGTTCTTTTTCCAAGCAAAGTTTTGGGGAAAAATTTTTATTCTGGGCAGAAAAAATTTCTTGTTTGTTGCCTCTTTTGGTACGCAAGTAAAACTTAACATATTACAGCTCAAGCCTTAAAACCTTTTTATAGCTTCCCAAAACCTTCGTATAACATTCTTAGAACAAGAAAAAAATCCGTAAAAGACTGTACAACTGGCGATTTTAAAACATTTTGGCCGATTCTAAAGATCCTAAACAATACTGAAGCAAGTTCATTTTAAGACGACCGCTACCACTGTTGTACAGCTTCTGTACGGACAAAATGTCCTGACAGTGCCCGGTGCACATCCGTTTTACAACTTGTTTCTTAAATTTTCGGCCGTTATAGGAATAGTGTACCGTTTGAACTTAAAATTTTTAATTTTTACTCGAGGAGAGATCAAATTTTAAGAAACAAACTCGATTTTTATGTACATTTGTTATTTTGTATTTACTTGCAAAGCTTTGGAAATAATTAAAATGTGAATTATTTCGATAAGTATTCGTATCCAATACTTATCACCAATGCAATCACCAATTCGTGGTGACCTTGGAATTTCTTGCTAAAATTTGCAACCCTTCTTCAAGATACGTTATCAAGTGCTCGAAATATTTAGTTCGTAAATCAACAAAAAAAAGTTATCATATGCTTTGGTTGAGCCTTGGAAACCCACCTAACCCAGTAATTTATTAAACTTATTTTTGAAAATATTTCTCCTAAGAGTTAAAACTTATTGCTGTGATATGAAACCTTCGTAAAATTGAATTTTATATATAAGTCCGAAAACCCCCCAAAAAAAAAAATCCTGGTTGCGCCCCTGGCCTACCTTATTATTGTATCATGCTCAAGTTGCTTTCTTAGATTTTCTCCATGTTTCTCTCAACTCTCTCTCAATAATGCATACCCAGTAGAAAATAAGCCATAATGAAACTAAAAGAAGATATGAACGATTACAAATTGAAGTGAAGTAAGTCATACAATTTTTGTTTTGAGATAGAATGACTTGAGGTTAATGGCTTTTATGGATTCCTATAGAGGATTTTCTTATATTTTCACAGATATTTCCTAACAAAAAATTGTGGTCACTTCATTTTATAAGCAATAATTTTAAGCATATAAAAATACTACATAGATCGCATTGGATAAATAAAAAAATTCGTTGATCTTATCACTTCAAATCTGAGCCTTTCATATAAATAATAGAACATGAAAGACAATGACATTGGAAACGCCATATATCGAAAACGAATCGGGATAGAACAAAAATTTAAATTTTTAAGTTTTTCAATGGGGGAATGAAATTTTCGGTACGCACAGATAGAGTGGGGTGTAACAAAAGAAAAAATTTTTCGAATTTCATAGTTTTCATAAATTTGAAAATTCTCCAAAAAACCTGATTTTGTCACTTTTTTAAGCCCGTCCAAGGACGGTTAGAATCCAATGTCATCACTTTTAAGTATCAAATAAATTTTCTGTGCAAAATTTTAGGCTGAACATTTTTTTTCCTAAAGTTTGAAAAGCACAGTAATAGCCAAATTACAGTTTGAGAGATATTAGGTGCGGAACGTGACATTTGCGTTTAATATGTTAGGATTGTAAAAAAATTACGGGAGTATATCGCTTAAGCATAGAAAAACATCATCTTGCGTAGACACTTTTCCGCTTTAAGTGTAGGTTATGGTAAATCCATCGTCCTGCTGTGCAAGCAATTGGGAAGATATTAAAATTGTATGAAAAAGGAATCGGTAAGAATGTGCAAAGATCTGTGCAAATTGTTATTTACGCTTTGTGGAAAATATCGCTGCTGTATGTGAAAGTGTAGTTGAAGAACCCAAACGTTCAGTAACCTAACCCAAGTTGAACCAAAAAATTGATATTGCAAATTAATTTTAAAATTTTACAACAAGAAAATACTGAGTAGGCCGGATCATTCTTTTATGGATGCAAAAAATGTCAACCGGTCGGGGTCTCAAAAGTTAGAGAAACTCATTAAAATGATTTCTGCATACTTTTTTTTCAAATCGGGGAAAAACCGCCGAAGCAATTTTGATTCTTTGATTAAAGCGATACACAGAAAAAAAGAAGAACTAAATACCTTTCTAACAATAACAATTCCTCGTAAATATAATAAAAAATGAGTCTTTTACAGCGGTTTTAAATAAATGCCTTTTTAAAAATAGCAAAAAATTCAATTTTTGATGGTCAATAAGAGTTATAATGAAACAAAATTTTAACAATGTTTTTATGTCAAAATGTTAGTTTGAGTAAGAAATTTAACATTTAAGAAGATTTGGGTATGCGTTCTGTGAAAAATAAAAAGTTACAAGCAAAACACATGTTTTTTTGCCAAAAAGGACCTTCAGGAGAATCAAAATTGCTTCGGCGGTTTTTCTCCGATTTGAAAAAAAAGTATGCAGAAATCATTTTAATGAGTTCCTCTAACTTTTGAGGCCCCGACCGGCGGAATCTTAATTTCGATCCGGTCTAATACTGAGTCTTGCAATATAAAACGGTGGAAGTTAGAAATACTCTGCTTTTTTATATAAATTGTTTAATTTTCAGTTAATAATATATCTAGAATAAAAACCAAATATTTTAAACCTTGAACAAATAAAACTGTAACAGACTCATACAACAGACTTATTCTAATAAATTTCGTTGAAGCCTTTTAAGCATGAAACAGTCTCTGGTACGAAACACACCCAAAAAGGACAACAATGAATATTTTCATAAAAAGCAAATTTTTATTGAGCATTAAAGCAATCTAAGCTGCCAGCCGCAATTATCAAAGATCAAGCAAGTTTATTCACTTGATATCCATGCAGCTTTTCTGTGCGTTCGTCTGCAGTCTCTAGAGTACATTTTCAGTAACAAAAAATAAAAGAAAAAAAAAAAGAAAGGATGCCCAGTTCTCTTCATCAAAGCCATACTTCATCAGAGTTAAGTGTCTATGTGTATTCAGCTTAACAAAAAGAAAAGAAAAATTATTACAAACTTTATCATTTTCTTCATCTGTTTTAACATCCCTCCCCCACACTTGCCTCTTACACTTTATTTACGACATAAAGACAATTTAAATAAATTAATAATTTAAAGTACAACAACAAAACTCAATGGCAAACGCTGTTTTGAAATGTAAAAAATACACTGCATTGACAACCAAAACACCAAAAAAAAAAAAAAAAACAAAACCAAAAAACACTAACAACACTAACAACAACAAATGAGCAAAAGGTTACCAAAACCTAAACTCGGCAATGCTTCAAAATGGGCAGCACAAAAAAACAAATTTATGGATAAATCATGTTCTTTTTTAATAAAAATACAGAAAAAAAAAAAAAAAAACAACAACAACATTTTAACAGAGATGAAGTCATTCGTGCGGAAAAATGTGCAAAATTTCACAGCAACAGCAGCAGCAGAAGCAGCAGCAGTAGCAGAATGTTTTGCTGCTGTTTCTTGGTCACGTCGCGACGCGCCAAGTTCCAACTGGGGTGGTCGTGGGTTGCCATATTTCGTTAACCAATGGTCGAAAACATAAAAAAAAACACAAAAAATGATATAAGGCGCTCTGTTTTAAACGGAAAAACAAGTGGACAGGGACAGCAATAACAACAACAACAAAAAACACAACAGCCATCATTTAAATAAAAGGCCATTTCGAGAAGTTATACTGACCAAAAAAGAAAAAAACAGAGTTCAAAAAAACGCATACATTTTTATCAATGGCGGCAATAATTTAACTTAATGTGACGTCAGACATGTTTACTGCGGTTTGATACACTCCCAACCATGTCTCTGCTATTTTTTCTCTCTTCAGTCGTAGCATGCATTGTCGTTCAACTATTCGCTTTTGCTTTTTGGCACTTAGTTGGTGATTTTTCATTGTAAACGTTGACCAAAAGCTATGCTATCAGCTGGAGACATACATAAAAAAAATTAATCCCTCATACACTCAACTGACATACTTACAATCAGCACTCTCAGTCGTAACGTTCTCACACATTTCCATTATGTATCGCTTAGAGTAAATTCTTAATTTTATATGTGATGAAATAAATCGTTGTTTTTTATATATATTTTAGCTTAAAGATGTTGACATTTTCTTTATACTCTTGGAGAGTGTTGGCCATGTTCTAGAGTTCTGGCACTTTTTATGAATGTATTTAAATTTATTACTAGTGACCGTGGCATGCAGGTTAAGTGTGTGGCTTAGCATGCTCGGAGCCCGTCTTCGATTCCCAGTCACGGCGAAAAGTTTCAAAGAATTTTTCTGATCGGTCACCACCTCTCTGCAGACAATGGCAAACCTCAGAGAGTAAATAATGCCATGTAAAGCTTCTTGAGAACATGAACTTTAGCCGTTTGGAGTCGGCATAAAACATGTAGGTCCAGTTCTCGGTCAATTGTGTGCAAACATTTAATAACACACACAACACAATTGATCATAAGAAGCTCGGTCAAAGTCCTTTCAAGGGCTGAAATGGCCAATTTGTTTTTTTGTTTTATTTAACTTTATGAAAAGATTTGCTCTTTATAGTAAAAACACCTGTGCGCCTTGGAAAAAGCATCGGTTTAACACATTTTTTTTTCTTAAAAGAGTTCCAAATTATCCAAAATAAATTTACAGCCAACGCCTGTCTTCATCAAAGTGACGTCATCAAAATTAATTAATTAACTTAATATTTTACACACAATCGTATAAATATTTAATCCTAAACGTTAAAGGGGCACAATATTGTATAAAATATAAAGTATAACAGATCGTGAAATCACAAAAAAAAATATTTTCGTATCACGTGGGTGAACACGCTAATCTTCGAAACCACTCAACTGATTTCAAAGAAATTTTGTAAATGAGTTTGGTTTTTTTCAGCTTGAAACATAGAATAGTTTTGAATCTGATAGGCAGTTATCGAGAAATCAGTAGGCCGTTATCGAGATATACATTTTTTTTTTTTTTAAGTTTATTAAAGAATTTAATTTTTTTTTAATTTTTTAAGGTTTGAGTATGTTTTTTATAGAACATTTTACAATTTTAAAACAAAAACTTGTTGTTTTTATTTAAACGGACCTTCACGCAAATCAAACCCACTTCGATAAATTTACTCCGATTTTCATTCGTTTTTAAGAACTCCGTTTATTTTTAAATTACTGAAGTCGCAATCTGATTCCACAGAGATCATCGAACTATGATGACGGAGTAATATTTTAAAATTTTTCAAGTGAGTTAAATAAAAAAATTTTTTTGTGGAAATTACAATTTTATTGATGTTTTCAAATTTTTTTTATGAATAAATTAAGTTTTACCGTGCAAAAAATAATATACTTTTTGGAACACAGCCATTCTGGGTAATTTTTTTTTTCGAAAGTCATGTAAATGAACAATAAGTTCCTAAAATAATTCTTCTAAATATCTTTTTGGGCCCGAGATATTAGTTTTTGAAGTAATAGTCCTAAAATGCTTGTTTTTCGGTGTTCTAATATTGGTAGCGAGTAGCTGTTTAAATATTTTTGAACAAAACCTTTTAGCATATGTTTTTGAAAAGTATTACTAAATTCCCAAAAAAAACTTTAGAGCGTTCGGATACTGCTAAAAGGGTAAAAAAATAGTCAAAGACGATTCCAACGAAGACGACCTAGTAAAACAAAAACTTCAAAATATTCGCGAAGAGAAATTTTTGGCTGTATTTTAAAACTGTAGGAAAATCGTGAGTAAAGATTTAAAAGAAAAGTGGCCTTCAATGCGTACCTTGAGGGACTCCTCACGTTAAATGTATAGCATCGAAAAAACAGTTTTTATAATTTAACCAGTTACTAGTAAACCTGTTGCCCGAATTCGAGCAATTCAATAAAAATTAAGTGTTAGAAACACTTACACTAATATAACTACTGAAAAAACATTATGACTATTCGAAAACATCGTAGCTTAACTATTCCAGCTAAAAAACATAACTAATGTAAATAGATAAAATAGATAATCATAAAAATAGATTTAAGAAATAATACTAAGATATATTTCAGAAATTAATAAAAGGTACTTACAGAACACCTACAACAGCGACTTATGACACATTTAAATGAAAAAATACCAAAAAACCCAAACAAATTTTTTTTTTTAAAACCGTTAAAATTTGACTGAGTTGTTTGCTCGGAAAGTGGAATTTTTGATTTTGGAACTGCATTTTTCGGACAATTAACATTTGAGGAATGCATAAAAGATAATTTTGGTTAAAAATTTTTAGTTTTGAAAAAAATTCAAATTCGATCAATTCATAAGCTCTTCTCAAACTAAATTTCAAATCGATAAAATAACGGATTTTTGTACAAAAATTTTATTTCTGTTTTAAAAGGTTGGGAACCCCCTGAAGTGAAATCACAATTTTTTAAAGTGGTTTGCACATCTACAGCTTAAACCTGATTTAATGACATCTAAATCGATAGAATCATTTAGAAACCATTGGTCTGGGAGGAGTTGAAGTCACAAAAAAAACCTTAGTCTATTAATTATATAGATAAGCAGGATGATTAAAACAGATTCGTGGCTATAACTTTTAATTGGTTGCAGCTATAATGAAATTTTTTTCAAATATATTGTTTTTGAAGCTTATTGAAGATTTAAAAATTATAAGAACAACATTTAAAAAAAAAAAATTTCGAGCAAAAAACCCTTGTTTCTTCGATGACACATAATATTTATTAATTTTTCTGTCAAACAAAAACAAATTCGTCTTAAATAAACTATATACAATGAAAGAAAATCAAAAATGCAAATTTTAAATTTTTTATTTTTACAACAAAAACAATTTTTAATACATTTTTTGAGGAAACATTCTTTTTATTGGACTCTTTTTAAAGGCAATGATTAAAATATAAATAATAAAGTAACGGTAAAAACTTGGTTATTATTTTAAAGTCAATTAATTGCAATTAAATACAAAAAAGAAATAAATGCAATTTTTTAAAAAGTGGCAGAGATATTCGCTTCCAAATACGGAACTTTAAATTTCAGAGAGTTTTTTCTCTGTCTTGGCGTTTGATAAAAATACACGCTAAACAACTAAAGAAAATATTAAGAAAATTCATTAAAAATACATTTGGCAAGATAATTACCGTAATTGCCAACACATTTCAAAGAAAATAAAACAAAAATTTAGAAAAACAAAAAAATTTTGAAAACCGTTAAAATTTGACTGAGTTGTTTGCTCGGAAAGTGGAATTTTTGATTTTTGAAACTGCATTTTTCGGACAATTGACATTTGAGGAATGCATAAAAGATAATTTTGGTTAAAAATTTTTAGTTTTGAAAAAAATTCAAATTCGATCAACTCATAAGCTTTTCTCAAACTAAATTTCAAATCGATAAAATAACGGATTTTTGTACAAAAATTTTATTTCTATTTTAAAAGGTTGGGAACCCCCTGAAGTGAAATCACCAATGGAAATAGAATAGGTCCATTGGTCTGAGAGGAGTTGAAGTCACAAAAAAAACCTTAGCCTATTAATTATATAGATTTCCGATGCTGACAATAGGATTCAATCCATTTTAGTAGATTTGAGAGGAAAGCTAACGCTGAGAATTTAGCGAGTAGAGTTTTATGAGTAGGAGTTTAAAAGGTCTGATTCAACACCAAATTCACCTATACAAAGGATACCAGAGTTTTTTGATTTAAAATAATCTGCGAAAAAATTGCAAATATTAGCTGTATCATCAGAAGATGAACACTTATAATGCATGCAGTTAGGCATACCACATGATTTTTTTTTTTTTCATAGTTGTGTGTCCAGAAAAACTTAATATTTTCTTAAAGTTTGCCCTCATGATGGCTAAATAAAACTTAAATATAAATTTATTTATACTATATTTGAGGATAGCCAAGAATACTGGATACATCTCCGTTAATTCAAGACCAGAACAACATGATTTACAGATTAAATCAGTAATGCGATCAAGATCATTGAACCAGTTATTTATCTGAGTCAAATCAAATTGTGAGATAAAATCACTTAAGAGTCATTTTAAGTCAGTTTAAATTATCGCATTTAAAGAAACAAGATAATATTTATCACAGACTGGTTTCCATATTAACCCTACATCCGTTCATGGTAAAACAATACCTTTAGCGTCTGTGGGGTACAATTGTACCCTAGTGCAATTATATGAAAAAAAAGTCTGAATTCAAATCCAAATAAAATAAATTAATGCCTTTATTTATTAAAAAAAAAATTATGAAATAAAACAAAAAAGGAGAAAACAATTAAATTGCTGTTGCTGTTGAGTTGAGTTGGGGTACAATTTTACCCCGAGGACGGATTTACGGTTAAGGTACTTAAATTAAAATCAAGTCTTATTATCTTTTGTTATGACTGCTTTAGGTTCTCGAGGAAAAAATAAGAACTTTTAAGATGTATTAGATATTATTTAAAGGGCTTCTAGGCGGATTATAACTTACAACTTGATGTCAGAGTGAGCGCTACAAGCAAAGCGATTCCATGTAAGATTGACATATATTTTTATACCTTAAACCTGAAAGGTCAGGGTCTATTAACTTTGTGCAAACGTTTGTAACGCATAGAACGAAGCGAGTCCGGTATAGAAAAGTATATATATTCTTGATCAGCGTCACCTCGTGAGTCGAGCTATTCATGTCCGTCCGTCCGTCCGTCCGTCTGTCCGTCTGTGTGTTGTCCGTATACACAGGATAAGAAGAAGGAGTAGAGATAATTGGATGAAACTTAGTGCAAATGGTCACATGCACCCAAGGATCTGCACTATTGAATATTTTTGGAATCCGCTCACGGACACGCCTACCTCCCATACAACGCAAAAACTCAAAACTGCATAACTCAGCTCATAATAAGCCTACAACAATAAAATTTGGTACGTATGTGTTTCATACCAATACAAAGAAGTCTTCGAAAAAAAGACGTCATCCGCTTACGGACACGCCCACCTCCCATACAACCCAAAAATTGAAAACGCAATAAATAAGCCTCTGTTTAACCTAAAGAGCTAAAATTTGGCACATATATTTTTTATGACAAGACAAAGATGGTTTTGAAAAATGGACGTCATCCGCCCACGGACACGCCTACCTCCCATACAACCCAAAAAGTTTAAAACTCAATAAATAAGGTTATGTTTGTCATAGAGAAATTAAATTTGGTATGCATGTATTTTATACCAAAACTAAGGTGTGTTCAAAAATTGGGAGTAATCCGTCCATGAACACGCCCACCTCCCATAGCGAAGGCACAATAAAGCATTAACTGTGAGCTACAGGAATAAAACTTGGTATGTGTAAATATTACATCAACATTTAAATGCATATAAAATACAGGCTTCAACCGCCCTTGGCGACGCCCATTTACAATAAAAATTTTTTGTTTTTGAAAAGTGGGTTTAGTGTATTTCATAGTCGGCCTAGACCGACTTTAGACTTTCTTTACTTGTTTTTCACTATTTTTATGTTTGGGAAGAAATGGGTTAAAAAGGTGTTTTAGCTCATCGACGTCTTCTTTCATAGATTTCATTAAATCTGATGTAACATTAGGTCTATTCACATACTTTACTTATTAAAACTTGCAGGGAGAGAAAAAAAAAATTGAAAAATTTCACAAAGAGAAAAATATCAGAAAAAGTACGTGAACGGAAAACTTGTAGAAACTTGCAAGTAAGCAGCTGATCCAAAGATTTGACAGCTGATTTTAAATCAGAAAAAAGTTTGTAAGTATTGTGTTTGTTTTTTGACAAATAATTTTTTGTGTTTTGCCAGCTGAAAAATCTTATAGCTTGTTTCAAAAGAGAAGTAATATATTCGCGCATGTTTGAGAATAAAAAAATAATTTTGAAAGTGTTCTTCAATCTGATTGGTCGACATTAAAAATAAAATTTATTCTTTGAGCAGCAAAATAAATAAAAAAAAATTATTGTATATTCCTGAATTCTGATGCTCATCGCAACTGCGCTACGAAAGTACTGAAGCATATTTTTCAAAATTATTTTATTTTATTTTCCCGGAATCAAGATTAAATAATTTATAAGCTTATCCCAATATTAGACATAGCTACCCTTATTTTTTTAAACAAAATACTGTTCTCTCTCGAAAATGAATGACAACCAGGGTTTTGTGGTTTCTGCAAAAAAATTTATGTTTCAGTGTTTTGTTGTGTTTTTTTTTTTTTTTAAGTGAAACTTCTTTAGCCGCGTATACAACATACGGCGAACGAAACGGGTAGTAAAACCGATGTTTCACTTTAATGAAACTGCGGCGAATTAAGGTTAATTTAGGTGAATATAGGTGAATTTAGTTGAAATTAGGTGTTCGCAAAACCTTATAATTTGGAATTGATAAGGTGTTCGGAAGGAAAAAATTATCTAACATTGGTTTGAGTCCGAACTAACAGACGAATAAATTAATAAAGTTTCAAACCATACTTTTTGATGGTGGAATTTTTAACTAGATACGCTTCAATTTCCAACCGTGATACGCTACGCTGGAATTTTCAACCTGTATGATTCAAATGCCAATCGGATGCAATAAGATTTTCTTTTTTTTTTAGCTTTGAACTAAGGATTTCAGGTGTCAAACCTATTCAGTCAAGTCTGCCTTAGTTCGGAAATGTGGTGATAGACAAGTAGGAGAGAAAAGGAAACCAAGAGAAACAAGTGTAGAATGTTGTATGTGTGGCGGAGTGCTCTATCAACATGCGAATTTAAATCTGAGGCAAGTGTTATGCCTTTACCTCAGTCTATTCGAGTTATTAAGCAATCTCATTCCACAAACATCTCTACCACCAACTACAACTTCCAAAGTCGTATATATTGATGAATTATTAATTTCAATTGAGGAAAGAATTAAAGAAAGGTAAATGCGTAGGACCATGGCTAGGCCGGGATTCGAACCCGAAACCTCTGGGATGGCAGTCAAGCACGCTAACCACTCTACTACCGAGGCCCCCTTCATGGATTCCATGGAGCACTTGGACAAATATGGATGGTTCTATGGCCAATCGGATGCAATGGGATTATCAGTGGTTACAAGCGTGTTATTGGCACTTTTATGGATTCCATGAATCATTTGGACTAAAATGGATGATTCTGTGGCTAATCGGATGCAATGGGACTATCAGAGGTCGCAGGCGGATCATTTTCACTTTTATGGAATCCATTAAGCACTTGGAAAAATAGGAATGATTCTATGACAATCGGATGAAATGGGATTATCTGAGGTCGCAGGCGAATTGTTGACACTTTTATGGATTCCATGGATGATTTTGACCAAAATGGATAATTCTATGGCCAATCGAATGTAATGGGATTTTCTGAGGTCATTCACAGGTGATCATTGAAACTCTAATGGATTCCATTTTTAAGTAAATTTTTTTAAGTAAACATGATGAGCTCATTTTCTATTGATGATGATGAGAAATGGGTTCATTACGATAACCCTCAGCGCTAAAAACCATACGGACCGGACCGCCCGGCCATACGTAAAATCGACGCTAAAGCCCAATATTCACAGTGACAAAGCCCTGCTCTGTGTGTGGTCTCTGTATTTAGTGGGGCCGTGGTGCCCACTACACGTGGTATACTATAGGATGCTATAACTAGGTGAGACTATCACAGGGCAACTCTACCGAACTCAATTGACGCGTTTGAACCGAGCATTGAAGCAAAAACGGCCAGAGTGCGATCAAAGGCGGCACAACAAGATCATTTTTTTTTTTTTGCCTTGGGGATCAGCACTTTCGTTTTTTTTTAAAATAGACTTTTAAAATAGATTTTTTCAATAAGAATATATTAAAAACTCTTTACAGAGGTAAGAGGGTTACAGTTTCACTTATACCGTGCGTGGCGGCCACACACATATTTTTTTTCTATAAAAAAGTACGTGCCTTGAAAATTGTACTGCTTAGAAAAAAATAAATAAGTATTCATTCTTTCTTTAACTTTTTAAAGGAAATACATTCGTAAAAATATTTCAAACTTGGAATCTGTGAAGTAGTAGAACCTTCAAAAATCAACTGATGGATGCTTAAAAATACAAAAGTTGTAGAAAATTTATTGATTCCAAATTCTCAAGATATATTTTACTAAGAAATAGTAAGATATTCAAGCAGCTGTGGGACTTTTGTGTCATTCAAAATGCTCTCCTCTTCAAATAAGGGTATCTATCTGCATTTTCGTGAGAAGACGTCAAATATCGGGATAACCTTTAAATTATTGAATCATGCCCGGAATTTCACTGCACAATTTTTGATGGATGCTTTAAAATACAAAAGTTGTAAAAAATTTATTGATTCCAAATTCTCAAGATATATTTTACTAAGAAATAGTAAGATATTCAAGCAGCTGTGGGACTTTTGTGTCATTCAAAATGCTCTCCTCTTCAAATAAGGGTATCTATCTGCATTTTCGTGAGAAGACGTCAAATATCGGGATAACCTTAAAATTATTGAATCATGCCCAGAATTTCACTTCACAATTTTTTTCTTAAGAAAATAATGTATTTTTTATGCAATTTGTTTTTATTTGCTTTCCCAAGCGTTTTCTCTCTCAATTTTTTTTGTTCTCTCGTTGCAAGATTTTCGAATTCGTGAACGTTTTTCAAGTAAAAATTTGTAACAATTTTTTATTATCGAACAAACCTATTTTGTATAATTCCAGTTACGACACGTCGACAAACCGTACAATGACATTGTAACCAATTTTATGGGGAACTGCTTAAGACATCGAAGCACGAGATAAAAGCTCCAAAAGTATCCCATTCGGTTATGCAGAATTCACAGCAAGACTCATATTGCACCTCGTAAGTGAGGTTATGATAACGCTGCAATGAGTTTAAGAAAATTTATGAAAAAAAAATAACAGTTTCAAGCTTAACTTGTTGCTGACGATGAGCGGTAGTGGCTTAATAGTTGATAAATTACAGAATAACGACAGAAAAACTGGCTTAACTACCAACAACATAGATGTTAATGAACAGAGTTGCCAAGTCAATTCCAAATACTTGTGTGATTGCAAATACGAATTACAATATAAATATGGATAGAATTACACAACAGAACGCGATACTTTTTATGTATTGTAACTAATGTGATATTTTGATATTTTATTATCTACGCATCAATAAAAGTCAAAGTCTCAACATGAAAAACTGTGATAAGTTCTACCAGTAAACTTTACCGACAAAATATAAATGTAGAATAGCACATATCATATATCTGAACCAACATTTAAATTGCGACACCGAATGTTATAAACTAGTAGTATTTTAAAATATATATATATATATGTATGTCTTAATGAATTTGCGGCAAGAAATTAAGTTTAGAATTTGCTTATTGAAAAACATAACCTTTCAATTTAACCCAATTAACGTCAGTTAAACATTTTTGTTTTTTTTTTTTTTCTTGTCATGTTTGTTATTTTTGTTTCATATTTCTGCGATTCCTTTATTATTTATCATTCATCATGTGCTGCTATTGTCAGATTTTTCATTTTATGCATCAAAAGCACTGCAACACATTCCAATGATCAAATATAAAGCACAAAATCAACTCATTCCACTTCACAAAAGACAAGTAATTGTCACATGAGTGAGTCGATGAAATGTCAAAATATCTAAAATGTTGACAGAACTAGCTAAATGTTAAATGAAAACAATATAATTTTGCTAACGGAACATTTATGTGAAAATCGCAACAAAGCGAGGGTTGTTGCTTTCAATAATATGTAGGTAACTCTCTATGTATGCATGCATATGTATGAAAAGCATGCCATATAACTACACACACACACACACACCCTGAAACAACAACAAAATCATAGCACAGTATAAAAGTTTATTGACAGTGACAGAACAGAAAGACAGCGAGGTGATGTGGCATTTGAAGTGGATATAAGTTTAAAATTAGAAAATTAAACATAACCTTATGAATTGTGGAATTTAGACAGAGAACAGAGGATAACGTTGGCGTTGATGATGTTGATGTTGATATTTTTGGGTAGGTGTTAGATAATACCAATAAAGGTTGTACAATTGTAATTAAGAATTAATTTTTATTAAGCTTTAATATAAAAAGATAACTTTTTCAAAGGCTTAATTGAAGTTAATATCTACGTTAAATAACTTAATTACTGCATGTTATTTAATGAGGGTATAAACCGAGTATCATATGCAATCCCAATGTGCACAAAAACGGATGCGGATCCGTTTCGAACCCGTTACGAGTCCGTCAGAGCGGAATTTTTTTTTTTATGTTTCGACGGATCAGTTTCGAACCCGTTACGAGTCCGTCGACGCGGAATCGTTTTTTCATGTTTTGACGGATCCGTTTCGAACCCGTTACGAGTCCGTCGACGCGGAATTGTTTTTTTTATGTTCTGAAGGACCCGTTTCGAACCCGTTACGAGTTCAACGACACGGAATCATTTTTTTTATGTTTTGACGGACCCGTTTCGAACCCGTTACTAGGCCGTCGACGCGGAATCGTTTTTTATGTTTTGACGGACCCGTTTCGAACCCGTTACGAGTCCGTCGACGCGGAATCGTTTTTTATGTTTTGACGGACCCGTTTCGAACCCGTTACGAGTCCGTCGACGAGGAATCGTTTTTTATGTTTTGAAACAATATTCAGAACTTAAACATTAATCAACCATCGCGTTTCGATTTTAGAAAACTTTTATAAATTGAAATTACTTCTCATATAATTTGAAAAAAGCAAAATTTAAATAAATTTTAGCAATAATTTACTTACTTATTATAAATTCAAATAGCAAATTTTGAATTGATTCAAGCAAAAAGGTTTTTGGTTATTGAAAAACAAAAAAAATTCGGACTGACTCATGTCTATAATAAAGAGAGAAAAAGATTGAATTTTCCTTTTTCTTCTTTGTTTTCCGTTTCTTCTTCCTCATCAGTCAGAATTTGTTTCTATTTGTTTTGTTTGTCGCGTGCCTTTGAACAAATAGGTTGTGTGTTAAAGTGGACAGCACAATTTTATTTTATGTATCTATATATTTTAATAATAAATAACAAATATTGTGTTGAGCTGTGTTTATTATTAAGGTAAAAAAGTGTGGACTTGTATAGTTTTTGATAGAACTTTGCAAAACAATTTAAAGTGTTAAAAACTATTTCGCAAAAAGACACGCACTTGAAACGGCGTGCCTTGCTTTGGATTGTTGTTGTTGTTTGTTGCCGCTATGTAACTGGTATTTCTATTGGCTGCTTCTGTTCGTGTCAAAGCAAATGCAAAAAAAAGGCAAATGAAAAAAACGGCGTCACTTGCATTGCTTTGGCGTTGTTGTTTTGTAGTTTTTATATTTGTCACTGTTGCTCAAGGTTGCCAGTTAAAATTCGGAATAATTCCCACTAAAATTGGCTTTTCATACAGCACCATAAATTAATAACACCTAAATTACCATGGTTTTATTATTAATTAACTGGGCTAAGATACGATTCGCGTTCAACTTAAGTGGTAAAAACCCACAAGCCTACTTGAGGACGTGTCTGCATGTTGTTTTCTCTGATGAATTAGCACAAAAGGTGATCTGGCTGGGCATGAAGGAGAAAAAAGCGGGCAAAAATTTAATTGTCGTTGATCCTATCCGAGCTAATAAATGTTTGTAAATGCCTAAGTACATAACATGAATTTGCATGCGTTTGAAAGTTGAAAATGTTGTTGCGGCGAGCTTACGTTTGCATTGCAGTCTGCTTCATAAATTCGAATCTATTCCAAGTTTTCATTCGTCATTGACTTAACGCATATGCACGCAAATGAATGCTATGTGCTCGGTCCTTTAAATATAAAAATCTTTTATTTAATTTTCCTCAGGTGCATTTCAAAGAAAATACCCAAATGAAAGTATATCGACAGTGGAGGACGTTGCCAAAAAGTTCTTCCATTACGCGAATGATCGCGTTACAAAGAAGAAGAAAACTGATTTTTCTTAAATTATTATTAACAATTATTAATAATTATCATTAAATTATTATAATATTTATAAATACAATTACTTTTACATATTTAATAATTTTAATATTAACATTTATACACATTATGCGAATTTTTGAATTGAAATAAAAAAATCATAAAATTAAAATTTTGCAAAAATGTTTCAATAAATTCAGAATGTTCCGCTTTGAATGCATATTGTTAAAAAAAACGGGTCCGTCGCGGATTCGTATTATTAAACAAAAACGAGTCCGTTGCGGATTCGTATTATTAAATAAAAACGAGTCCGTTGCGGATTCGTATTATTAAACAAAAACGAGTCCGTTGCGGATTCGTATTAATAAATAAAAACGAGTCCGTCGCGGATTCGCATTATTTCCAAAAACGAGTCCGTCGCGGACCCGCATTATTAAAAAAAACGAGTCCGAAACGGACGCGTATATGGAGTCCGTTTCGAGTTCGAAACGGATCCGTGGAAACGGTAAAAACGATTCGAATTTTTGAGAGGAATTTCATACGAAAACGGACCCGTAACGGATCCGAAACGCAATCCGTTTCGGAAAAAATGTACGAAGAAGTGAGTCCGTTTCGAATTCGAAACGGATCCGTTTGGCACACTGGGATGCCACATTAACACAAACACATACATAGATACAGATACATGCTTACACACACAAGCATGCAGCAAAGTCTTATTGGTGCTTGGCCCTTGGTTAGAAATTTGAAGCCACGCGCGTGTATGCGAAATATTTAGGTTTAACGCTGTTGTCAGCTTTTGTCTTTTGTCACATACAAAATGGCGTAAAATTTTTCAATAAAACCGTGACAAGCTGATATCTTATCTGGTCATAAACATTACCGGCTTGTTGAGATGTTACATGTTGACTTTGTAGCAGGGCTGTCTTGAGGCATCAAAATAGTTCGAAGCGTAGGTTACAAATTTAGTGCTTGTTTATAAATAACTATCAAATTTCGCGTAAGACTTAAGCCCAAAGGACAAGCTGCCAAAGCCGGGTTGAGGCAGCTTCCAATGTCATAGCTATTAATAGAGCCAAAGGATATATATTAAAATATTTGAGTTAAGGCAAACAAGCGCACAATTACAACTACTACTACTACTACTACTACTACACAACCAACCAACCTAAAGGACCTTCTTACAAGCGCAACACTATCACAAGCTATACAAAATTATTATGACTCATAGTAGTTGGGCACATTTTGGGTCTTTTGTTCTTAGCTGCTATTGTTTTTGTTTTCTTTGTTTACTTAACCTTTTTTTTTTTTTGTTTGCCTTTTGTTTTTCTTTTTGTTTTTACTTTCTGTTGACTTTGTATTAGTTAAGTTGATGGATGCGCCTGCCATGTCTTAATTTCAATTCGGATAATGCTTAGAAAGAAAGCAATGAACAAAATATGGGCTATTTAAAGAGTTGATTTATATGCATTAATTCAGTAGATAGAGAGAGAGCATGACTTCAGGAATGACCACGCGCCAGAGGGTTACAGCTGAAGTCAATATAAGGTTAGTTAGTTGTAAGTAAGGATAAAATATGTATGAAATTAATCAACCAATATGATTTTTTATAGAGATCTGTACCGTATATTAGCTTTATGTAAATGTTATTAAAATACCTTTTCTTACTTATTGACTTATATTTGACATTTTTATATCGCACATGTACTGTGTACAGATTAAATTAACTTTGACACTTGTTCATTTATCCGCAAAGCCCGTGGCGCACAGTATAATGCTGTCACATAGCGAGTGGATATATTTCGAAAGTCGTGAATGCTTTTGATGTTGTAGGAAATAATTATTGAAAATCCAAACCATATCGTACCAAACTCATAACTGAAAATCGAATTTTACAACTAAGCAAAACGACAACAGTTTAGACAATGTTCACAAGATCAGACAACTATCTTAACATTTTTCGAGAAGATTTGTATAGGATAGACAAGGAAAGATAGTGTTCCTCAGAAATTTTAAATAAATTCAATCCATTCAATTTTTCGTTTATATTTTAGCATAAGTGCAGTTCACTATAGAAGAAAAATAAAAGCAAGATTACAACGTGAATTCCACGTTAAAAGTGAATTGATTCTGGTTCATCAAACATAATCTTTTATGGATGAAGGAATATAACTGGTGGCTACAACATTTCGATGCTAAAAAACACATTCAGTTAAGGGGGGACATGACATTGACCGTTTTTTTAAATCGACTTTTTTTATAATTTTGTATTTTAGTAAATATTCTTAAAATTCTAAGAAAAAATGGATAAATTTCATGGAAAAATTCTTACGGATTCAAAAGTTACAGCCGGATTAGTGAGAACGAATTTTTAATTTCACCCTTTTTATACCCTAAACCTGAAAGGTCAGGGTATATTAACTTTGTGCAAACGTTTGTAACGCATAGAACGAAGCGAGTCCGGTATAGAAAAGTATATATATTCTTGATCAGCGTCACCACGTGAGTCGAGCTATCTATGTCCGTCCGTTCGTCCGTCCGTCCGTCCGTCCGTCTGTGTGTTGTCCGTATACACAGGATAAGAAGAAGGCGTTGAGATAATTGGATGAAACTTGGTACACATGGTCACATATACCCAAGGATCTGCACTATTGAATATTTTTGGAATCCGCCCACGGACACGCCTACCTCCCGTACAACGCGAAAATTGAAAACTGCATAACTCAGCTCATAATAAGTCTACAACAACAAAATTTGGTATGTATGTGTTTTATGCCAACACAAAGATGTCTTTGAAAAATGAACGTCATCCGCTCACGGACACGCCCACCTCCCATACAACCCAAAAATTGAAAAAGCAATAAATAAGCCTCTGTTTACCCTACAGAGCTAAAATTTGGCACATATGTTTTTTATAACAAAAAAAAGAAGGTTTTGAAAAATGGACATCGTCCGCCCACGGACACGCCTACTTCTAATACAACGCGAAAATTAAAAACTGCATAGCTCAGCTCATAATTAGCCTACAACAATAAAATTTGATATGTATGTGTTTCATACCAACACAAATATGTCTTCGGAAAATGGACATCATCCGATCACGGACACGCCTACCTCCCATACAACCCAAAAATTGAAAACGCAATCAATAAGCATGTGTTTAACCTACAGAGCTAAAATTTGGCACGTATGTTTTTTATGACAAGACAAAGATGGTTTGGAAAAATAGACTTCATCCGCCCACGGACACGCCCATTTACAATTAATTTTTTTTTTTTTTTTTTAAAAGTGGGTTTAGGGTATTTCATAGTCGGCCTAGACCGACTTTAGACTTTCTTTACTTGTTATACCCTAAACCTGAAAGGTCAGGGTATATTAACTTTGTGCAAACGTTAGTAACGCATAGAACGAAGCGAGTCCGGTATAGAAAAGTATATATATTCTTGATCAGCGTCACCACGTGAGTCGAGCTATCTATGTCCGTCCGTCCGTCCGTCCGTCTGTGTGTTGTCCGTATACACAGGATAAGAAGAAGGAGTTGAGATAATTGGATGAAACTTGGTACACATAGTCACATGTACCCAAGGATCTGCACTATTGAATATTTTTGGAATCCGCCCACGGACACGCCTACCTCCCGTACAACGCGAAAATTGAAAACTGCATAACTCAGCTCATAATTAGCCTACAACAATAAAATTTGGTATGTATGTGTTTTATATTAACACAAAGATGTCTTTCAAAAAATGGACGTCATCCGCTCACGGACACGCCCACCTCCCATACAACCCAAAAATTTAAAATGCAATAAATAAGCCTCTGTTTAACCTACAGAGCTAAAATTTGGCACGTATGTTTTTTATAAAAAAAAAAAGATGGTTTTGAAAAATGGACATCGTCCGCCCACGGACACGCCTACTTCCCATACAACGCGAAAATTGAAAACTGCATAGCTCACCTCATAATTAGCCTACAACAATAAAATTTGATATGTATGTGTTTCATACCAACACAAATATGTCTTCGGAAAATGGACGTCATCTGATCACGGACACGCCTACCTCCCATACAACCCAAAAATTGAAAACGCAATAAATAAGCATGTGTTTAACCTACAGAGCTAAAATTTGGCACGTATGTTTTTTATGACAAGACAAAGATGGTTTGGAAAAATGGACTTCATCCGCCCACGGACACGCCCATTTACAATTAATTTTTTTTTTTTTTTTTTTGAAAAGTGGGTTTAGGGTATTTCATAGTCGGCCTAGACCGACTTTAGACTTTCTTTACTTGTTTTTCTTTGTTCACAAACTTTGAACGCGTTTATCTCGAACCAATGTTTTTTGTATTGGTTGTGGCACTAGCGGGTTAATTTTTTGACGAAATTTTGTTTTTGTATTTTTTTAAACTTGATTCGCTACACGAGCTACACGAGCTTTTTTTAAATTTTTTTTCGATTTTTTATGAAATTTTTTATAATTCATGAATTTTTAAAATCAATATTTTTTTCGAAAAAACACACTTTCAAATTTGGAACATCACCAAAAATTGAAAAAAAAATGTAAAAAAAGCTCCTGTCATATGATAACCAATTTTATTAAGATTTTAAAAAAATCATTTTTTTTCCAGATCGGACAATTTTTGCGACTCCCAAAGCTGCAACCACGAGGCCCCGTTTTTTCCTCTGCCGCTAGTTTAGAGCTCTATAAAACCAGGTTGAAGTGAAAAATATATTTTTGTGAATGTTTTTCTTGTAATTTGTTCATTTCTCTACAATAATTTTGGAAAAATGTTTGTTTTTGACTGAGTTATGAATTTTTAAAAAAGGTCTGTTTTCTCTGCCGCAAATGTTATGTCCCTCCTTATTGAAAAAAAACTGAAAATATTATTGTAGTAATTTCTTAAAACATATTTTTTTTTTGATATTTTATCAATTCAAAAAAAATTAAAAGGAAAGAAATGTTGAAAATTTTATGCTTTAAACGCGTTCTTCTCAAAACAACTTTTTCTAATACGTCTGAGATAATAATTTCTCATGTTCTAATGAACCAATTAACTTGAAATTTGATGTGGTTTTTCGTAATATATGCCTCTTTTGTTGGAACTATAGTTATGTTAATATTTTGTTGGAAATATTTATAAAAATTTCAAAACTTTGGAAAAAGGACAAAAAAGCACTTTTTCCAAAAATTCGACATTTTTTAAAAAAGACCATAGCGATATTTTTACGCATTAAGAATATTTATTCTTTTCGTTTCCAAATGACCAAAAAGATTGGAATCACGTTAAGGAGGGCGCTGCCTTATTATTGAAACCGCCCCCCCCCCCCACCTTACCAGCCTGTATTTTTTTTAAATTTTCAAATCACCAAAAAGGTTGGAAACATGTAAAGGAGAACGTACTCATTAATTTTTTTTGTTCCAATGCAAATTTATATTTTCTCCTAACCAGCACGGCTATCTCCTTGGAAACTCATTTACCACTTACCTTACAGAATTTGCTTCCAACACTCTATGTTTTTTAAAATACGTTAACGAAGTTGAGGCGGTCTTTTCTGAGTTACGCAACGCGTTTGAGAGAAACTCACACGTTATCATCCTTCTTCTATTAAAAATTCTTGGTTATCCCCTTTTATTCGTCTTGACAATAGATGACGTGGATAGTTTCATCCAGAAACCGAAAATAACTGTTATTTTACAATTTTCGAATGAAAAAGACACAATGAAAAAATTGTCGAAGAACATTTTCAAATATACCATTATGATACAAATGGCCTCAGCTTCACGAATATTTAGAGCCTTTTAAGTTTTCGACTGATTCTATAAAAGTTAAAAATTAACTGTTATTTCTTGCCTTTTATTTTTCAGACAAAAATAGCGATTACCCTTGACTTTTATTATAGGCCGCTTGTCCGATTAAACAACTTTTGATACCATATGTTAAACGTGATCACCGATGAGACCAAAATAATAGTATCGATAGTTTTTTAGTCAGTAAAATTGCCTTTAAAAAAACACAAATTGCCTGATATTTTTGACCGAAAAAATAAAAGGTAGAAAATAACTGTTATTTTTGACCGATAAAATAAAAGTCAAAAGTAACTGTTATGTTGTCGGAAAACATAAAAGTTAAAAAAAAAACAGTTAATATTTGACTTTTTGAATAAAACCCATAACCGGTACGGTCCCTGGTATCATCAAAGAATCCAACCTCTCCGGCTATCCTGATGACATGAAAATTTATGGCCACCAACACTAACTCTCTCCTTTTGCAAAGATATCTGATCAGATTCTTCACTTGGTACCAACAAAATTTTCTAGAAGTCAAAGTCAGTAAATTTTAAGCCATTAAATTTTAAAGAAAGAGATTCCAACTTTTTCTGAGGACTTATTACCTACCTCGGCAAGGCCGTTATCTTAGTCAGTTCTTAACGGAATTGATGTGTTATCTGTGACAAAGAACATCATTTACGGTCCCATATTGATGATATCATTAGTCATTATCGATCATTATATCATCACTTGGATTTGTTAAACACTGGTAAAGAGAGTTCTCCAATGCTTACGTCACAAAATCTTTTTAACCTACATTCATCAACTACTAAGCGGAACTTTTAAACCAACTCCCCTGCACTTCTCCAAATGATATTCTATAATACCAACCCTCGCATTCTTAGGCCTGTGACTCTTTTTCGACTTAACTTCCACCGCACTAAGTACGGATTAGTGAACCTATTTCCAGGATACTTCGTGTGACCCATATTTTAATCAAAGAATTTTGTTTTCATCGTACCAGATCTACACTCCGAAATATCCTTCTTCACCCAAACATAACTTTCTCACCGTCCATACTCTAGCTATGATCGATATGTGGTGATAGTTTTTGTATCAGCTTTTTTTCAAATATTTTGCTTAAACCACTTATGAGGCTAATAGGTATATTGCTATCAGTTAAGTTGTCAGATTTGCATAACTTACAAATAGGGATTATTTAAGGCATTTTTCAAGTACTTAAAACATATTTAAGTTTTATAACATAAGAAGTATAGTTCTCAGACAAGCGAAATATCTAAGTTTGAAGCTATGTGAATGCTTGAAATCTTCATAAAACAACAAAATTAGAGATAAACACACCATTCCAAAAGAATAAGACAATAAAATGAAAACAGTAAGCAACAAACAAAAAAAAAAACAAAGAATAAATACCAATAAAAAAATCCTAAAATCTTTTTTGTTCAAATTATAAACAAATAACGATGTAAATATTTGTATAGAATAAATACAAACACTTGAACAAGCATAAGATACTTTTTTAAAATGTATTTAACGTAAGCATGCATATAGCACAATCATATGAGTATGAGTATGTATTTGTAAGCCATTCATTTGTAAGTGTAACTTACTTCCGGTGAATTTCATTTAGGATAAAAATGTAATTGAAACCAAAGAATATGAAAATCAGTTGCCAAAGTATTTTGCAAAGAAAATCGCAAAATTGTAGAAAATGCAAAAGAACACTAACAAATACACAAACGCTTATGACATACATATATTTGGGAATGTATGGAAATTATACAAAGCAGTAAATTCCATAAGTAGATATTTGATTTTTTTTTTTTTTGTTTTTTATTTCTACGCTTGCATTGCCATTTGTGTGTGTTTGTAGAAAATTATATTTGTATTTTTGTTTTTTTAGAAATGTTTTTATGGCTGTGTTTGTCTGTGTTTGTATTAAAACATATTTGTACATTTATCCATAAATGCTTTAAGCTATTTCTGGAAAATAGTTTCTCTTTTTAATGCATATTAAAATGTTGCTTTCAAGCACACAACCAAACACACATGCCAACACACAAACATACACGTCAATCCCTTTTGTAAAAGCTTTTAGTTTGATATTCATTCAAACAATAATAAATAAGAAACTCAAATACAAACACACATGCTGCTATACTTTTATAAAACATGCATATTTATATATTTACAACCCAGCAAACAAATTTTTCTGTCAACGTTTACATTTGTAAGCTTATGTGTGAAAAGTATTAAATGTGAATTTAAAGTAATGTCTAAGTTAAGGAGGGACATTACATTCGCGGCAGAGAAAACAGACCTTTTTTAAAAAAAATCATAACTCACTCAAAAACAAACATTTTTCCAAATTTTTATTTTTATAGAGAATTGAACAAATTACAAGAAAAAAGATTCAAAAAATATATTTTTCACTCCAACATGGTTTTATAGAGCTCTAAACTGGCGGCAGAGAAAAAAACGAGGCCTCGTGGTTGCAGCGCTGGCAGTCGCAAAAATTGTACCGATCTGGAAAAAAAAATGACTTTTTTAAATCGTAACAAAATTGGTTATCATATGACAGGAGCTTTTTTTAAATTATTTTTCAATTTTTGGTGATGTTCAAAGTTTGAAAGTGAGTTTTTTCGAAAAAAAATTTACTTAAAAATTCATAAAAAATCGAAAAAAAAACTAAAACAAATAGCTCATGACAAAATAAATGTTATACAAAAAATACAAAAAACAAAAACAACTTCGTCAAAAAATTAACCCGCTTGTGCCGCAACCAGTACGAAAAACATGGATTCGAGATAAGCGCGTTCAAAGTTTGTGAACAAAAAAAAACAAGTAAAAAAAATCTAAAGTCGGTCTAGGCCGACTATGAAATATCCTAACCCTACTTTTCCAAAAAAAAAATAATATTATTGAAAATGGGTGTGTCCGTGGGTGAATGAAGCCTATATTTTATATACATTTAAATGTTGATGAAAAATTTACACATACCAAATTGTATTCCTGTAGCTCACAGTAAATGCTTGTATTGTGTTTTCGCTATGGGAGGTGGACGTGTCATTGAACACACCTTAGTTTTGGTATAAAATACATACATACCAAATTTCATCTCTCTCTATGACAAACATAACCTAAATTATTGAGTTTTAAACTTTTTGGGTTGTATGGGAAAAAGGCGTGTCCGTGAGCGGATGACGGCCATTTTTCGAAGACACCTTTGTGTTTGTATAAAATACATACATATCAAATTTAATTGTTGTAGGCTAATTATGAGCTCAGCTATGCAGTTTTCAATTTTCGCGTTGTATGGGAGGTAGGGGTGTCCGTGGGCGGATGATGTCCATTTTTCAAAACCATCTTTGTTTTGTTATAAAAAACATATGTGTCAAATTTTAGCTCTGTAGCTTAAACAGAGGCTTATTTATTGCGTTTTCAATTTTTGGGTTGTATGGGAGGTGGGCGTGCCCATGGGCGGATGACGTCCATTTTTTTGACATTTTTGTGTTAATATAAAACTCATACATGCCAAATTTTATTGTTGTAGGCTAATGATGAGCTGAGTTATGCAGTTTTAAATTTTTGTGTTGTATGGGAGGTAGGCGTGTCCGTGGGCGGATTCCAAAAATATTCAATAGTGCAGATCCTTGGCTGCATGTGATCATGTGTTTCATTCAATTATCTCGACTCCTTCTTCTTATCCTGTGTTTACGGACAACACACAGACGGACGGACGGACGGACATAGATAGCTCGACTCACTTGGTGACGCTGATCAAGAATATATATACTTTTATATACCGGACTCGCTTCGTTTTATGCGTTACAAACGTTTGCACAAAGTTAATATACCCTCACCTTTCAGGTTTAGGGTATAAAAAGGCGAACATTAAAATCGCGCTCTCACTAATCCGGCTGTTACTTTTGAACCCGTAAGAATTTGTACATGAAATTTTTTCTTAGAATCTTAAGAATATTTACTTAAATACAAAATTATTAAAAAAAATCAAATTCGATTTCAAAAAACGGCCAATGTCATATCCCCCCTTAAATGTGAATTTTAAGTATTGACTGAGTTAAGCAATTTTCAAAAACAAAATTGAAGAAAACTACTAAATATATTCCTGCAACATACTTGGTTTGTTCTCAGATCTATGGCAGAATTTTATGGGCAGTATTTTTGTTAAATATTGTAACCATCTAACACTCTTTTTTAAGGAAATTTTTCAAACCTCTTCAAGAATTGTTAAAAAAATACGTATTAGTTATAGTCTAGAGCATTAAAGTCTTCTATAAAAATGTTGCTTGTAAAATTGCACAATAAGTTACTTCAAACAAGATTTGTCTATATTTTACTTTTATACAAAAGAAAAAAGTAATTTTTTAATTACTTGCTGTCAAAAATTAAGCATCTATACAAATTTTGTTCTCTAAATCAGGGATGCCCAGCGCCTAATCTTTCCACTCTTTCCACTCTTTACAACAACTTTTATGTTTTCATGATTGTTGTAATTCGACGAATTCAGTTTGAAGTAAAATCATTACATCTTATTGCTTTGTTGTTTTTTTAAGAGCCATCAAATGACGATATCTTGCATTTGTATGTTGTTGTTTTTGTGTGTTCAACAATTTAACTTGTGCGCTTGGGTACGGTCAGCATAAGTGTTGTTGTTTGTATGTCCTTTTGTTTGTTTTTCTTGGGCGCTGCCAGCATTCGTGTTGTTGTTTTTAACATACTCCACTCTTTCCACTCTACAACAACTTCAATATTGTAATGATTGTTGTAATTCACCGAATTAAGTGTTCAGCTTCACCCTTACTTCTTATTACTTTATTGTTGTAATTGCGCACATTGAAGGATTCGTGTTGTTGTTTTGTGTGTTCAATATTTATGAACTTTTGCGCTGGCGCATATGTAAGTTTTATGCGCGTTTTTGTTTTTATGTGTTTTTGTTGTTAGAAAAAATATTGTGCCATGAATCCAAAGATTTGTTGTTGTTGTTGGCTTTTTGTTGTAATTGTTGTAGCACTCTTCAAATAATTTGTCTGGGCATCACTGCTCTAAATTATGCTTTGAAAATGTTTGCCATAAGTTCCTTAACGTATGCAATAAATATTTGCAATATATTTGTCAAGATGATGAACTTCTTACATTGAATACTACAAAACTTACTTTTTTTTATATATATAGACTTATCCAGTAGACAAATCTTGTCCTACGTAACCTATAGTCAAATTTTACAAGCAATATTTGTCAAAAATATTTAAACTACCTACGTTCATTACAAAGGGTCTTTTTTTCAGCTTTTATGGAGAAACATTCGTCAAAAAAGGGTGCCAGAGGTTTAAAATATTTTACAAAAATATGTCTTATAAAATGTTTTTATAAGCATGAACACAACAATTGTGTTTAAAACATATATTTCAAAAGATTTTCTTAGGTTTTATTTAAGTTCATTACTAAATATTGATATGCATTGATAGAACTCTGTTATTTTGAAAAAGCATAAACAATTTAGAACAGTACAAACAAAAAATTTTACACACAAAATTTCGAACACTCTTGTTTATTGGGTTATGTTGCCTTGTCTCTTGTGTCTGTGTGTGTGTGTCTGCAGTATCTTAAGGTATACATTCACAGTTCTCTTTACTCGAAAATATCAACTTTTTGTTTTTTGATTTTACTCTTACATAAGTTATTCATAAATAGCTAGAAATGTGTGTATGTTTGTATGTGTATGTGTTTATGTCTTTATATATATATGCCCAACAGCAGAAAAATGTTGTTTAATTAAAACGTTTATGAAAATGTAAGCAAGCAACAGGTATTTAAATTGATTTAATACCCAAGAAAGCACTTCAAAAAACACAAAATATTTGACATGAGTTATTAATGTGTAACTGTAAACACACACATGCACATTGTCTTATGCTTAGTTTGACAATGCTATACATTTATACATGTATTTAATGCTTAAAATTAATTTAGCGCAGCTTTTTGCACAGCTTTTCGTTTAGTTTTTTGCACAATAAACAATTTGAAAACGCTCTCTATTTAATTTGATTGGAAACGTTTTTGCGTGCGAAGCGACACAACAAGCTGCTTACTTTTTTCACACATTTTCAAAACGTTTTACAATTTTTCTTAATTGTTTTTTTTTTGTTTTTTCTTATTTTTTTCAGTGTATGGTAAAGTGTTATTAATTTTTCTTGTTGTTTTTGCTTAATGTGCTTTTGTAGCTGCGTATGTATTTCACATTTACTTGTTATATCGCATAAAGAGAAAATACAAGCTTTCTATGCTTTTACTTATGAACTTCAAAGCTCATTTATTATTCAAGTATTTAATAATTTATTTCTTATCAAAGCCTTCAACATTTCATTTCGTTCACTTACATTTGTTGAGATCATGAGAGTGTTTTGTTTATGAGTATGTGTGTGTGTGTTTGTATTTGCATGTGTGTTATGGCTAATTTATAATGTGTCATTCTTGCGCTTTTAATGTATCTTCATGTTGCTTAAATAAATTCTGAAGTTGTCTGGTTTTGTCTCAACTGTAAAAGCTTTTTCATGAATGTCTGGAATGTATTAATTTGTGACAGTCCAAGCAAAAAAAAAAAAAAAAACAAAAATCAACAAAACAGTGAACTGAACTCAAGCATTTTGTCTCAAAAAATTTTAGTCATATTATCTCTGCACTGGCATAAAATAAAACTTACAAAATTAAATCCTTTTCAAGACCCACACATACATAAAATTTAATTCAAAATTTTAATTTAATTATATTAAAATTGTATTGTTGCACTCAAAAGTTGCAAATTTTTGAGTGCAACTTTTGCTTGGAGCAAATTTATTAAGAACGTTACCTGTAACACCTGCTCAATACTTTGAGTTATGTAATCATATGCTATGTCTTTATCAATTTTACTTCATTTGTGTTATTGAAATTCTTTGTAATTCAAAAGATTGAGAGATTCAGAGAAAGACCGACTTTTCCATCTTCCCACTGAGGTTCAGGCATACCAATATCTTTTACGTGCTTTCCACCAAGCAAAAAGACTTGATCTTCCAGCATTATCAAGGTCTTTGTTATATCCGAGCATAATAAATGTGGATTATAAATTTGTAGTCGCATTTAAAGTAGAACCCTCAGGCGATTTGCATTTTCTTCTTTAATAGAATCAGTCAGTGTTCTATCCAGTGATTATCGCTCTCCAAGAATTCACACTGTAAACTCTTTCTAACACTGGATCCTTTTTATTTCTGGATAGCCTTCAATATTACGTCCACGTTTTCACTGGCTCCACTTCATATTGATCCAAGTATAGTAAGATACCACTTCAGAGTATAAAATATTCTTTGCAAATTGATCATGTGGAAGCAATTGCAAAAAAGCAGTAATTCAGTACCTATAGATGATGAATTCTGAATGATTTATAATTTAAGTTTTATTTTATTACTCTTATAATTGATTGTGTTTTATTTTATTTTCACTTAAGAATTTGTAAAGTTATTGAAATAAGAAGTTATTGCATTTAAAATTACACCTTAAATATATGTAATTTAAAGTAATAAAAATAATGCATTTTCAAATGTAAGAAAGCAAAAAAAAACAAAAAAAATAATAATGTAAATAAAATGTAAAAAATTGAACCTATATATAATAAACAAGTAAAGAAAGTCTAAAGTCGGTCTAGGCCGACTATGAAATACCCTAAACCCACTTTTAAAAAAAAAAAAATTTATTGTAAATGGGCGTGTCCGTGGGCGGATGAAGTCCATTTTTCCAAACCATCTTTGTCTTGTCATAAAAAACATACGTGCCAAATTTTAGCTCTGTAGGTTAAACAGAGGCTTATTTATTGAGTTTTCAATTTTTGGGTTGTATGGGAGGTGGGCGTGTCCGTGAGCGGATGACGTCCATTTTTCAAAGACATCTTTGTGTTGATATAAAACACACACATACCAAATTTTATTGTTGTAGACTTATTATGAGCTCAGCTATGCAGTTTTCAATTTTCGCGTTGTATGGGAAGTAGGCGTGTCCGTGGGCGGCCGATGTCCATTTTTCAAAACCATCTTTTTTTTGTTATAAAAAACATACGTGCCAAATTTTAGCTGTGTAGGTTAAACATAGGCTTATTTATTGCGTTTTCAATTTTTGGGTTGTATGGGAGGTGGGCGTGTCCGTGATCGGATGACGTCCATTTTCCGAAGACATATTTATGTTGATATGAAACACATACATATCAAATTTTATTGTTGTAGGCTAATTATGAGCTGAGCTATGCTGTTTTCAATTTTCGCGTTGTATGGGAAGTAGGCGTGTTCGTGGGCGGACGATGTCCATTTTTCAAAACCATCTTTTTTTTGTTATAAAAAATATATATGCCAAATTTTAGCTCTTTAGGTTAAACAGAGGCTTATTTATTGCGTTTTCAATTTTTGGGTTGTATGGGAGGTGGGCGTGTCCGTGAGCGGATGACGTCCATTTTTCAAAGACATCTTTGTGTTGGTATAAAACACACACATACCAAATTTTGTTGTTGTAGACTTATTATGAGCTTATTTATGCAGTTTTAAATTTTTGCGTTGTATGGGAGGTAGGCGTGTCCGTGGGCGGATTCCAAAATTATTCATTATTGCAGATCCTTGGGTACATGTGACCATGTGTACCAAGTTTCATCCAATTATCTCAACTCCTTCTTCTTATCCTGTGTATACGGACAACACACAGACGGACGGACGGACGGACGGACATAGATAGCTCGACTCACGTGGTGACGCTGATCAAGAATATATATACTTTTCTATACCGGACTCGCTTCGTTCTATGCGTTACAAACGTTTGCACAAAGTTAATATACCCTGACCTTTCAGGTTTAGGGTATAAAAAGTAAAAAATTAAGACATGACATTTTCTGGGAAAATAAACTTTCATAAAAATTTTGAACTTTCCAGCCCAGGCTAGACTGGGTACATTATACAGTTTATTATATTTACGCTTTTCAATCGCTTTTCAACACATTTTTCTTCATTTTTTATGTGATTTGAATATAAAATATATAAAAAAGTCGTTCTTTAACAATATTTTCAGATATATATTTTTATTTAAATGAGATATCGCAATGTTACATAGCTATTGTCCGTCCAGGAAGGTTACAGGTCCTGCTAGTGAAACTTATATCTAAATCTGTCCAGAGGTTAATTAGTTTACCCTCCACATGTCAACAAACTTTTAATCTTTTATGTCATAGTATTGATATAGTTTATTGAAAGATTTTCTTAAATCTATGAAGGTATGATTTAAAGCACCCATGCCCAGTCAGAACCTTGCTGTGTTTAGCCACTGCTGCACTACCATTACCGGTTGGTTGCAATCATCCTCTACTTCGTGCAAATGCAAATACAACTACGGGGGCAATATCATCTGCGAACTACATGATGTGGACCCTATCTGGCAGCAGTATACGCAGGACTTCGTCATACTACATTATATTGCATAGAACTGCACCCAACACTGATTTTTGTGGCACTCTAAGTTATAATTTTACACCTTACTGGACACTCTTCTGTTTCGTTATAGAGAATTCTTTCCTAGGTAGGTAATATCGGTTCATTCTACAAAGGTAGAAAGGCGCATCAAAGTGGGAAAGAGCTTCTTATATTTTCGTTCAATTAGCAGTATTTGTTTCATAGTTATAAATAATACTATTTCTAAAAATATTTTGTACCTAGCTAAAATTAAATATGATAACATTGCAGCCCTGTTACATTTGACAGTTGCCATTCTTACTCTCATTCGTCTCTTTATAACCTACACTTTACATACATACATATCTTGATTTACATATTATTTTATATTTAAATACATTCATTCTTAACCTAACCATTGAACTAACAACAGTTGTTTGACTTTGAAAGCTACTTGAAACAGTATTAAAGGTGTTTTTG
Source organism: Tetanocera ferruginea (assembly GCA_958299015.1). Classification (NCBI taxonomy): domain Eukaryota; kingdom Metazoa; phylum Arthropoda; class Insecta; order Diptera; family Sciomyzidae; genus Tetanocera; species Tetanocera ferruginea. The sequence goes on from OY282640.1 coordinate 37,923,250, forward strand.
ATATTGAGTGTTGTAACTAAACAGTACTCTTTATAACCGTGCATCTACCGAGTGCCTGCGATTGCATTATGCGCTATTTTTTCATCGTTCTAATTGCATCTGTGGTTGAACGAGCCTTGCAGAATCCGAACTGTTGGTTAGAAAGGTCAGCAGCATATTTTATAGATGCCTCCAGCCTAGTGCTTATTAGCCGGTCAAGGATTTTGTCGGCAGTACCGAGCATACAAAGCCAAGCACAATAAGCCGATGGATCCTCAGAGGAACAAGGGTTCTTCGGGATCAACGTCTTTTTTCATGCACGTACGAAAGACGTCATGACGTCAGGTCGCACAGTGTATTGATCCCATACAAAATTGGTACAAAAATAGAAGAAGTGCTCCTATGATAATAAAATTTTGTGTACTTAGAAATGCTTGAAACCGGTCAACTCCTAGGGATACCTCCCTGAAAGTGTGCATGTATACAAAAAAAAAAAAGAAAAAAACCATATCGCTACTGACATTCATCGCCACTAACTTCTTCACCAGAATCACTACAAATAATTTAAGAATCATCAACTAATATAATAAACTGCTCAATTTCTTCATCAATAATTTCATTTGATTTCGATTTGATAGTTCTTTTGGATGCTAAGATAGGATCAGATGTCAGCAACAATATTTTCATTAGGTTAGATTAGGTTAACACGGCTGTCTCTAATGAGACACACATAGGCCAATTAGGCCCATTGTAATACCAGAGGGTTAATTATTTGCCTACTCTATTTGAACCAGTTGGAGCTATTAATTAAGCTTTGTAGTCTGTAGATCGAAGATTTTGAGAGACTGTCTAGGTCAGTATAAAACCAGTTCCCCAGAAAGAGGTGGCGATTTTTAGCTAGCCCTGAGCATGTGCAGAGAAGATGTGTTGTGTATTCTTTCGCCTCCTCATCTCTACAGCTTCTGCAGAAATTGTTATGTAGAATGTTTAATCTTCGGGCGTGGTTTCCAATTAAGCAGTGCCCTGTTAGAGTGCCGATAACAGTATTTATTTGATCCCTTCTGAGGAAATATTTATAAATCTCATCAGTGTCGAATACGTGAGTGTTGGTTAACTAAGCACAGAGAGTTTCTTCATCAGCATCGTCACAAATTTTATTGAAGCAGCTTTTTTAAACTGGTTTCTGGCAGTTTTAAATCGCAGCTGGCTTGGAAGAAATTCAGAAATTCGCAGACTGGAAATTTCATTAGTCCACCAGAAGACTGGAGCCTGGCGATTGTTACTTCTATCTTTTCTCACTTGCAAAACTTTGTCTCTTGTAGAGTTCGTTGCTGACATATATGAAGGCAATAGTTTCTAGAATGTTAGTATCCAGAGAATTTTTAAGAAAGTTCAGCTTATATTAACTTTATAAAAACGTTTGCAACACCTAGTAATGACTCGCTTATTTCGATAGAAAAGAATATTTATTCTAGAAAATAATATATATTCTTGATCAGAGTCAATTCGAGAGTCGATTTAGCCCTGTCCGTCTGTTTGTTGTCCGTTAACACAGGATAAGAAGAAGGAGTGGAGATAATTGCATGCATGAACCCAAAAATCTGTAATATTGAATATTTTTCGAATCCGCACACGGACACGCCTACCTCCCATTCAACCAAAAACTTGAAATCACTGTAAAGAGAGTTTTCTTAAAGCTACAGATATTAAATTGAATATTACAAAACCTAAGATATGTGCAATAAATGGGCGTGATCCGTTCACAAACACGCCCACCTCCCATACAACCCACAATAGTGAAAATACCATAAAAAAGTTTTTATATGACGTAAAGAGATTAAACTTATTATGGGAGAATTTTATGTCAAAACTTAGGTACGCACACAAAATGGGCGTGATCCGCTCACAAGCACGCCCACCTCCCATACAACCCACAATAGTGAAAATACCTTAAAAAAGTTTTTATATGACGTAAAGAGATTAAACTTGGTATGGGAGAATTTTATGTCAAAACTTAGGTACGCACACAAAATGGGCGTGATCTGCCCACAAGCACGCTCACCTCTCATACAACCTACAGTATTGAAAATACCATAAAAATGTTTTATATGATCTACAGGGATTAAACTTGGTATTGGAAGATTTGATGTCAAATCTAAGGTGTGCACAAAAAATGGGCGTACCCACCTACAAACACGCCCACCTCCCATACAACTGACAATACTGAAGATGCCATAAAAAGGTCTTTATATGATCTACAGGGATTAAACATGGTAAGGGAGGATGTTATGTCAAAAGTAAGTCACCCGCCCACTAACAAATCCAAATGCCATACAATCCACATTAGTAAAACCTGTTAAAAACTGTAAAGGAATTATTTTGAAAAAAAGTAAGAAGTTATTTCTTACCAGGTACCAGGTACCAGGTACTGGTACTGGTACTGGTACTGTTACTGGTACTGGTACTGGTACTGGTAGTGGTACTGGTACTGGTACTGGTACTGGTACTGGTACTGGTACTGGTACTGGTACTGGTACTGGTACTGGTACTGGTACTGGTACTGGTACTGGTACTGGTACTGGTACTGGTACTGGTACTGGTACTGGTACTGGTACTGGTACTGGTACTGGTACTGGTACTGGTACTGGTACTGGTACTGGTACTGGTACTGGTACTGGTACTGGTACTGGTACTGGTACTGGTACTGGTACTGGTACTGGTACTGGTACTGGTACTGGTACTGGTACTGGTACTGGTACTGGTACTGGTACTGGTACTGGTACTGGTACTGGTACTGGTACTGGTACTGGTACTGGTACTGGTACTGGTACTGGTACTGGTACTGGTACTGGTACTGGTACTGGTACTGGTACTGGTACTGGTACTGGTACTGGTACTGGTACTGGTACTGGTACTGGTACTGGTACTGGTACTGGTACTGGTACTGGTACTGGTACTGGTACTGGTACTGGTACTGGTACTGGTACTGGTACTGGTACTGGTACTGGTACTGGTACTGGTACTGGTACTGGTACTGGTACTGGTACTGGTACTGGTACTGGTACTGGTACTGGTACTGGTACTGGTACTGGTACTGGTACTGGTACTGGTACTGGTACTGGTACTGGTACTGGTACTGGTACTGGTACTGGTACTGGTACTGGTACTGGTACTGGTACTGGTACTGGTACTGGTACTGGTACTGGTACTGGTACTGGTACTGGTACTGGTACTGGTACTGGTACTGGTACTGGTACTGGTACTGGTACTGGTACTGGTACTGGTACTGGTACTGGTACTGGTACTGGTACTGGTACTGGTACTGGTACTGGTACTGGTACTGGTACTGGTACTGGTACTGGTACTGGTACTGGTACTGGTACTGGTACTGGTACTGGTACTGGTACTGGTACTGGTACTGGTACTGGTACTGGTACTGGTACTGGTACTGGTACTGGTACTGGTACTGGTACTGGTACTGGTACTGGTACTGGTACTGGTACTGGTACTGGTACTGGTACTGGTACTGGTACTGGTACTGGTACTGGTACTGGTACTGGTACTGCTACTGCTACTGCTACTGCTACTGCTACTGCTACTGCTACTGCTACTGCTACTGCTACTGCTACTGCTACTGCTACTGCTACTGCTACTCATACTGGCACTGATATTTGTTAAAAATTTGTCTTTTCTTTTCAAAATTTCGTCTTCGTTTTAATTGGAAACGAGTTTCTTGTTCTATTTATCGTCCTTATTTTAATATTTTTTTTTTCTTATATTGCCATTGCATTAAACTTGTCACATCAAATTAATTTGCTTTAAATTTATTTTGTTTACTCAAAGCCGAGAGTTTATATATCGTTAACTTTTGCCAAATTATGTGCATTCCGCTTGGCCGGTCTTGGACGGCACTTGAAGCACGTTACAGTCTTTGATCTGGTCGGACCAATTCAATAAATTTTAACTGTGATTTATTTAACTTTGTTGCTGTTTTTTTATTTATTTTTAAATTATGTCAAATAAAAACATTTGTGGCATATTAATTACCCCAAAGTTGCCAGTGAAACAACCAATGATGACGAAGACCTCTATTGAGTTCAATGTCGCAATGAGTGCTTTAATGAAGATGCCATTAGGTAGATCCACAAAAATAAATGTGCTCTTATTTTACGATAAGGTACTTCTTGTTATGGTTTCTTGCACCACCCATATTGTGTTGTTGTTGTTGTTATGTTATTGCTATAAGTGTGGTTTTTTGCTGCTTGTGAATTTGTCTGCTTGTGTTTGTTGGTTTTGTTTTTATTATTTTTTTTTTTTTGTTTTGTGCCTTGTGACTTTTATAATGATTGTCGCTGCGGCATCTCGTTGTTGTAATGAGATACTTCTTAGTTATTTATTGAGTCATATACATGCATAGACGTTATAAAAAAAAAAAACACAACAACACCCAAAAAACCAAACAAAATGACAAACACAACCATAAGATACAGACCAAACAAAAAACAAAAACTTTGTTTCTTGTCGTTGTAACTTTTTATGATGATGTTAAATCAAATGACAAGAACAACAAAGAAAAAAACCATCCATCGAAAATAAAGCGAACAAGAATAAAAAAAAATATTAATTGCATTTATTGCAAATGTCACATAAAAAGTTCAAATAAAACTTAAATGAAAGCGTATTTTATGTCGCATGCGTGGGTGTCATAAAAATCATATAACATGACGTATGAGTAACAACATCTTGTCAATGTATGTGCTATAAAATCACTTGTTTGACAATGTTGATGGCTATAGAATGTAAATAGTAGAGAATTTGACTTAAAATATTGTTGAAATATGGAATTTTTATTGTGAAAAACAATGTAGGATTCCCTTAAAAAAATTAAAAAAATACTTTTATTAATAAGAAAAAGACATCATCAACGGTGGCTTGTTCTCATTTTTGTGTAAAAGGCACATATTTATGGACACTTAGAGGGACACTCTCTGAGAGAGACCTTTCTGAGAGAGACAAAATTTATAAATGTCAGTTGTCTTGGACTAGTGTTAAGGATTTGTTGTCAAGTATTTTAGAACAACTACAAGACCTGATGATATCATCATAATAATGTCTTAAGTGCAAACTCGTCTATAAAAAACTTTGTTCAAAACCACATGTGAAATATAGCTGTCAATTTTACATTGAGTACAAATGTCATTTTTGCGTATCATATTTCAGCATCAAATCAAAGCATGCTTTGAATAACAACAACAGTTGCATTTTTTTGTTGGTTAGAATTGCCATATGGTGCATCGGCCTTATAGGTTTCTCATTGTAGGGTGAGCTACGCGAATTATGGCAATTAACAGCAAACTTATTGTGTGTATTCATTTATCATCTAACAATTGTGCACGCTCTTGCTGAAATAGGTGCCGAAACCATAGGTTCAAAATGTACTGCAAAATTAGGTTGACAGTTTGGTCTACCGCAAGGCCTGCCGAGGCCGAGACATTTGAATAAATTGATATTTTGCAGTTAATTAGAAAATTAACTCTTTATTTTAAAGCAAAAATCATTGTAAAATATTGCACGACATTCTTTTATAACATTTTTAAAAAGAAACCAGCCGATAGCCCAACATTTTATAAATTAATGTTACTCATACGCCATGTTTAACAACACATTTAAAAATTCAAACAAAACTGCTTCTTCTTTAGAGTTTTATTTCGTTTTTTTTTCTATTTATCTTAAAAGTAATAAATTTCAAATTTTTTTTAGATTATATCATCTACTTTTTTCCCATCCCTACCCTCTAAAGGACAAAAGCAATAAAAATCGTTAATATTTTCACTGAAGCACAGAGTTTCTTTTTTTTATGTTTTTTTTTTTTATGCAAGTTCTTTCAAGTTTTTTTCCCAATTGGATTGAACTTTGCGATGGCCACGAGACAAATTTAAGCTGAATTTAAGATAAAACTAAATTATTTGCTGATTGCAATGCATAAACTCTGCTGAAACATTCACCAATGTCAGCAATGTTTGGGCTCACACTTCTCGACTAGCATTTTCTTGCTATGCTTCTAACAACATGCTCATTTATAAAGCAGAGCAATGCGCTGCTGTTGCCGCCCACTTGTCATGACATAATCAAAAATTTTTACGACTTAGCATCCGGGGCAACACTTGGAGAGCACACAACGTCTGTGTGAATTTCTCAAAATTTAACACTTGAAATATTTTATGCATTCGCACTTATGTCTGCCTTGGTTGGTCATATTGTCCCTCTCATCTACCCCTCACACATGCACACACATACAAACACAGTCTAGCTATTTCACTAACATCAAGTACCAGCTAGCTAGTACTTGACTTGCTTGAAGTGCTGGCCAAGTTCACAAAACTACTTTATACAGTGGAGTGAAGTATAGAAATATTTGACACAAAATATTTCATTGCCCTGCAGTCATCATAATGAAGCGAGAATTTCGCACAAATATTTAAGCTAGATAAATTTTTTATTAAAATGTGTTAACGGCAAATGTGCTACAACGACAACACAACAACAACAAGAACAAAAACAAAAACTAACTAAGGCAACATTTAAGTCTTAGCCACAAGAAAGAAATCCCTTAATGGCTGTTTTATGTTGTATAAAAAAAAAAGAAATATATACCTACAATATATAAATATATATAGATGAAATTTTTGTGGCCGGCAGGACAGAGAGAGAGAGATATTGAGCTGGAAAAAATGTGCAAAAATGCATAAGCATATATTATATATGTAGACATGTTGTTGTCATTGGCTTGGGTGCGTCTCAAAGCTGACCATGCCTTGATATTGCTTTATTTTCATCAACTCTTATTTATTTACGTTGCATGCTTTGATGTATGTATATTAATGTATAAGAGCTTGTGTGTGTGTCTGTGTGTTTGTTTGTGGCAGCAATATTCATCTTCTTGAGCTGCCGAAAAGTATTGCATAAAAATAGAATGAAGACGTTCACTTGACAAAGCCTGAATAAATTCATGTGAGAGCAAAAAGTACTCAAAAAAGTTCATTTTTTTAATTTTTTTTTTTATTTTTTATTTTTTTGTTTTTTTTTTTTTTTTTCTTGTCATTTTATACAAAACCCAGTGAACCAAAAGCTTCTGTTTTGAGAATTCATTTATTTGCCTGAACGTTTACCAACAAATTAAAAGTTTTCTATTTTTAAACGCATTTTAATGCGCAACTTCATATTTATGTGCATCAAGTTTTGACTTAGCAGTTGGCAACTGTTGGGTACGCTGAATGTGACCAGTGAAAATTAATTGTATGCTATGACGGATTGTGAGCGCTCTCTTTCTTGTTATATTTTTTGACAAACGTCCATTTCCACCAGAAACGTCAATACTACCTTGGAATAATTATATCATGGAGAAAAATTTATGGAAAATGAAAATTTTTTCCAATATTTTGATTAAAAATTCACTATGCGAAGTATTTTCTTTAATAAAATAAAAACTTTTCTCAAACATAAAAAGTCTTATTCTCTAAAAACGACATAATTTTACATATTTCTCTTTTTCATGGAAGCTTTTTATCATTTTTTAGGAATTTTTAGTATCACATTTAGACAGGGACCGTAATAATTATGAGCAATATCGAAAAAATTAAGAAATAATGATTACTTTATGATTTTTATTTTTTGCTCAGATATAAAAATCGTTTTCTGATTTTTATTTTTTAAATCAAAAATAAAAATTATTTTTAAGTTTTATTTTTATACTCAAGTATAAACATCATTTTTGATTTTTATTTGTTTTACTCAAACAAAAAAATCAATTTTGATTTTTATTTTTTTTACTCAAACAAAAAAATCATTTTTGATTTTTATTTTTTTTCGTCAAACAAAAAAATCATTTTTTATTTTTATTTTTTTTACTCAAACAAAGAAATCATTTTTGATTTTTATTTTTTTTCCTCAAACAAAAAAATCATTTTTGATTTTTATTTTTGTACTCAAACAAAAAAAATCATTTTTAATTTTTATTTTTGAGACAAAACATAAAAATCGAAAAATGATTTGTATGGGTTTTTTGATTTATTTTTTTTTTGTCAGAAATAGAAAGAATTTTTTGATTTTTATTATTTCGCTAAATAATTAAAATTAGTTCTTCGTTTTTATTATTTGTTCAGACATTTAAATCGCTTAAGGATTTTTGTTATTTTGCTCCTAAATTAAAAATCGATTTCAAGAGCTTTCTTCTTGTAAGACATTCTTAATAGTTATGTTTTCATCGCTTCAAAATTTGAAAAAAAACTAAGATGATATTAAATTTGATATTAATTTTATCGAGAATTTTTAAAATGACAGGCATTCATTTTTAATAACAAAATTTTGTCCAAATTTTGAAACAACAAATTCTGTTCACACTAAATAGCGGAATAGCGAAGCTTTCAATATCTAAATCGTCAAGGCCAGCTTGCGCTTCAGTTTAAAACAAACATAATTTGTTAAGCAATGGTTTTAGAACATGTAAAAATAGTAAAGAAAGTTTAAAGTCGGTCTAGCTTGACTCTGACATATCCTTGACCTACTTTTTCATAAAAAAATAATAGCATTGGAAAAGGAATTGTCCGTGCGCGGATAAGCCCATATTTTGTATAGATTTAAATTTTTATGAAAAATTTACACATGCCCAAGTTTTATTCCTTTAAAAAAATCAGTTTTAGTTTTGAGCTAAAAAATAAAAAATCAACAAATAATTTTTTTTTCTGAACAAAATAAATAAAAATCAAAAGTAATTTTTATTTTTGAACAAATTAAATAAAAATCAAAAATAATTTTTATTTCTGAGCCAAAAAAATAAAAATCAAAAATAATTTTTATTTCTGAGCAAAAAAAATTTAATTCAGAAATAATTTTTATATCTGAGCAAAAAAAACAAAATTCAAAAATAATTTTCATTTCTGAGCAAAATAAATAAAAATCAAAAGTAATTTTTATTCTTGAGCAAAAAAATTAAAATCATTTTATAATAATTATTTTTAATTTTTAAACTTAACGCTTAAAAAATAAAAATCATTATTTATTCTAAGAGTCAACACAAATTCCAGCATTTCGCTATACTCAAAAGTTTTTTCCGGCGCTTGGAACATACTGATTTTTTTCATTAAAATTTGAAAAATAATCATTATTTTCGGACCCTGCATTTAGAGAAAAGCATTCTCTGTAGCAAACTCTATAACTTTTTTCTCTAAATATTATGGCTTTTTATCTTATTTCGAGAAATTTTTTACTGAGTGCAGTGAAAATTTTTCATCCAAACTTCACTTCGTTGTAAAAATACCCAATTGACTGGCACTAACTTTAAAATTCGTTCTTTAGTGAGTACTAATTATGCTCAGTATTAGTCCAGTTTTTATAGTAGATGCCTACCTGTTCGGTTTAATTATACTTCCCACATGGCGAGGAGTCAAGGATTTTCGACTAATTATGCTCAATTCCGAAAGTAAAAAACGCTTAATTTCTGACACCTTGGCATGAAAAAAAGAGTCAGAATTTGAAACAATCGTTTGAGTCCCTCGCCACCAAAATAGCCGATGAAATAACCTTTAATATCGACTTATATAGCCTTATTCATAATCTTCGATTGGAGTTTCAAAATCAGTTTCTTGAAAATCCCTCAAAATTGCGTAAAAATTATCCGCTTTTGAAAAAGTGTAGAAAATACCTATCGTTAAAAAGTGTAGAAAAAGCTATCGTTAAAAATTTATTATTTCGATTTAAGTCAGCATTTGCTCATTGGATTAGTAATACCGTATAACTTTGATATTTTACTGGATGGGCAGTCAAAAGAAAAATCAAACTAAGGATAATATTTAACAATTTAGAGAAATTTTTATGAAAAGGATTTTGGAAAATACTATGGAAAATTAGAAATTGTGAATTTTTTCTCCAGTTTCGGAAGTGATTGAATTATTATTATTTATTAAGTTTTGTAATGAATGACTTCTCTATAAACTTAATTCTGTAGAGTTTGTGTTATCGATGTTTAAAACAAAAACTATAAAAAAGGACGGAATATAACAATTTAAGAGGAAATAACGCGATTTTCTTCAAATTTAGGCTTCTTTATTTTGTCTTTTTTTCCAAATATTTCAAGTTTCCTTAGTGAGCTCTATGCTTGAAGTTGAAAAGATAGCTCAAATCGAAGTATTTATATTTTATATTTTTAAAATATATCAAATATACTCTACCCTATAAGCTTACAAAAAAAAGCTTGAGCAAGAAATTTTTTTTTGCCTAGAATGCAGTCATTCAAATTCATCTCTGTATTCAGAAATATTAAAATTAGTGGCTTTAAAAATATTAGTTTTGATTTGTTGACGAAGTTATTGAAAAACAAGAGAAGCTTCATTTACGATTCAGTAACGAATGAAATTTACGAACAAAATGCATAATTTCTGAATCACATCCAAATCTTTGACGATAGAAAATACTTTTTAAAACATGTTCATACTTTTGATGCAAAAATCAGTAACTTACGTAGTTTTGAAATGAACTTTAACAATGTTAATTTTATTTATGGCAAAAAAAAATTCGAAAAACTTTAATTTCTAGTCAAACCCCCATGGTTTAAAACTTGGTGATGTTTTAAAGGCTGGCTTGCAGTAAAAGTAAGCTAAAAATGAAGAATAGTGTATAAAACTTTAAATCCTATTAACTTGCTTTTACCTGCTATATTTTTAATCGTCATTTCCTTCTCTTTCACCTTAGCTGCATTTTATTTCGTTTTAATTAATTATATCGTAATTTTTTAAATTTAAAATCCTTCGATTGCGCTCAATTAGCGCCTGAATTCTCCTGCACATCCTTTGCACGCTTGGAAGCATCGCATGTTTATTGCTAGCTACCAACCTTCGGTGAATAACAACAGTCATTCACTCTTTCGCTGTATGAAACACACCTTTTATAAATCGATATCATTTAATGCTTCATTTCAGACTGCAAAATAATTTCTATAGCAGAGAAAAACGAATGTCGCAATGAAACAAGAAAATGAAAAAATCAAAAAAAAAAAAAAAACGAAACAAAAAAAAACCAAAAATAAAACCATTTTTAATTTAAAAAAATATTTAAAGGTGTGTGCATGAATAACTTGTGCAGCACTTTTCTTGTGCTTGAAAATATACACATTCCCATGCACAAACACGCACACGCCATCAACCCACACACACACACACACATGCTTAGCACAATCATGCTTAAATGTCGCATTACGTCATTATGATTAATCCCAAGAGACAAACAAAAGCTGATGACAATAATTACTACACAGGGCATTCATACATAGCCCTGGTGCAACGCATGCCACCAACACCACCCAATACTGGCACCTGCAACAAACAACATCATCATCATCTTCATCATTATCCGCAACAACCACCAATGCAATCTGTTTGTTAAACTGCTTGGCTGCCAGTGTTGCCTGCAGTCATAATTGAATATTTATGTAAGAAATGCTGCAATGTTGTTGATGATTATCTAGTTGACGATGATGATGATGATTATAATTCGTTTAAAGTTGCTGCTATTTGACTTGACTTGGCTTAATCGAACAGGTGGAGTGTGTCTATATATGTGTGGGTGTGAGTGTGCGTTTGTGTGCGTTTGTTGCTGTGCGAAATATTAAGTTATGTTAATGTGATTAGATTAATGTGTGTGCGTGTGTTTATATATTTGTGTTATACGTTTGATGACTTAGCTCTTCCCTACCCTAACTCCCTTTCCTTCCTTTCCTATTCCTGTATGTTGTAGTTATAAATATTACAGTGCTGTGAAACACTTAAACACAATTTTATTGTTTTGCATATTAAATTGATTCTTCGTTACACTTGTTAATAAATAATTCCTAAATACTAGTTAATTAATATTGTTTACAAACATGTTATTGCTTTTGTTTCTTTTTTATTGATGGCAGCAATTAAGTGAGTTTAGGGTAAACATTTTATTCGCAATAGATGCAAGTATTTCATAAATTTTAAAATTTTATATTATCACATAATCTTAATTGAGCGTTTAAGTTCGAGAGTACCTATAGTTGCCGTCAAGATGAAAAGAGATGGATACCTATACAAAAAAAAAAAAAAAAAATTGGCCATTTCAGCCCTTGAAAGGACTTTGACCGAGCTTCTTATGATCAATTTTGTTGTGTGTGTTATTACATATTTGCACACAATTGACCTAGAACTGGACCTACATGTTTTATGTCGACTCCGAACGGCTAAAGTTCATGTTCTTAAGAAGCTTTACATGGCATTGTTTATTTTCTGAAGTTTGCCATTGAGGTGATGACCGATCAGAAAAATTTTTTTATTGAAATTTTTTTATTGACTGGAGATCGAACTCGGGCTACGAGCATGCCAAATCACACACTTAACCAGCATTCCACGGTCACCACACTCATTTTTCGAAAACTCTTAAAACCCTATTTTACACATTTATTACCTAAAATACCAAAAACGACCATAAAAGTTATCAAAATAATTTCTTCTCTCTAATTTAATTTAATCGCCCTATTTTGCATTGTCATGATAGAGGATGAACTTCCTTCCGCAGATGGTTTTTCTTTATTATCCAAAGACTACCAGCAGTTCATAGTGTCTCAAGTAATGATGGTACAGTTGAGCACGACATGTTTTTGTGAAAAAAAAACTGACGACAAATTGCTTGGCTATTGAAAATTTGTTTTGAACCACCCTCGAGACGATCCATAACTTGAGCAACCGACAAATTTTGGGGTATCAAACGAAAGCCATTCTTTGACGTCCTTTACTTAATTCGTCTACTATCGAGAACTCATTGAATCATCCTTTTAAACTCACTGAATTTGGTGCTTCATCATCTGAGTACCTTTGTTCTACACACAGAAAAACAAATTTATTCAGTAGAAACTAAATGAGAAAGTTGGTATACTTTAATGTTAAGTGATGTCTAGGCGCAAGTCTTAAAAAACAATTCTTGACTAAATCAACATAATTGTATTTAACAGTGGTCTGCTTACAATACTTTTCTAAACCAAATACTTAACCACAAATTTAAGCTAGAAAAATATGTAAAAGAAATGCCCAACTAGCACACAAAGTTCTAAAAGGATTACAGTAAGCTTTAAAGTAACTTAACATGAAAACTACATTACCTCTTAAAGTACGCGTATTGACATCTGTTAGTCCCGGTTTATACTTGTCAAGAATTGACCGTCATGTCTTTGCTATTCTCTTTTGAACTTGCCCTCTTTCACGTTGATGTCCGCGTCTCTTATGCACAAATGCAAGAATTGACCGTCAACTCTTGACAAGTATTAACCGGGAAAATTTTTCTGATCGGTCACCACCTCTCTGCAGACAATGGCAAACCTCAGAGAGTAAATAATGCCATGTAAAGCTTCTTGAGAACATGAACTTTAGCCGTTCGGAGTTGGCATAAAACATGTAGGTCCAGTTCTCGGTCAATTGTGTGCAAACATTTTATAACACACACAACACAATTGATCATAAGAAGCTCGGTCAAAGTCCTTTCAAGGGCTGAAATGGCCAATTTGTTTTTTTTTTTTTTAAACAACTTCTATAGGACTGTTGCGATCTGGCTTATGTAAGCATTATACAGCTTACATGTATTTATATTAAGCTTTGAAATGGAACTTGTGAAAAATTGTTGGAACTATTCCGAATTGTGCGAAGAAAGCTTTACCATAGCTTGAAAATTTAAGAGCAAAAAATTTATAATAGAAATAATACAAGACTAAAATGTTACCAGTTTTTTTTGTTGATATACATCGCTTTTTTATTTCAAGTTTAACTTTTTTAAATTCAATTTGAACTTATATAGTTTTGTAAATTTTTTTTTATAAACTAATTAAATAAATAAATTTTATCAATTACAAATAATATTTTGCTCACGTTTTTAGCCGATTCGAACCTAACCAATCGCATGTTATTTTATTCATGCTGCGTTAAAACTATTTAAATTTATGCTTATGAAAGCTATTGCTTCTATAGCACCTTTAGATTAATACATAATCGAGGAGGTTACAACTTCTATTATACACATACTGTGTGAGCTACAGCTTCTACACTAAGGGAAAAAGTTATGTAGTCAGTACAGAGACAGCTATGTAAAATCTATGCACTTCAACTTGTATGAGAACGCAACAAGAGCAGTATTTACTGAGTAAAGGCAGCGTGTACTGACTACATATCAATTTATTCACTTTTTAAAATGAATAAAAAATGTATTCAATACATCATGTTATGTGTTGAGTACATAGCAGACTTCAATAGATACAAGCAACGTGTACTCAATCAACGTGTTATGTAATTTTTTACAAAAACTTTACTCAATACATAAAATATAGACTCAGTACACGTCCCCCTTATACGATTGAAGTGACACATTTATTCAGTACATAACATATGGACTCAGTACACGTATCTCTTCCACAACGGCACACGATTTTGCTGTTTTAAGTCATTCGTTTCTTGATTTTCATATAAGCAACACCTCTAAAGCCTCTAGAAAATCAGAGCAGGATTGAGTTTATCCACTGTACTCTAGAACAAAAGCGATGATTGGATAAGAATTAAATGGCTGGGTTTCTATAAGTAATTGCCAATTATTTTGTGAAATCTAGTCATTTCTTTATAAAATTATTTATTGCATTTGTTGAGAGGGTGCTTTAGGCACAGGCATGAATTGTGTATATATTCAATACATGGAATTATGAACAAAAAATATATAATGAATACATTATGCATGTACTCATTGCATAAAATTATGTTTTTAACATATGTAATGAGTAAATGATGTATGTACTCATTATATAAATGTATGCACTAAAAATATGTAATGAGTAAATTATGTATGTACTCATTACATAAAATTATGCATTTAAAATATGTAATGAGTAAATAATGTATGTACTCATTGCATAAAATTATGTACTCCAAATATGTAATGAGTAAATTATGTATGTACTGAGTCAATAATTTATGTAATACGTACATAAGATCTTTACTCATTACATAAAATTATTTGTAACAGTTTGCGTTGAGTACATAAAATTCTTTATTGACTGCATAACCGCTTGAAAGCATTATGTAGTCAATAAAGATTTCAACATGTACTCAATACATGAAAAATGTAAAATTTTTGTGTGCAGAAAACTATGCGATGAGTACATAAATTTATGTATTGAGTCCATAGGTTTTTCCCTCTGTGTAATTGTTTCATTCCAGAAGCTTCTTCTTCAGCTGGAGCTTGAATGTAAGGCTTAACACCTATTACGAATTTACATTAAATGAGGCAGCAGCTTTTATTCACAGCATTCTACAGGTTTCAACTTCAGCGGAAGCTTGATTTGAATTTGAAAGCTTCTGCCATGCGAGACTTCAGCTTTTATTCGGCACCTGCGAGAGGCTTAAGTCTAAAATGGAGCTTGAATAGAACCTAACTGGTTCCCTTTTATTCACATGGTTATTTTCTTTTTCTGAAAGAATAACTGGTAAACAATTTTGTTTTTTTAATTTCACTCTATATTGAGTACATTCCGTTCATTTATATACCATACCATCGGAAAACATTCATAACAAAACAATAAAACAGTCTGTTTTTGTCGCATTTCCCTGCATATGTTCATTTCATCTGCATGGCGCACGGAAAAAATTCAAATTGGAATAAAAATGTATAGATGTGTAACGTTAAAGACCACACAGTGTGTGGTTTCAAGAAGTTCGAGACAAAATTTTGTTTTCATTATTTCGATGTGAATTGAATGCAAGGGCGTAGCCAGGTCTTCATGTAGGGTGGGGCCAACATTTTTTTTTTATGAAAATAACAGATTTGCTGAAAACTCCTCCAAAATTCTTTCCTCCAGATCAGCCATTTTCTCCTTTACTAAGGTCCTATGGGTGCTTAGCATACACAATCCTGGAAAAATAAATATAATAAATCGGCAAATCCAATGTCACTCACGTTTCAGTTATAGTACTAAAAATGCATTTTTCTCCATTTAACATGAACGCTTTTAACACAAAATTATACAAAATACAAAATAAAAAATAAAATACAAAAACAAACAAAAAAAAATTATATGTCACTCACGTTTCACTTCTTCAAATGGTTTTTTAAGGAAAAATAATTGCTTTTGCTTGATTTAAAAAAAAAATACAAAATTCACTAATTTTATATAAAAAGTAAATCCAAGATATAAATTGTGCCAGCCAATTATTTTCCAACAAAATCCAACTTAAAAATAAAAATCGTCACTCACGTTTCACTCTTGAATCACTTTTTTAAATTATATTTTTCGACAGAAAATGATTTTTTTTAAAAAATTTTAATATTCACTTTTCAACAGAAAATGTTTCAGTTGTGAATATTATATAACTGTGCTTTGATATTTTAATCTCGAAGTACCAAATTGCAAAAAATAAAAAGCTACAATTTTTTTTAACTTTCTACAGATTAAAAATACATTCAATAAAATCAGTTAAAATTTAAGGATACAGTATGTTTTTTTTTCAAAATGCTTTTACCGTAGGAAAACACAAACAATATTCTCAACATTGCATGTGTTTTTATTGAACTTAAAGCATTTTTGTTTTTTAAGCTTTATCTGGACTTGCCAAAATATAAATATATGTAATAAGATGAAATTTTGTTTTTTATTTTATTACCATTTAAATGATTTTCTCCCATAGATGTTCTCATCAACGTCTTAATTCTTCTAAGAGTACTGAAAGATCGGTTCACCGTTGCAGTTGTACAGGGCATTGCTAACAAAATTTCAAATGCTTCTCTAAAAGTGTCTCGGAATATGATAAAAAATGCATCATATTTAGAGAAAAATTATAGACTTTGCTCCAGAGAATGCTATTCTCTAATTGCGATACTTAAAATTCTCTAAAAATGATAAAAAGCTTCCATGAAATAGAAAAATATATCGTTTTTAGAGAAAAGTACTTTTTTTTTTGAGAAAATATTTGTTTTTATTGAAGAAAATACTTCTCATAGTGAATTTTTTATCAAAATATAAGAAAAGTTTTTCATTTTCAATAAAATTTCTCTATAAATGAGAAATTTTTTGTGCGAGAAAAATACTTATCATTATTAGAGACATTGAAATATTTCCATTTCCTAGAAGTAGAGAAATATTTCTTCGAAAATATGAAAATTTATTCTAATTGAAGAAAATTTTATTTGAAAAGGAGAAAATTGCTATTATCAAAAATAGAGAAATTTTTTACCGGAGCAAGGTATGTGTTTTTTCTCAATGCATGCAAAACTTTATCCTGAAGTTGGTCTAGGCTTATGGTTTTAAGATGCATTGGAATTATTTGCATAATTTTCTTTGGGAAATCTGTCAATTATGGCTGTTATGGATAGATAGGGTATGAAAATAGCACGGCGGTAATATTCTTCTGTTGTCGTGAATGGAGGATTTGTTCTTCAAGTTTGCTTTTCAACAACTCTAGACACGCAAATATTGAATGAAGCATTATCAGCCAACTTTTCACACTCTTTAAAAATCTTTTCAAATTCAACTTCAGATGTTGCTCTTTCATGTTTTTCAAAAACATTTAAAATATGATTTAGGTGTTCTCTGCATTTAATTATATAATTAAGTTTTTGGCCTGCAATAAATTCACCACCGGTTGGAGAAGACTGTAGTATTTTGCAATCATGCACATACAAATTAGAAAAATGCTTTTAGTAGCAGCACTGTGTAGCTGAAAGGCAACTTTTCTTGTGCCAGCATTACCTTCTGTGTACAACTCTTCCAATCTATCTATTATATCGTAATAAAAGAATTTAAAATTGCTCATACTTTTGTACTTTTCGGACCAACATGTTTCGCAAAACGAATGTACATTTGGAGCGTATTTTCTGCGAATGGGAGACTCTTTGAAAAAATTTATAATATCTTTAATGGTAGAAGTGGTATTTCGGATTTCGGGGACCCAATTAAGATCATTGACAACCAAATTGAGACGATGACTGGCGCAATGGATAAAAAAACTTTTTTGAAATGTGCCTTTTAATCTTTTTTGAAACCCGTCAAAGCCAATCCCGACACTTTTTGCTGGATCTAAGTCTAGTTCTGCAATAAAAGCTTTGATATTGTCGGCGATGGTTTTTGCATCCATTGTCATCAGTTCAACAAAACCAACAAATTCCTCACGAATAATCTGTTTGTTGTGGTCGAAAAATCTGATTCCTATCGGAAGCTGCTCTTTTCCAGGCGCGTCTGCAGTCTCATCCGCCAAGATGCTGTTGGCAGAAAACTTTCTTTACATCTGTGCAGATGTAATTTCGAATTATTTTCCCCGAAATGTCCAAAATTTCATTATCGATTTGTGGACTCGTGTACGTGGCGTTTTTTTTTTTTTCATCCACAAAATGGTTTTTTAGTGCCCCATCCCCAACTAATATTTTCATCATTAAAAGATCATGCAAAACACCTTTAAAATAGTGTAAAGATGAAAAATATTTTTTAAATTTGTTGTTAAATATTTGTATTACCTTCATCGTTTGATTTACCACGCAGAGAAAGGTCATGGGTTCCACAAAACAATACTGTGTTAATAATAGATAGTAAATAATTTTGTATGTAGTATACAGTAGGTTAGGGCAGCTGCCCCATAAGCCCCCCCTCGAATGAGTTATTAAGGTTTTTCGTTGCAAATTGTGGTAATTTCTTCAAAAAACAATTACAAAAAATGTAACATTAAAGACCACATAAGACTGGTTATACCCTAAACCTGAAAGGACAGGGTATATTAACTTTGTGCAAACGTTTGTAACGCATAGAACGAAGCGAGTCCGGTATAGAAAAGTATATATATTCTTGATCAGCGTCACCACGTGAGTCGAGCTATCCATGTCCGTCCGTCCGTCCGTCCGTCCGTCTGTCCGTCTGTGTGTTGTCCGTATACACAGGATAAGAAGAAGGAGTCGAGATAATTGGATGAAACTTGGTACACATGGTCACAAGCACCCAAGGATCTGCACTATTGAATATTTTTGGAATCCGCCCACGGACACGCCTACCTCCCATACAACGCGAAAATTGAAAACTGCATAACTCAGCTCATAATTAACCTACAACAATAAAATTTAGTATATATGTGTTTTGTATCAACACAAAGATGTCATCGAAAAATGGGTGTCGTTCGCTCAAGGACACGCCCACCTCCCATACAATCCAAAAATTGAAAACGCAATAAATAAGCTTGTGTTTAACCTAAAGAGCTAAAATTTGGCACATATGTTTTTTATGACAAGACAAAGATGTTTTTGAAAAATGGACATCATCCACCCACGGACACGCCTACCTCCCATACAACGCGATAATTGAAAACTGCATAACTCAGCTCATAGTTAACCTACAACAACAAAATTTGATATGTATGTGTTTTATACCAACACAAAGATGTCTTCGAAAAATGGGTGTCGTTCGCTCAAGGACACGCCCACCTCCCATACAACCCAAAAATTGAAAATGCAATAAATAAGCCTGTGTTTAACCTAAAGAGCTAAAATTTGGCACATATGTTTTTTATGACAAGACAAAGATGGTTTTGGAAAACGGACGTCATCCGCCTATGGACACGCCTACCTCCCATACAACCCAAAAATTGAAAACGCAATAAATAAGCCTGTGTTTAACCTACAGAGCTAAAATTTGGCACATATGTTTATTATGACAAGACAAAGACGTTTTTGAAAAATGGACGTCATCCGCCTACGGACACGCCTACCTCCCATACAACCCAAAAAGTTTAAAACTCAATAAATAAGGTTTTGTTTGTCATAGAGAAATTAAATTTGGTATGTATGTATTTTATACCAAAACTAAGGTGTGTTCAAAAATTGGGAGTAGTCCGTTCATGAACACGCCCACCTCCCATAGTGAAAGCATAATAAAGGCATTAACTGTGAGCTACAGGAATAAAACTTGGTATGTGTACATTTTTCTTCAACATTTAAATGCATATAAAATATAGGCTTCATGCGCCCACGGACACGCCCATTTACAATAAAAAATTTTTTGTTTTTGAAAAGTGGGTTTAGGGTATTTCATAGTCGGCCTAGACCGACTTTAGACTTTCTTTACTTGTTTTATCTTCAAAACGAAAAAAAAACTAGAAAAAAAGCAAAAGAAAGACTTGCAAAAAATGCATGTCTCGAGGACTACTTTCATGAGCAAATACAAAATTTGTTGGTTTCATAGAATATTCTCATTATATTTGCAGAAATATACGTTCGCGTGTAACGTTAAAGAGAAAAATTTGACTAAGAAAAATATTTATGAAAATATTGAATTGAGAAATATGTTCAAATGCTTGCTCAAATCAGAAATAATGCTGTTAAGTGGAGACTTTGTGGAATTCAATACTTGCTGTCATGTATTGCTCATGTCTTTTTTAATAAATCCTTGCAGTTTTGTATGAGCTTTCATAAGTAGCTGCGAGATTTTTTTAATAAGCACCGTTTCAGTATATTTTTAGAAAGTTTGA
The DNA here is from genome assembly GCA_958299015.1 of Tetanocera ferruginea. Lineage (NCBI taxonomy): Eukaryota > Metazoa > Arthropoda > Insecta > Diptera > Sciomyzidae > Tetanocera > Tetanocera ferruginea. Next base: position 37,943,775 of record OY282640.1, read on the forward strand.
AATTTTCAATAGATGTCATGTAAACATAAAAAAAAACTACTTAATTCGGTTTTGATTAATAAAATTTCTTAGGCTTTGAAGGGCTATACAAATAAAATTTAAGGTAATTTTTAATAGGCGTCTAATAAGGATTAAAAAAAAATCCTTTGCAGGCTGAGAGGCAGCCTTTTTTGTTTGTTCGTTTAGCTGAAGCTCTTTTGGAGTTAAAACTTTTCAAGCAAAAAAATTACTTATATATTTGTTAAGCTTTTTAGAAACTTTTAGATTTTTAAGATATTTTCTAAGCTTTTAAGAAACTTTAAGCCAAGAATTTATAAATTTTTTAAAATACCTTAAAACAACTATTATGCCAACTTTGTTAACAAGTAAACTTCTGGTCGCAAGCTTTATAGATGCGCAATCGAAGCTGCAGCTGCTGAATATTTTAATTTCATAACCTTATTACCCAATTATTAAGTTCATGAGATAATTGGGTATATTTAACCCAGGTATTGCTAGTGCTACACATACATTACACCTTAAATAATTATGTTATGACCACTTATGACTGATTATTAGATCTCAGAATTATATTTTATTTCAGAATTTGCTGGAAAAAATAACTTTTTTGAATGATGTTATTTGGTTTATTTCGTTAATATTAAGTTAAATTTTTTGTTAATTTAATGAAAATTCTAACAGTGTTGCTTTTCACTAAATAGTTACTGGTCATTTTGTAGTGCACTTTTGCACTTTTTGCAGAACGCCGTTTGAAAATTTTTTATTTATGAATTTGAATTTTTTTCTTTTGTTTTGGTATTGAATATATTTGAACGGTCTTGATTATTTTATTTCATGCTCTCTTTTGCGTTTTGAAAATTGTTTTTAGTTTCCTGATTATGCTATTCAGTTATAAATTTATATTCCATCTAGAAAATGATTTAATTCTTAGTATTTTGATTTTATTAGCAACTTTTTTGGTCTTCAATTTTTCAAATCGAACTCAAATTGAGATTGAATTTTGAAGCTGTCTACTACTTTCAGCTTTGCCTCTCGTTAAAAACGGGTCTAAATGGGAAGTACATGTTTCAGACCAAAACATATGGCTTGAAAAATATTTTGTGCTCCTCAAAAATTATCACAAATTTTACTTCAAAACTTAATAATGAGTACCATATTGTTGAAATTTTCAATTTTCAAAACTTTCATCAATTTTTGAGTACCTATCAAAACTATTGCCTTATTTTTGTCTGTCTCAATAACAAGCTTGAAAAACTCAAGCAAATTAAAGTTTTGTATGAAGTACTCAAATAGATGTGTATAAGTTTCAAAAGTTCTAATTCAGTTAAATAATATTAGCTCTATGCAAGCAAATCTTGAACTTATTCTTATATTTTGTGCGGATCCCCGAAGGCGCGTAACTGCTAGAATTAAGCAAATAAACAAAAACTTTTAGTATTTTCTAAGCTCACTGCATAAAGCAACAACAGAGAGTAGTAACGCCCATTGCTCGCCCCTTTCCCCCCCCCCCCCCCCCATAGCCAAGTGTTTCACATCTTCTTTTCATTAAAACTTTTGTGTTTGTTTTGTTAAAACAGTAAATATTTACCTCGGTTTTAAATTATATAAAATTTTCTCACTATTTCGTTTTATTTTTTGCTGTTATTCTTATTTGCTGTTATGTGTTTTTTTTTTCTACTTTTTCTTACTTATTTTTGTGAAAAGCTTTCCACACAATATTAAATTACAAAATAATGCCACTCATGCAAATTACATTCGAAACCCCGTAGCTGCACCCAGTTTTGGCTCAATACCTTGGGTTAAACATAATGTCAGGGATGGCATTTGTGTATTATTTTTGCATGAAAAGCACAACAATGCTGTGGAGAGTAGAAGACAGAGCAGTGAGTAGACGAGTGTGCAGAGGCAGAAGCAGATCCTTCATTAAGCTTACATAATTAAAATTAGGTGGTTGCGCAACTAATTCAAATGTTTACTTTTCTGTTACTTTTTCTTTGCAGTTATTGCAGAGCTACAACTCGCTCTCTGTGTGTGTGTGTGTGTGTGCCTCTCTTCCCGCATACAAATGCTCATTATCAACAACAACATCATCATTATCATCATCATCTTCGTCACCAGGGACAACGCGACTTAGAGAGCAGCACAAAATTAATTAGCCAAATATATATAAATATATATGTATGTATAAGTAAAGAAGTAGCGGGCTACAAAATTACACACACAAACAAAGTGTGGCAGGCCAACAACGTGGCAGACAAAGTTGCGTCGCGTGTTGCCAACTAAGCTTAAAATGTTAAACATTTCGACGATGTAGGGTTTTGCAATGCCCTCGGGGACCCACAATAAGTAGCTGTTAAAATATGCCAAATTAACGTAACTAAAACTAATATCTTTGCCAGCTAGCATTGTTTTGTTCGCCAACTTAATGGTTTGGCTATTGTTTGTTTAGGGTCGGGAAATGTTGTTTTTACTCCAAAAAGGTTGGGATGTGTGTGTGTGTGTGTGTGTGGCAGAGTGCTGACTGATGCCGCTTAATTCATTATTGCAACTGTCACAATATAGGTTCTTCGCTTTATCACTGTCTCTTCTTTTAATGAGCTGTGCTTTTTTCTAGTTTAATTCAAGCTTCGTTTTTCTGCTACCTCCTTTGCTTTCTACTACATTGGCTTAGCTGCTATTTGTTGAGGAGTAAATAAATAAGTAGCTCGACAGTTATAAGAAGATTTTGATCAAGCTTCTTATTAACAGTTCTTTATTACTTTGCTTGTTTGCTGGCTTGTTTGTTTGTTTGTTTATTTGTTTGTTTGTTTTAATTATTTTTACACAATAATAAAACAGCAAAAGCTGTTTCTAAAGCTTTTTCCGCTTAACAAACAGAGAAATGTACTGTTTAAACACTGGCATGGCCAGTTGTGGACACGCGCTCAATAAAGAGCACCTTAATTATTTGAGTTTTTATTTGTTGTTACTTGAAGTAAATATTTTTTTGTATTAAAGACCGACATCAACATGTTTAAAAGCTACATTAACATGTTATAGCATCCGTCAAGGAGACGTGAAAGGACAACAAATGGAGAGTTTTCAACTAGGCTAACTTCACGTTCTAAGGTCCCCAAACTTGGGGTATAAAATATTCCAAATAAATTCATCTGCACTCGTCCTTTTGAGAATCATTAAGCTTAAACCAATAGTTCTTAACCTCTTTAATTTATGGAACAATTGCAAATTTAAATGTAATATATGGTGAGGTATTCGAGTTATTAGACAATTGCTCAAAAGAGCGTATTTTATTTGACTCATATTTTTGTAATTCATGTTGTAGAAGTTGACATCAGGTAAGTGCTAGAACAGGGTCCTTGAACACAATGATCTTCAAAGCAAAACATTTCATGTATAATGTATAAAAGAAATTTAAAGGAAGAAATCCTTAGACCAGTAAAAAGGACTCTATTTTTATACCCTACACCTGAAAGGTCAGGGTATATTAACTTTGTGCAAACGTTTGTAACGCATAGAACGAAGCGAGTCCGGTATAGAAAAGTATATATATTCTTGATCAGCGTCACCTCGTGAGTCGAGCTATTCATGTCCGTCCGTCCGTCCGTCCGTCCGTCCGTCCGTCCGTCTGTCCGTCTGTGTGTTGTCCGTATACACAGGATAAGAAGAAGGAGTAGAGATAATTGGATGAAACTTGGTACACATGGTCACATGCACCCAAGGATCTGCAATATTGAATATTTTTGGAATCCGCTCACGGACACGCCTACCTCCCATACAACGCAAAAATTTAAAACTGCATAACTCAGCTCATAATAAGCCTACAATAATAAAATTTGATGTGTATGTGGTTTAAATCAACACAAAGATGTCTTCGAAAAATAGACGTCATCCGCTTACGGACACGCCCACCTCCCATACAACCCAAAAAAACTCAATAAATAAGCCTGTGTTTAACCTAAAGAGCTTAAATTTGACACATATGTTTTTTATGACACGACAAAGACGGTTTTGAAAAATGGACATCATCCGCCCACGGACACGCCTACCTTCCATACAACGCAAAAATGGAAAATTGCATAAATAAGCTCATAATTAGCATACAACAATAAAATTTGGTTTGTTTGTGTTTTATGTCAACGTAAAGATGTCTTCGAAAAATGGGTGTAATCCGCTCATGGACACGCCCACCTCCCATACATTTCAAAAATTGAAAACGCAACAAATAAGCCTCTGTTTAACCTGTAGAGATAAAATTTGGCACATATGTTTTTTATGACAAAAGAAAGACGGTTTTGAAAAATGGACGTCATCCGCCCACGGACACGCCTACCTCCCATACAACCCAAAAAGTTTAAAACTCAATAAATAAGGTTATGTTTGTCATAGAGAGATCAAATTTGGTATGTATGTATTTTATGCCAAAACTAAAGTGTGTTCAAAATTTGGGAGTAATCCGTCCATGAACATGCGAAAGCACAAAAAAGGCATTAACTGTGAGCTACAGGAATAAAACTTGGTATGTGTAAACTGTTCATCAATATTTAAATGCATATAAAATAAAGGTTTCATTCGCCCACGAACACGCCCATTTTCAATAATTTTTTTTTAAAAGTAGGTTTAGGGTATTTCATAGTCGGCCTAGATCGTCTTTAGACTTTCTTTACTTGTTTTAAATAGTTATTCCGGGATAGTCGGTATAGCTACTTTTTTCGAAAGAGATTAATGAGTTTTTACGAGCTTTATATTTATGACCATAAAATTATTCATTACGATGGTAGAAACTGGAATCTACCATCTTAATGAGTGGATAAATAATAAGACAGGGTGCTCGAACAGTACAGTGGGTTAACATTTAGACAAGCTGCTTGACTCCAAAGACCTTTAACGCAAAAAAATTCTACTCCTCGAAACGAAAAACATTGATAGATTATTCTTTAAGATCCGACTGTAAAGACCGAAGTTATGAAAAAATTTAACTTGTTTCGAAGTTTCCATTTAACGGGGTACATTTGTATTTAAATTTTGTATTTTTTAGTGGTGACCGTGGCATGCAGGTTAAGTGTGTGGCTTAGCATGCTCGGAGCCCGGGTTCGATCCCCAGCCGCGGCGAAAAGTTTTTTTCAATAAAAAATTTTTTCTGATCGGTCACCACCTCTCTGCAGACAATGTCAAACCTCAGAGAGTAAATAATGCCATGTAAAGCTTCTTGAGAACATGAGCAGTTCGGAGTCGGCATAAAACATGTAGGTCCAGTTCTCGGTTAATTGTGTGCAAACATTTAATAACACATACAACACAATTGATCATAAGAAGCTCGGTCAAAGTCCTTTCAAGGGCTGAAATGGCCAATTTGTTTTTTTTTTTTTTTTTTTTTTTTTAGCAAATATTCTTAAGATTCTAAGAAAAAATGAAAAATTTTATGGAAAAATTCAGCCGGATTGGTGAGAGCGTATTTTTCTTTATCAACCTTTTTTTTCTTTGTTCACAAATTTTGAACGCGTGTATCTCGAAACTATGTTTTTAGTACTGGTTGCGGTACTAGCGGGAAATTTTTTTTTTTGTATTTTTTTTTTAACTTTATTCGCTATCGTATGACACGCTTTTTTAAAAATTTTGTTTTGAATTTTTATGAATTTTTAAGTCAATATTTTTTTCGAAAAAACACACTTTCAAATTTGGAACATTACCAAAAATTGAAAAAAAAAAATTTGAAAAAAAGCTCCTATCATACGATAACCAATTTTGTTAAGGTAATTTTTGCGACTCCCAGCGCTGCAACCACGAGGCTCAGTTTTTTTTCTCTGCCCCCAGTTTGGAGCTTTATAAAACCATGTTGGAGTGAAAAATATATTTTTTTTAATTTTTTTCTTGTAAAATTGTTCAACTTTCTACAATAATAAAAAACTAGTAAGGTATATCTTAAATTGGAAAGCTTTTTGTATGACATTTTAGAAGATTTTGCTTCTTAATAAAATTTTCAATTTTGGGGTTATATGGGAGATGGGCGTGTTAGTGAGTGGATGACGCCCATTTTTCTAACACACCTTAGTTTTGACATAGGATATACAAATACCGAGTTTCAGTTTTGTAACTTTAATATTAGTCTCTTTATAGAGTTTTCAATTTTGGGGTTTATGGGAGGTGGGCGTGTTAGTGGGTTGATGACGCCCATTTTTATAACACATCTCAGTTTTGACATAAAACACACAAATACTAAGTTTCAGTTTTGTTACTTTAATATTGGTCTCTTCATAGAGTTTTCATTATTTGAGTTGTATGGGAGGTAGGCGTGGTTTTCAGCCGATTTAGTCCATTCTCGAACTTGATCTTAGTTTTTTAGAAAAAAGCTTAAATATCGAATTGCAGCACAATAGCTTTAAAATTACGACTGTTATCGTGTCCACAGACAGACAGACAGACAGACGGACAGACGGACATGGCTAAATCAACTTAGGTGGTGATGCTGATCAAGAATATATATACTTCTCTATACCTACCACGCCTCTTTATGGGCGTTACACAAGTCGTGACAAAATTAATATACCCCTTACGCAGTACGCGTGGGGATATAAAAAATTTGGAAAAATGTTATGAATTTATTAAAAAATTTTCTCTGCTGCGTATGTTATGTCCCTTCTTATTCGGCCATTCCATATGTTACGGGTGGGACAATTGAACACTTAAAATGTAAATAACTTTTGAACTCACAGAAATATACCATTGCAGGAACTTATTATACAACAAAATTTTTGACGTAGAATTACGTCTTACAGTGCGGTTTGTATGGAGTCGATTTAACAGATTTTTTGAAGGTCATGCAACGTTTTTGGCTAATACTTTAAGGTATACCTACAGCCTTTAATACTTATCGTTCAAAGATAATATATATATTAAAATATCAGATATATCCTGCGCTGAATGAATATCTAATTTTGGATTTTGTCACTATTTTATTTAAGTCACAAAATAGTAAAATATAAGAAGAAAAATGCTTGTTTTATATAAGAAAGTCGATCATCAGCTGCTTATAATGTACATGCAGCTTTTTTTGTTTTTGTTTCGTTGTTTAGGCTTGTATTGTTTTTATTTTGCATGAACTGATTGGTTCGTATTAGAGCTTCAGCTCAAACACGTGTTTTGAACTATGAACCAATAATTAAGAGACACAAAGGGATTATCTGAGGTCACAAGTGGGTCATTGGCAGTTTTAGAGGTTCCATTGAACATTTGGACCAAAATGGATGTTTCTATGGCCAATGGGATACAGTGGGATTATCTGAGGTCATAGGTGGGTCATTGGTACTTTGATGGGTTCCATGGAACATTTGGACCAAAGTGGATGATTCTGTGGCCAATCGGATGCAGTGGGATTACCTGAGGTCACAGGTGGGTCATTGGCACATTTATGGGTTCCATGGAACAGTTGGACCAAAATGGATGATTCTATGGCTGGATATGTTTAAGCCATTGCGATTTGTAAAAATTTAATTTTAGGCTATAATATTGCGCGTTTTAGATATATTAAAGTTATCTTTAAAGTTATTATTAAAGTTATTTTTAAAGTCATATTAAAGAATCATCCATTTTGGTCCAAATGTTCCATGGAACCCATAAAAGTGTCAATGACCCACCTGTGACCTCAGAAAAAAATTTCAATATAAATCGATTCGAATGAAATGACAAATAAAAAATAATTTGTTTTTGTCGAAAAAGATTGCCAACTCAAATTACAAAAAGTTTTTGGTAAATTCATTCATGCTTTATGATTGAAAATAGCGGTCAATTTCAATACAAACCTCGCTTTATAAATTAATCCTGTCTAAACCATATATTTTTTACTGATTTTTAATAAAATTTCGGAACATATGGGAATTTCTACGGAAAGGTCTACCGGGATCGAAAAAAATAATGTTAAATAAACAAATAATTTTTTTGTGATTATTTAAAAAAAAAGCTTGAATTTTTAGAATTTACTGCATTTACAATTTATTTCAGTTTTTATACTGAGAAAATTGACCTGATATCTGAGAAATATGTTTTTCTTGCTTTTAAGGACTTTTTCTCTTTAGTGTTTTTTGTTTATTAACCAACATTATGTTTGCACTCTTCTTATAAAATCCATCTATAAGCTACAAATAAAAAATAAAAAGATGCCAAACAGAGCACGATGTACGGTACATTATGTATATTGCTATTCGATATAATTACTATTCGAATGTCGCGTTCTTGTACCTAAATCATCATTTGTTATCAGAACTTCGTGATCGTTCTAAGCAAGTATCTGAAAATTGTAACTTAACATTTTTTAAATACACTTTGTATGGGAAGTATGGAAAGGTTTCATTCGATTTTGCTGAATTTTTTACTAAGTGTTAATAGATCAAATTAAAGCTCATGAGCTAATTCTCAAGTCATTGGATTGATTTTTAATAGATTTTTAATTAGTTTTCCAATTTGAAAACGTCAATTTGTATGGGCGGTATACGTGGTTTTCATTCTATTTGGATTATTTTCGAACATGATCTCTATTTTTACGATATAAGCTTAAATATCAAATTTAATTACGATAACATAATAATAACGGCTGTAAGCACGTCAACAGTTAGGGGGACATACAAAAACAGGGACGCCATGATTAAAACAATTTAGATGGTGATACTGCAGGATAATATATGCACTTTTCTATGTCTGTCACGCCTCCTTATGGGAGTAAAAAAACGTCGTCATAAAGTAAATAACCACATACGTAGTACGGGTGGGATTACAAAAAAATATCATCATTTTTCTCACTAGCCTCATATGTATTTTTGTTTTTTTTATTAATATTATTATTACTAATATACAACTCACAAATAATATATACGATGTTTTTGGTAGGTAATACAATATTTATCTGAAATTACTTTAACTAATTCTTTTTACAAACGTGATGAGAAAAAATGTCGCATGCTAGATGTCGCGTTCGCGATCAGGCTTAAGCTCAATAAAAAAAAAACGAATGGAAATTTGTCAAAATGACAACTATTTCTTGAAAGCCACATGAATCTTTTTTACTTTACAACTAACCGCTTTAAAAAATTATGTTGGGTTTCGCAGATATCTGCATTTTTCATTATATGATTCAGTATGTTTTACATAACGAAGAAGTATGTCTTTCCCGAGATAAATTTAATTTTATTTTTTTTTCCCCATGGTTGACATTTTCGCGGAATGGCCGTAATGTATCTATCCGTCTTAGAGCTATCTCACAAGTGGATTTACACTCTTCTATTCTCGGTTTTGGGGGTCTTGGTATTGAAAGGAAGTTCCTTTCAATACCGATTACGTAATTATCAAGCCCTCATTTGAGGTAGCCTTTCATACCATGTTCCCAACTATGGAGGAATGAACAGATTAATGCCGATGAACAACATTGGTACTGATTTTGCTACAGACGGCTCAAAACTCAACAGATCTTTCCGAAGGAGGCATCTTTTTTACGGATGTAGACATAAGAATCTCTTTTAAACTGCCATACGACTGCAGTATTTTTTTAAGCAGAAGTTATGGCTATTTTTATAGCTACAGAATGGCTGAGATACAATGACGTATCTACTCGGAATATCTACGGGATTTATGGACGTACAAGCTGCTATACAATCTTTTGAATGACAGTTTCTAAAATCAACAGCAACCCTCAATTTATTTATTTTATTTATTTATTTATTTTAGGAAAAAAAAAAAATATCGACATGTAAGACAGAGTCTTTTAAATGCACAAGTATGACATGAGAACAACAGGTAGCTCGTCTCCAAAAAATCTGGGTGTCATGTCATAGAGGCATTCCTGGAACCTGAAGAGCTGATGAGTCGGCGGTACAGAAGACACAGTGAAAAAGTTCCTGTTAGATAAGGTCATAAGACTATTTCACATTACAACAATGTTAAGAAAAATATGATCTCTGATATACTACATATTTTGGACTTAGCAGCTGTGGTCCAGGCTTAATGGAAAGAGCACAAAAGTTTTAAACTTTCTTATGGATAGGTACGCTCCCAGAATAAGAGTTCGTGTGATTTATTTCTTAAAGAGCTATTGGGATAAAAGGAAAAGTTGGGGTCAGTATAGTATCTTCTATGCGCATGCCCGAATGTCTTTCGCAGAAAACAAAAGAAGCCCCTTTTTCCAATAATAATAGATGTTTCGATAAAAGATTTTGTAGCCATCTTCACCTTACCTAAGGTATTTATGAATCTAGGAAGGTTCTTTATTTTTTCCTTCTTTTTTTGGCTAAAACTGATGATATTCGTTTCGAATGTGGGCGAAGCCCTACCACCTGATTGATGTGTTCTTATATTACACCTCAAAATAGAGAACAAAACAAAACAAAAAGGGGTATATCTTTTACATTATAATTCTTAACGACGGCTTATAAAGTCAAATAGTAAAAGTGGATTTGAACGATTGACAACTATTTGATTTAAAAACGAGATGTGTTGCTTAGAAAGTTTTGATTGTGCAGGAAAAGTTGGGGAAAACAGCAGCGTATGGCTGTCAAACACGCATTTTGTTTGTCTTTAGCTTCGAATTAACTTAAAGCTACAGAAAACTATAAAAAAACCCGCTTGTAAATAAAATACATGTTCGTAAATCTTCTTAGAACGATTTTTTTTCACAAACTTCACATGTCACATTACTTGCTTTGAAGTTGAAGTTGTTTTTATAAATACACAAATTTTTTTTCTCTTACATCTTCATGTAAAGGAATATGTTAAATGATATATTGATAAAATTCAAAAAGCCTGCCTCAACTTCCTGTTCAGCTGCGTCTCACTGTCGCCACAGCTCACACCCAGAACTCTTACACATCAATTTTTTTTTTTTAACTACCCAGCTTCATGCCTTCGTCAGCTGCTACTTCAGCAACTCGTCTTGTATGTTTTTGTGTTGCTTTTTTTTTATTTTCTTTATGCTGTTTCTATATATGTTGGTTGCTCATTTTTTCCCCTTATGTTGTGTTTTTTTTTTTTTTTTTTTTTTTTTTGCATATTATAAAAATTTAAATTGAATTTTTTTTAATGCTGTGTAATTTAAGAAACCCCTTAGGAAAAAAGTTGTTAGGCATTCGCATGTCACATAACAAAAAAAAAAACAAAAAGAAAGAAAAAAATAACAGCAACAACCTCTAAAATACGCGCAATATGCTTGCTCTAACAGACAGACAGACAACAAACAACGTTGTGGCATCATAGCAAGAATATCGTGCTTTGGCAGCACTGCTAATATAATCACCACCCACTGGCCCATTACATACAAACCATATTGCTTGACTTGGCCCCACGTTTTGCAGTGCAAAGGAAGTGCTTCTCGTACCGCGCCTTTAACACGCCATATAATGCTGAAGGATTAAATTTTAAATGTTTTACTTGTGACAAAAACAAAAAAAAAAAAAACAAATGTGAAAAAAAACACAAATTGTGGCATTCGTTTGCTCGTTGCCTGAGGATGGCTTTTTATAATTAGAAGAAACTCTATCACATCGTATATTCTATCGTTTTTGCCTGTTTTTGGCAGTTCGTGCAGACAGTAATATATTTAATTTATAATCGGATCTGTTCGCATATGTAGCAGTTTTTTTGCTTTAATGAGACACCAACGCGCTTATTTTTACATGTTAGGAATTGACAGAAATTAATTTTTTTTAATAAACTACAAGGCGGTTGGTTTTAGATGATATTTTCTCTGCAAACACTTGGAAGACGTTTGGAAAAGAAGTTCGATTTTTTTTTCAAAAAATTTTTACAATCCTCCTTTGATCCTCCTTTAAAACCTCCGCAATATCAAACAGGCTTTGCAAAATCGTTAAAATTAATCAAAAAATTTGAACTAGTAAAAAAATGTATTGAATTTGGACAGTCTGTCCAAAGCGCCCGTTAGTTTAAAAAGCTATTCTTGTCAACAAATTTTGGGCGTTTTTTTAAATTCGATAAAAAAATTAAGAATATTTACGTGGCCATTTTTTATATAAGTTATTTTTTGAAATTTTAACAAAATAAAACAAGATTAAATAGAAATATTTTGCCTGAACTACAGAACTACAGTAATTCAAAACACCGTTTTTTACAAAATGTTTGAAAAAAAGTGATTTTATCTTATTTTTATAAGTTGTTAACTTTTTAAAAATAGTAAAAAAAAAATATTCGACATTTTTATAGCTCCAACAATGGAGGAATATAAAAAGTAGGTCCACACTAAATTTCAAGTTAAACGGTTCATTAGAACCTAAGTAATAACGAAGACGTTTAAAGATTTCAATTAACAACCCTTTTTTTTTGTTACAAATTTTTTCAAAAATATTCTTAGTTTTTTTAATCAAATTTTTTTAAAAAACACCCAAAATTTGCACCCCAATATATAAACAAAACAAAAAAACAAATTGGCCATTTCAGCCCTTGAAAGCAGGGACCGAAAATAACTGTTATTTAACAATTTTAAATTTTAAATGAAAAAGACACAAAGAAAAACTGTCACATGACTATTTCAAATATACCATTATGATACAAATGGCCTCAGCTTCACGAGTATTAAGTGCCTTTTAAGTTTTCGACTGATTCTATAAAAGTTAAAAATTAACTGTTATTTTTCGCCTTTTATTTATTCAGAAAAAAATAACGGTTACTTTTGACTTTTATTTTATCGGTCAAAAATAACAGTTATTTTGTGACTTTTATTTTTTCGATCAAAAATATCAGGCACTTTGTAAAATTTTTACACTTTTTAAAGGCCGCTTGACCAATTAAAAAACTATTGTTACCATATGTAAATTGTGCGCACAGATGAGACGAAAATAATGGTACCAATAGTTTTTTAGTCGGTAAAACAGCCTTTGAAAAAACACAAATTGCCTGATATTTTTGACCGAAAAAATAAAAGGCAGAAAATTACTGTTATTTCTGACCGATAGTATAAAAGTCAAAAGTAACTGTTATATTTGCCCGAAAAAATATAAGGCACAAAATAACTTTTATTTTTGTCGGAAAAAATAAAAGTTAAAAAATAACAGTTAATATGAGACTTTTTCGATAAAAACCATAACTGGTACGGTTCCTGCTTGAAAGAACTTTGACCGAGCTTCTTATAATCAATTGTATTGTGTGTGTTATTAAATGTTTGCACACAAGTGACCGAGAACTGGACCTACATGCCGACTCTGAACGGCTAAAGTTCATGTTCTCAAGAAGCTTTACATGGCATTATTTACTCTCTGAGGTTTGCCATTATCTGCAGAGAGGTGGTGACCGATTAGAAAAATTTTTTATTGAAAAAAACTTTTCGCCGCGGTTGGGGATTGAACCCGGGCTTCGAGCATGCTAAGCCACACACTTAACCTGAATGCCACGGTCACCACCAAATACCCACCCCAATATATATAAACTTTAAAACAACTTTTATCGTTCAAAAACGATGCTTGGCAAGAACTCGCTGAGGACCCCCAAAAAGCGATTCTGTTGTCACTCTTGACTTTTCCCTCTCAGGGAGTCGTTGGTGAATCTTTCCTGTGCATTGCTTAAGGTTCCTCACGGCGATTCGTTGGTATCTCGAATCGCTTTTATGACCTCAGTTGCTCGCATTGAACGGTATCCGGATGACGCTCAAAAGAGCTCGCTGGTAATTGCTTCATCTTCCAAGTGATTCGCTGGCTATTCTGAGACAATTGAAAATGTTTGTAGTTGTAGTTTATCAGTTGTAACTTTGTAGTTGTAGTTGTGAAGAAGTTGTTTTGTAGTTTTAATTTCGTAGTTATAGTTTTTCAGTTGTAGTTTTGGTTTGAAGTTATAGTTTTGAAGTTGTAGTGTTTTATTTGTAGTTTAAAAAATGTAGTGCTGCAGTTTTCTTTTTGTAGTTGTCTTTTTGTAGTTTTAGTTATAAGAGTAGTTTTAGTTTTTTTAATTTTAGTTTTTTGATCTTAGTTTTTTGTTTCTAGTTTTTTAGTTGCTGTATTGAAATTTTAGTTTAAGCTTTTTAGTTACAGTTTTGTATTTGTAATTTTGTAGTAGTAGATTCGTAGTTGTCATCGTAGTAGTGATCGTGGCATGCAGGTTAAGTGTGTGGCTTATTTTGCTCGGAGCCCGGGTTCGATCCCCAGCCGCGGCGAAAAGTTTTTTTCAATAAAAAATTTTTCTGATTGTTCACCATCTCTCTGCAGACAATGGCAAACCTCAGAGAGTAAATAATGCCATGCAAAGCTTCTTGAGAACATGAGCCGTTCGGAGTCGGCATAAAACATGTAGGTCCAGTTTTCGGTTAATTGTGTGCAAACATTTAATAACACACACAACACAATTGATCATAAGAAGCTCGGTCAAAGTCCTTTCAAGGGCTGAAATGGCCAATTTGTTTTTTTTTTGTTTTTTAGATTCGTAGTTGTAGTTTTGAAGTTTTTATTTTAGAATTGTAGTTTTATAGTTGTAGTTGTGTTCATGTAGTTTTGTATCAGCATTTTGTTGTAGTATCGTTGTTGTGGTTTTGAAGTTGTAGTTGTGTTCATTTTGTTTTGTATCAGCATTTTGTTGTAGTATCGTTGTTGTAGTTTTGAAGTTGAAGTTTCTTAGTTCTATTATTACAGTTGTATTGTTTTTGTTTATTTCATCATTGAAATGAGTTTCATCATTGTTTCTTTTAAATCATAGCTTGTTAGTTATATTTTTTTATGTGAGGTTTTTCATTTCACTTTAGTAGTTATAGTTTGTAGTAGGTGCTTCGTAGTAACATTTTTGAAGTTTTAGTTTTGTTGTTGTTTCTTTTAAGATTCAGTTTAGTAGTTTAAGATTTGTAGTTGAAGTTTTTTAGTTCAAGATTTTTAGTTGTATTTTTGTAGAAAGTGGTTTTAATTGTAGTTTACTTTTGCAGTTGTTAGCAGTAGCCAAAGTAGCAGCTTCGAAGAGGTTTTTTTATAGTTGTAGTTTTGTAGTTGTTTCTTTGAGGTTATTTTTGTATTGTTCTAGTTTTTTAGTAATAGTAGGTAGCATCATTGTATTATAGTTACAGTTTTTTAGTTGTTTCTTTTAGGTTGTTGTTTCAAAGTTGAAGTTTTCTTCTTTTAGGTTGTAGTTTGGAAGTTGTAGTTTTAGTTTTGTAGTATTTAGCTTAGATTAGTTATAGATTTGTAAAAATAATATTTTTTTGTATTGTTTCTCTTTAGTTGCAGTCTTGAAGATGTAATTTTCAAGTTACGATTTCTTAGTTACAAGCATTTTGGTTGTAATTTTCTAGTTTAACCTCTGTCATTGTAGCTTTGAAGTTGTAACTTTTTTGTTGTAGTTTTGTAGTTGAAGCTTTGATATTTAAGTTGTAAAGTTCTTTATTGAATTTGGCTGACTTGATTATATCTGTCAATATAAATAGAACGTCTTAGTTAAATCGTATTCAAATTTATTTGCATTAACATTTTGTTCATTATTTGCATCAGTCAAAAACTGAAGGTCATGATCCTAACTATTTGTGTCTTTTTGTGTCAAAGGATTCAAGAAACTGATTTTGTAAGTTGTTTTTTTTTCAAAAAGCTAATTTTATTAGAGGTTACCGTACGAAAAATCATTACTTACTTACTTACTTTCATTACTAAAAATCATTACGAGTGCTAAAATACGACCAACAGTGTCGGCTGTGAAGATCCGAGACGAACTTAACTTATCATGTGGGGTTCATACCGTAAGACGAAGGCTTCGAAGACCACTGCTTTCCGCAGTCCTCGTAAGGTTCCTCTCTTTAAGAAAAACCACGCAACAAGGGTCTTTTGGGTTTGCAAAAGAGCATCTCACATGGCCCATAGAAGAGAAAAGGAACATACTCTGCACAGATGAATCTAAAATTATGTTGTATGGCGACAAAGGGTCTCGCGAGTTTGTAAGACGTCTCCCTAACATGGAATATTACCCACATGGCTCACCACAAAAACGGTAAAACATGTGTGGGGCTGTTTTTCCTACAGAGGTGTTGGTACAATTAACCAGGGTTGATAACATTATGGATCAGCACCCATACGTCAATATAATGACCCAAAAAGATACCAGTAAACTGGCAAGAGAATGGTTTCGTATCAATTGAATTGAGGTTATGGAGTGGCCAGCCACCTCAGTCTCCTGCCTAGACTTGGGTAACGCAGCGTTGCGTTGCGTTATTGAGTTGAAGCATTTAAATGCGTTACTGCGTTGATACACTTTTACAAAAAAGTAACGCAATAGCGTATTAATACAAATGCAACACTCAAAGCAAAGCCAACAGCAAGAAAAACATTGAAAGCAAATGTACAAGTTGTACGGTTCATCGAACACTGTTGGAAAAGACAGATTTTGTTGAATCAAACAAAATAAAATATGCTTGTATTCTTGGAATTCTTGGAGCATGTCTGATTGGATGATGTTTGAGCACACATGTGTGAGTTTATTTCAAATTGGACATGTTCGATTTAAAAATTGCAAGCAAACTTAAATCAAACTTCCAACTTCAAACATGTTTTGCCCACCAGAAATGTGTATGTATCCGTTTGAAAGATTGATTTAATGATAAAAAAACACAACCATCTGCTTACTTGCTTAAATTTTGGGTTTTTAATTCTTGGTGGATGCTGAAATCTGCACTTTATTTAGTTAGATTTTATACTTGCTACTATTTCTAATATTCTTATTAATGAATAAACCCATAACATTAAACATTGTAAAAGGATTTTGTTATTTTTTTTACTTTATATGTATGAGCTCTTTACCACATGACTCAACGCTCTATGCAATGTTTTACTGTGAGACTTTCTGTGCTGATACGCGTCATGTTGAAACAGATACCATTATATTTTGAACAGCGGCAGGACGCAATTGCGTTAACGCATTTCGCTGATACAGTTAACTGCGCTTGAGTTAGTGTGTCAGCGCTGCAATTTTTACTGCGTTACCCATGTCTACTCCTGACCTCACTTCTATTGAAAATCTTTGGACTGATGCTAAGAAGGCTGTAAGGAATGCCAAACCATTGTCATCTTTACTTAATGTTATTTTCATGTAAAGCCAATTTTTTAGATAACATTAAATATTCTTTTGTCATTACTTTTTTAATTAAGAGAAATTAAGAGAAAGTTGAGAATGGAGACTTCACTTTTGCAATGCAAAAGCAAAACTATATTTTCAATTTTTCATAGTTTAGAAAAGTAATATAAAAAGTTTATAACCACTACTATTTCAATGCTCGTAGCTGTATACAAAAGAGACTGACGTCTCTGCGTGCACGCATAACTCGAGAAGGGATCGTACGATTTTCACGATATTAGTATCGATGGATTTGCATTAGCCCAAGGTAGGACATACGGCATGCATTTTTAAAAATCTCCAGAGAGCACTGGTTTTGTCGATTTGTCGGTGGAACTGGAAAAACGTTCCTGATTTCACTGATTTTGACTACGATTCGTTCGAGATCAGAGATTGTCGAAGAGCAATGGCATGACAATAGTCGACTAAGTCACCGACCTGATTGAATTTTCATCAAATTCTTTGCCACTCATAGAAGGTATTCCACCTATGACCTATCTACATATTCAGATTTTCAAATTAAATCTATTCTAATTTACTTTTCTAAACAAACATAATCAACTGTTAAACTAAATTTCAAATATTTCAAAGGACTACCACACATATTAATTTCCAATTATTATTTTACATATTCCAATGTAAAATACAAGTAATAACAGCTCATAACAACTTCAATAGAGCACTTAATTCAAACAATACCTTTCCCATCAGACATCATTTTGAAAATCCGAGAATGAATACGTATTCGAATCAAATTTAATTCAAAATGTAACAAATAATTTTGAATACCTCAAACAAAAGTAGATTAAGTGGTCTTTGAATTTGGCACGCCAACATAGACCAATCAATACATACATACATACATACATACATACATACATACATACGAACGCGCAAACATTTTAAAGCTATTCAC
Source organism: Tetanocera ferruginea (assembly GCA_958299015.1). Lineage (NCBI taxonomy): Eukaryota > Metazoa > Arthropoda > Insecta > Diptera > Sciomyzidae > Tetanocera > Tetanocera ferruginea. The sequence goes on from OY282640.1 coordinate 37,961,749, forward strand.
CCCAGTGCGCCGTACATCGAACGCGACCAAAGCAACTCAATGATGATGCAGTGTTTCAATATTGCCCCAGCATGAATAGAATGCATTGAATTTTCATTGCATTTTAGGGCCACTTGAGAGCGGCTATAACTGCACTTTATCTGCAGAGAGTTTTATTGAACCTTATTTGAACTGAAATGACAGAATTTCAAATTTTACAAATACACGATTTTGGCTAGAAGTGTGTGTCAGGAATGTCATAAATTGTAATACAATTCAACTAAACATCATGTTGGTATGTTTAGTGGCGCGTTTTTACATTCAATTCAATAAAATTATTGGTTCTGAGTGTGTAATTTACAAAAATAAACGATGGTTGTAGCCTTGTTTTCACTGCGAATGATTTGTGTTCAGTTTCAAAGTAATGAAATAAGTAGATATATTAGTATAAAAGGCGGAATGGTTTTTTTGTGCAAATGAATGGTATTATTTGTTGCAAAGATTACAACAGATAAAAGCAATTTATATTGAAGTCATAGTACGTAATGGTTTTAAGCAGTTTACAATTTTTTTTTTATGATGTGATCAGAATTGAGTCCTAACAATTCTATATTTGTTTAAGTTTATTTGAAATGACAATTAAAGTATTAAGTAATATAAAAAAAACCAGAAACGGTCTCGCATGCCACACATTTACCACGCAAGGCCATGCAGTGTATAATAAAGTATGATACTATTACAAAAAAAATCTGTATCTCGATTAATACTGACACGGAAATATTGGTACTGAAATTTGATGAAGGGGTACTTGGATTAAGATGGGGAGACAAGGGGGCGAGGCCAGCATTATACATGTCGAAATCGTCTCAAGTCGACTCAAAACCTCCGCGTGGTTTCTCCTGGAAACGTCAAAAACTATCGCCCGATAAACTTTGGCGGCTAATTTGAGCGGCGGGCTTTCGTTTTGGCCATCAAGCAAAGGTTGTGCGTTGGGTTTGAAGCCCACCACATAAAAAAAGATTTCAATGAAACGTATAAGAAAAAATGAAAGAATGATCCCCAAATCTGATGACGACTACCGCAAACGAAAAACTGAAAATGATTTACGGATATGCACCTGGAATGTCCGGACCCTAAATTGGGATGGTGCCTCTATCCAACTGATTGATAACTTGGAAAGATATAATTCTGATATCACTGCAATCCAAGAAATGCGATAGAAGGGACAGGGTTGCTTACGTCAAGCATCCTGTGATATCAGCGGCCATGTGGAGAAGCACGAGTTTGGATGCGAATTTGTAGTTGGCAAGAGAATACGGCATCATGTCCTGCGATTCACTCCTTTGAACGAACGACTTGCCATAATCCGCTTTAAGGCTAAATTTTTTTACATTAGCCTAATATGTGCGCATGCTCCGACAGAAGAAAAAGATGACGAGGCCAAAGAAAGTTTTTACGAGTGCCTTGAAGACGCATACGAGCGCTGCCCCCGTCATGACTTAAAAATCGTGCTTGGTGACTTCAACGCCAAGGTGGGTAAGGAAAACATATTTGGTCCAACAGTCGGAAAGTTCAGCCTCCATGACAACACATCCGATAACGGAATGAGGTTGATTGACTTCGACGCAGCACGAAACATGGTCGTTAGTAGCACTAGATTCAAGCATCTCAATATTCATAAGGCCACCTGGTTGTCCGCTGATCAAAGAACATGCAACCAAATTGATCACGTTTTGATTGACGGAAGGCACTCTTCCAGTGTACTAGACGTACGCACGATCCGTGGTGCTAACATAGACTCGGATCATTATCTTGTCGCAGCCAAGATCCGCACACGTCTGTGCGCAGCTAAGAATGCTCGCAATCCTACACAAAGAAAGCTAGACGTCGATAAGCTGCAGTCAAAACGGACGGCCGAAGCCTTCGCTAATCGACTCTCACTCCTGCTTCAAGAAAGCACTCCTCCGATCGACGATATATGCTCACAGTGGACGCACATATCCCACTCTATGCGTACGGCTGCCGAAGAGGTGATAGGCTACCATCGCCCCCACCGAAACCAGTGGCACGACCAGGAGTGTCGCGACGCCACTGCAGAGAAGGACACCGCCTACAAAGCCACCCTGCAGTCGGTTGTAACGCGTGCTGTTATGGAGCGATACCGAGAAAAGAGGAGGGAGGAAGAGACGCATTTTCAGGCGAAAGAAACGAGAGGAGGAAATGCGTGAGTGCGAGAAAATTGAGATGCATGGCGACAGGAATGAGACCCGAAAATTTTTCAAAAAAATAAGTTGCCTGGCTGATGGTTTTAAGATCGGAGCTTCTTCCTGCAAAGATGAGAATGGGAATCTAGTGATAGATATCCAGAGTACACTGGTGTTATGGAGGGAACACTTCTCTAGTCTTTTAAATGGCGACGCTGACAAAAATCCCGCCAGTGGAGATGATATCCCGGAAACCCCAATTATGGATGACCGCGTTGAAGTTCCGCTGCCCGACTATAACGAGGTCTTAACAGCTATAGCTCGGCTTAAAAACAACAAAGCCGCAGGAGCCGATGGCCTACCGGCTGAGCTGTTTAACACCGGTGGCGAAGCTCTGTTTAAATGCATTCACAGACTTATATGCAGAATATGGTCGGAAGAATGCATTCCAGATGATTGAAACCTCAGTGTGCTCTGCCCAATCTACAAGAAAGGCGATCCCACCATTTGCGCCAACTACCGTGGGATTAGCCTTCTAAATATCGCATATAAGGTCCTGTCGAGCGTATTGTGTGAAAGACTAAAGCCCATCGTCAACCAACTGATTGGACCTTATCAGTGTGGCTTTAGACCTGGAAAATCCACTATTGACCAGATCTTCACGCTCCGACAAATCTTGGAAAAGACCCTCGAAAAACAAATCGACACACACCATCTTTTTGTCGATTTCAAAGCCGCCTTCGACAGTCCAATAAGAAGTCACCTATACTCCATCATGTCTGAATTTGGTATTCCTGCGAAGCTAATACGTCTTTGCAGGATGACACTGTACAACACCAGCAGCGCAGTGAAAATCGGGAAGGACTTCTCCCTTCCGTTTGATACCAAGCGAGGTTTCAGACAAGGTGATTCCTTATCGTGCGACTTCTTTAATATAGTAATGGAGAAGATCATCCGAGCTGCTGACCTGAGACGCAGCGGCACAATTTTCTATAAGAGCGTTATGCTGCTGGCGTATGCTGATGATATTGACATCAGTGGCCAAAATACGCGCGAAGTCAGTGCAGCATTCTCCAGGCTAGAAAAAGAGTCGAGTCGAATGGGTCTTGCAGTGAACGCAGATAAAACGAAGTATCTTGTGTCAACAAACAAACAGCGAAAAAATTATTAGATTCGGTACCCAACACAGACGAGGAAGACCGCATCTCCGTTGGAAAGACCAGGCATTGGATAACCTGGCAACGCTTGGAATTTCCAACTGGCGCCAGCAAGCGCACGACAAAAGAGGCTGGCGCAAATTCTTAGACCAGGCCAAAACCGACCAACGGTTGTAAGCGCCATCTAAGTAAGTAAGTAAGGCAATTGGTATACCTAATTCTTTTAAGGAAAAAAGTAGGCAGTGCAAAAAGAACAAGAAAGATTAAAAATTAGAAAATTTAGCACTTAAAACTTATTTAAAAAAAAAATGTTTAAAACCCTACCAAATTCTTTAATTTTTATTCTAGTTCTGTTATTTTTATTTTGTAGTCCCCCGAGCAATATTTCTCTAGCTTAGGCTTGGTTACTACAAAAAATAATTTTTTAACGGTTAGCAGTTACTTCAAGTTACTTGTTGTAGCTTATAAAATATTTTAAATACTTGCACAAATAAAATATAAAAAATGTAAGAAGTCATTTTTATATCTTTTTTTAGCCATATCCTAATTTGGAGAAATTTTGCTCTTTTGGGTTGAAAAATTAGACATTCGAATACCGGCACCATGAGTAAAATGGATATTTTGTACTTAAGGGTACAGCGCTCAGTTGGAAAATCCAACTTCACATTCGAATTAAAGTTCTATCCGCGATTTGGGTATAAATCATATCAAACCACCATGAAGCTATCCAAAGGGCCAGCCCAACAAGTCCACCTGGTAACAGTCAGCGGCCGTTTACTTCTAGTGGTACCAGTTTTCAAGTTCTTGGTCAGACCTCGTAGCAAAGCTAATACCAGTTCAGCTCATTACAGTTCTGAACTGGTGATCAGAAGACTATTTTGAATAAGGATAAAATGCTTGGCGAGTTCACCACAAAGATAAGCACTATGAGGTGACTTCTGGCTTTGTTTTATAAAATATTGGAATTAACTGCATTAGCTGTGCATAAAATATGTTCCAGTACTACTTTCTTATGGCCAACTCACACGAGATTATTCGATTGGCAATCAGAATCTCTCTTTGAGAATCAGATTGTTGGTTGATTGTTGGTTGCTCATATGACACGCCAATCAAACTTTGCAAAAAAAAAAAAACAAAAACATTGTTTCGCTACCCAGCAGCACTGTTCAGATTGCTTGATTGCTGTCCTGTACAGCAATCCTAATCTCGCTCTCGCTCTCAATGTTTTTGATAATTTCACATTGAAAGCAACAACAAAACGAGTAGATCGTTTGAATGGCAATCACCGTGAGCAGAGGATTTGTTAGTAGAGATGTCCAACAAGATCTCTTGTCTCATGTTGTCTTGATTGTGAGAAGTCTGTTTGTGCTGAACACAGTCGAGATTATGTTAAATGCAAAAATCGTCAGTAATTTTATAAAGCTTTTATAAAAATAAATAAACTTTGATTTTAGCATAACATTTTTTCATTTAAGACTCACCTTTCTTATAACAATAAACAAGTACACATCCAGGTAAGATCGTTTTGACAATGCGTTGTAAAAATTCCTACTGACAAAAAGGTAAGCTAGTCATATACAAAAGGAATTCACATTAAAAAACAATTTCGATATTTATACATCTGGCGTGGCAAGTTTTTGATTACTTGTTTTTAAGTACTTATATAGGCTTATATCAAAATCATAATCACCCGCCATCCCCCAAAAAACATTCTGGCTGCGGCTCTGTACTGCATCCTTTTTTTAACGTCTCGTTGTTGAGATAAGCAGTTTTTAAACATGTCTTGCTACAATTAACTGATCGTTAACAATATCTCAGTGGATGTGGGCAAGACTGATACGCAGAAGACATACATAGGTTCAATTCCTGGCTGTGTAGGTATCAAACATTTTTAATAATTGAAGTTCTAATTAAAACACATCATTTGCTGCTTGATCAAAAAATGCAATCTGAAATACAAGGCTGTCTTAAACATAAAGTTAAGTTTTTATTGAAAATAAACCAATGAAAATTTGTAATTATCACAAATAATATCGTCTTTGTTTTTAAGTACAACATTTTTTGAAAAAATATAACAAGAAATAAAATATTAAAATTTAACAAGAAAAGTCTTATGACTTTAGCAGAACGCAGTTTTGTCTTTGAGTACGAGTAAACTCACAAAAATCTTTTCAGCGAAGTGAGATTTCATAGATTTTTCGGCGTAAAAATTTTGAAAATTTAAAAAAAATTTTAAAAAGTTATCCTTTTGAAATTTTTGCAAAAAAATTCAATAAATTTAAATTTAAATGAAATACGATTTTCATTTTAAATTTCGTATTTTTTTGGCAAAAAAAAAAAACTTACTTTGTCGATATTTTTGAACAAAAGCTTTACGAATATTTTTTTAAAAACTAAGCTTTAGAGCTTATTCCAAGCATCATTTAGCATGTTGCTAGTAATTCTCTCTTCAAAGTTATATCTAGACATAATTCACTTTGGCTGCGTTTTAATTCACTTTGTGGTGGTTATGATGTTGATTTCTTAACAGTAACACCATCATCACTACCTCAAACACACCACAGCGCCTGCGAGCATTAATATTTAAATAAATGACAGCATTTTACGTGAGCAGAGAAGTCATCATTAAAAATGTTATAAAATTAAAAAATCAAATAAAAAATTCCTTAAAAAAAAAATAAAACAAAACAAAAAACCAAATACAAATAAAAATTCTTAATTTACTGCTATGGAATATCTAAACACTGTTGAAATTCTTAATGTTACATTTGCTGCTGTTGCTGCTACAATTTGAAACAATAAAAGGTAGAAATGTATCTAAATTTATATCTGCGCTTTTTGTACATTAAAAACAAATTTTTTAAAATCCAGTCACGTTCCTACCGCAGAAGGATTTTATGTAGCAATATTTTGCTGGTGGTGGTGGTGTTGCTAATGTTTCTGTTGTTGTTGTTGTTTCTGTTATTGTTGTTGTTGTTATACTTGTAGTAGTCATTGTTTCGGTTGCTGTTCATCACATTTAATATTAAGGAAAATTGCAATCAGCATCATGATATAATTTTATGTGATTTTGGAAAAATGTTGGTGTGCATGTGTGTTTGTGTATGTGTGTGGGTGGTTAAGCACTTATATACACAACTACCTACAGCTATATAGCTACATATATACATACATATATAGATATATATACAAAATTATTGTTATTATTTGCAAAAGAAGTACGATTTGGCTCTCTTGAGTTCACTTGAATTTCATAATTTATTGTCATAATAATTTTTTATATTCCATTTACCCGTAAAAAAAATTGCAGATTTTTTTGATGTTGTGTTCAAATTAAAAAATATGCCTCTCTTTGAACATTAAATTCCATGGATAGCATATTAATGCTGTTTATGCCATATAAAATGGTCATTAAGATCAGCGATCTTAAATGCAGGGTGTTTTTTGTTGTTGTTTTGTTTATTTGGTGAAAAAAAATATTATAAAAATTAATTAGATGACTTTTTAAAACATAAGATAGCATCTTAATACAGTCTTAATCTTTTATATAAAACAGACGAATATGATTTTTATAAGTTTAAAATATAACGTTTAAATCTATATTATTATTGTTTTAAATATTTTGATTATTTAGTCATATTTTTAATGAACTCGTTGTTTCTTGAATTATAATTTAATTTCTTTATTCCAGGTGTAAGACAAATTGCAAGCTTACTTTGGCATCAACAGCGAGTTAAAGAATAGAATGAGAGAGAGAGAGAGAGAGAGAGGGAGGGAGCTTTAGGTGTTACCTCATTAATCATCTACAAGCGTCTCATGAACGTCAGAGTTGCCATATTTGCGTATGTGTATTAAACATGAAGTATATTCGTAAGTCTAACGGTTATTTTGATTAATTACCGAACAGTTGGCAGCACTGTTTATGCATGTTGAATGTCTGCTTTGGTGAAGTCTCTTAAGCAGCTTACAAACAGAGTTGCCGCAACCGAAAAATTTTCTCAACCAAAAAAACCCACAAAATTTCAAAAAAGTTACCCAAATATTTCCACTTGTATTTAAAATAATTTCTAAAAAATGCTTTTTATGCAATCAAGTCTAATACACGCAATTATTTTTTTTTTTTTTTTTTGTATTATCAAATTTCATTACCAAACAGAACGATATACAGTATTGCGCAAAACTCAGGAACACGACTTTCCCATTTGTATAAGGATAAGGATAAAAAGTCGGAAAACAGAGGAAAAAAACTGTTAAGTATGTAATATTTTCCTTGTAATTTTGTGACAGTTTTAAAATTTGTGAAGAGTTTCACCAAAATGAGCTAAAAAAGCCATAATTTGCATATTTAAAAGAATAGTGAGACATAGTTCAAAAAATTGGAAGGGTTAAGGGTTCTCATATCTGGCAAAACAATACTAAAAGTTAAATTGAGACAACAGGTGAACCATTCAACAACGTCTCAGTAACACAAGCAATGAGCTTTAGATTTATAACGTAGATATAAATGTAGGATGTTCTGTTCCTAGGATGTTGTGAAAACCAATGGTGGTTTCATATTCGCTGTTTATATACCATCGAGCTATATGCCAATATCCAACCAATGAACCAAAATATCATTCGCTTTACGAAGATAAATTACAGATCGAATCTTCTTGGCATAGCTGTTGACACAGCAGATGTTACCTACTTCTTAAAGACTGTTACCCTAAATAATACAATCTTCTTGTAAGTTAATGAACCTTAGGTCATTTCGGTTCTGAGATCAATTTAACTCTGATGGTATACAAAAATTCTGGCAACCCATTTTAGAATACAGAACAATTAATGGGGCCCAAGGAAAGTGATTATGAAAACGATATTATTTCTCCAAGTACACTTCAATATCGTCTATTACAAATCAAATTGGCCACAACTTTGAAAGAAAACACAACATCATGAACTTTAAATTTACAACAACATAATGTTTACATTGTTACATTGTACAAGGATTTAAAATCTTATCTGAAAAGTTTGCCAAATTAGAAATCTGCCTGACAACCTACCAAACCAAAAAAGTTACCATTTTTGGTAGAATTCTACCAAAACGGCAACACTGGTTACAAATCAGCGAACTGGTTCGAGTCGGTGGTTTCAATTTAAATGAAAATTTGTGTCTGAGAAAACTAACAGCAAGATAGGTGCCGCGTTCGTTAACAATCAATCAAAACATGAACGTGTTGGCACTTCCTAACAATGTTTGAACATTTTTCAACAAAACCCGAATAATTTTGTGTAAAATAGTGATCATAGATGAAACATGGATACAGCACTATAAATCAAAATTAAGGAATCAGCAAAAGCGTGGGTAGGTCACAGTAGTATATAAAAATAGTAAAGCTAAAATAAAAATACGAAAAAATTTTCGTTAAAAACTGTAATCTAGATTTTTATTTTAGTTTCATGGTTTCTTGGTCAAATCTTCTTAGAATTCATCGTAGATTACGATTTTGAGAATCGCTTGGTCGAGAAAAATATGTACACACTCTAATGCATATGGTTATTTTTTTCCTCTTTAACGTTACAGTCGTACGAATATTTTTGCTAATATATCGAAAATATTCCATGAAGCCAACGAATTTTGTGGGTGTAGATCTCAATATTTTAATTTTTTGTGAACAAAAAAAATTTCAATTTTGGTTCTGCGACAAGACCAACCGTTTCGGATTTGGGGAAGTCCTCCGAGTACAACTGCGTCCTTGGTTTAGTTTGATTGGCGCAAAATTTGGAGAAAACCATGTTTTTCAAGTGGTTGATTTTGAGCTATTCTAAGCCTTTCTCAATTGGACCTTGGTCTACTCAATTGGACTTTGGTGTCTTATTTGATGAAAAGATTAACTTAAGTAAACATTTTGAAACGATGATATTCAACCGAATGCTAAGGTGGGATTTATTAAACGTAATACTCTAAACTTTAAAGATCGATATATTTTTAAGCTTATTTTTATTTCATTAGTTCGATCTATTCTTGAATATTGCTGCATACACTCAGAAAATAATACATATTTTTCTCCGATAAAAAATTTCTCTATTTTCGATAATAGCTATTTTCTCTTTTTCAAATAAAATTTGCTTCAATTAGAATAAATTTTCACATTTTCGAAAAAATATTTCTGCACTTGTAGAAAATATAAATTTTTCAATGTCTCTTATAATGATAAGTCATGATATAATTACTCCAAGGTAGTATTGACGTTTATGTTGGAAACGGACTTCTGTCAAAAAATATAACAAGAAAGAGAGCGCTCACAATCCGTCATAGCATACAATTAATTTTCACTGGTCACATTCAGCGTATCCAACAGTTGCCAACTGCTAAGTCAAAACTTGATGCACATAAATATGAAGTTGCGCAATAAAATGCGTTTAAAAATAGAAAATTTTTAATTTGTCGGTAAAATTTCCATTCGTATTTGATACAAAGCTTGATATTTCATAAACTTGACAATTTTTCTGAAACTTCAATACCGATAACAGCGCTCCCCGATGTATTGCTGTCACAACAGTTGGCACAGCTGAATGTGGCCAACGCATATAACAACGAACAGCTGTTTTTGACAAGAGTTCGTTTACTTGTAGCTGAGAGAATCAAGATTTGTCAACACTACCTGGTAAAATTATTCTATCATGATGATAAGTATTTTTCTCGCACAAAAAATTCTCATTTGTAGAGAAAAATTTATTGAATATAAAGAATTGTTCCTATATTTTGATATTAAATTCACTATGCGATGTATTTTCTACAATAAAAACAAATCTTTTCTGAAAAATAAAAAAGTATTTTTCTATAAAAACGATATATTTTTATATATTTCTCTTTTTCATAGAAGCTTTTTATCATTTTTAGAGAATATTTAGGATCACATTTAGAGAAAACCATTCTCTGGAGCAAAGTTCATACCATTTTTCTTTAAATATGATGCCTTTTCTGAGTGTAGTTTTGGGTTCTTACTATAATTCTCGTATTAAAAGGATTGAAAATGTACAAAAAAAGTTTACAAGGATATGCGATCATTTAAATGAAATCGCTTTTGTTTATGATTACATAGCTCGACATAAAAGTTTCAGTTTTCAGATTTTGGATATTCATTTTTATTTTTATTAAGATATCCATGTATTTTCAAACTCTATTTCATTAGATTCATAAAAAAATAAAACTGAATTTTACAAAAGGATCTAAAATAGTTAGAAAAAGTTAACCGAAATTCCTCTACCTTCACATCATGTCCGCTATAAGCTTTTGAATATTAATGCTCATTAAGTTAAAATCTTTTCAGTTGATTCGGGCATAAATATGTATAAGTATACTTTGATAGTCTCTTGTGAAAGGCATTCAATTTTATACTTCATTAAGAGCATTTTTATTTCAGAGCTTATGTATGCAAGTCAAACTATGCGGATAGTGAATCACTCATCATTGGGTTCAAAATGTTAACAACTTGTGTTTAATTATTCGATAAGATTTTTCTGTGTGCACAAAATAATTTAAGAAATCTCCCTCAATATTGTAAAATTGTATTTTTCTGTATCTAAATATGATAGTTAAAATAATTTATTTAAATAAATGACTAATTTATTTCATATATCTAAGTTTTGGCTGTACTTCTACTTAAGAAATAGTGAGATACGTAGATATTTACAAAAACTAGTATAAAAAGTTTGCGTAGATGAAAATTACTTGCTGTAATTCTTCTTTTTTTTCTTTTAATAACTTGGAGAAGCATTTTCACATGTTTTCTTATCTCTTCATCTAACTTTCAGAAGGCAGAAGTCCAAAATATCTTTATTCTTAACAGATTTGCATGCTTTTACGTCTTACGTGTTTGGCTTAAGTAATTAGTTACCTCATTTTATAGCTAATCGGTGCATATATGTATGTGGCAGTTAGTCAAATAAATTATATGGATAAGTTCAAAAATATTTGGGCACTTAATAGAAACTTTTAAAACTTTAATCTACACAAATCAAATAAACTTTAAATAACTTTCATATGACTTGTTAAAACCTGCATGAAAACTCATTCAACTTGAGAAAATTATTTATTTAATTTAACTTTATTAAATTATTTATTTAACTTTTAGGCGTTTATAACTCAAATAAAATATCTGAATATAAGAGATTGTGTAGAACAATTAACAACAAACTTTGTTGTTAAATAGTACAAATAAACAAACACACGGCAACCCTTTGATTGTCAAAAACAGGTTTGGCTACCGCTCAGCAGCAGATAAATAGTTGAGCATAAAAGTTCTTTCAACTTTTGAGAGTGAAAATAAAGTTTTTTTTTTGTTTCCAAGCATAAACAAACTTTCTGTGATTTATAAAGGAGTGCAACTGATTTATTGAAAATTAAAAAAAAGCGTTTAGCTGTTGTAAGAGAGAGAGAGAGAGAGAGAGAGAGAGAGAAAGAGAGAGAGTGAGAGGGAATAAGACAAATAGCTGTTAAACATATGACAATAGAAAATAAAAATGGCGTTCGTGGTATGCAAAAATAAACAAAAATAAAAAACAGAGCGCCATTAAAAAGTTTCAACACTCTAAGCTTAGAGCTTAGCAAAAGGCAATTATTAATGAAAGCAATAACAACAACAACAACAACAGCAGCAACAAAAATAACAGCAGCAGATATAAGAATAACTATAATAAAAAAGCAAATGTCAAGTTGACATTTCGAAATGGTTTCGCATAAAAGTTGCAAATCTGTGGCAAATAAAATATAATGAAACAATATAAGAAAAACAACAGCAAAAACAAGAACAAAAATACAAAAAAAAAAAACAAAAAAACAACAACTACAATAACAACAACAGACAAGAACTGTGGCAAACTTTTATCAAACATTTAATAACGCATGGAAAGAGATGCAAAGAGTGTCTGTGTTGTGCTTGTGTGTGGGTGTGTGTGAAGGAGCAATAGAGACAACCATTGTTGCAGTCAATGACTTTTTGCAGTCGAGGACGTTTGTTATTGCATTGTTGTTATGTTAGTTGTTGTTGTTGTTTTAAATAGCATTGTTACAGCTACCATTTGTGTGTTGTTGCTATTGTATAGTTTTTGTTTGTTCAGATTGTTGTTGTTATATTTACTTATTGAAATGGCAACCGCCGACGCTGCTGCCGTTACTGCCGCCATTTTGTTGCTAAATACATTTTGCATAATTTTCTGGTTTTAATTCGATTTGCTCAAAGTTGCTGGCAACTCTGAATTTTTGCTACAAACATGCGTGCGGATTAATTAACTTCAAACAAAAGCTGCTGTTGCTGCTGCCGCTGCTGCTGCTGTCAAAGTTTGCGGCAAATCGAAAAAGTTTTGCAAAAGTTTGCTTTATTATTCAAAAGCTAAAGGGGAAAATACAAATTATATAAAACGACTATAAATAAAACAAACAAAACAAAAGAAAAAAAACATACGCTTTAATATATTTAGTAGCCTTGTTGCATTTTCAAGCATATCAGGGTGGATCCCTGTGGATATGCGAACTTTAACCTACACGTTTAGCTGATTTTTAATTTCACTCAATTTTTTTTTTTAATATTGTTTTCACTCTTAAAATACTTAATTTATGAATAACAAATGGAAGCAACAAATTGGATTATCAGGCATATCAGGGTGGGCCCCGTGTTTAATTGAACTTTCACCTAAGGCTTTAGGTTTATTTTTCGTTTAGCTCAATTTTTTCAATTATTAATTTTTTCATCTAAAAACAATTATTTTATTAAAAAAAAAAAAATTTTATGGCGTATCAGGGTGGACCACTGTGCATGTTTGAACTTTAACTATAAAAAATATATAAGTATTTATTTAACTCGGTGTTTTAATTATTTTTTTTATATTAAAATATTATTTTCATAAGTAACAAATGGAGAAAATAATATTTTCAAGCATATCAGGGTGGACTCATGTACATATTTGATCTTAAGACTATGACTGGGTTAATTTTTCATTGAATTAATTTTTTTTTTATTCAAAATTTTTTTTTCTTACAATATTTTTATGAAAAAACAATATTTTTATGGCATATCTGGGTACCCCTGTTCATATGTTAACTTTAACCTTTAACAATAGGTAACTTTAATTTTAACAAAATTTTTTTATATAATTTTTGTCAACATAAAAACAATATTTGTTTTAATAACATATGAAAAGAATTGAATTTTCAGGCATATCAGGGTGTAACCATGTGTATATTTGAACTTAAACCTTCAAGTATGGGTCATTTTTATTTTAATTAAGTTTTTTCATATTTTTTTTCATTTAAAAACAATATTTTAATGAATAAAATATGAAAGAAATTGCTTTTTCGAGTATATCAAGGTGAACCCTTATGTTTAAGGTAAAGTTTTAATTTAAATCAATTATCTAATATATAAAATCAAATGTTTGTCTGTCTGTCTGTCTGTCTGTCTGTTCCGTATAGCCTCGCGCACCGTTTATCCGATTGAGCTGAAATTTGGATACCGAGTACCTTTCATAGTGAGAAAGAACATAGGGGGCGGAAGTGTAAAAAAGTGGGCGGAAGTATGTGGGCGTGGTACTCTATAATAACTTCTAAACGCCTGGACCGATTTCAATGAAATTTGGTATGAAGGTTCAACTGCTCCCAAAATAAAACATAAGCCAAAAAACATTCCAAAAACTTACGCAAGAGGGCGCTTTAAGTAGTGCATTTTTAAGACTCAATTACTTCTAAATTACTTGATCGATTGTACTAAAATTTGGTGCATGAAATAACTTGACTCTGCAACAGAATTGAGGGTGTTTAAATTTCAACTATGTTCGGCTCATTCATGAAACTTGGCAAGCACTTGTATTTGTTACTGAAATAGATCCTATGCTTTTAAAAGTTCTTTCGACAAAAATCAAGCAGTGAGCCGAAAGCAAACGAAGTCAAAAACCAAAGACGAGCCAAAAAAAAAGAAGTTTTACGAATACCAGCAGCAGCTATATAAAAATGAAAAAAAAATTAACCGAACAGTATCGACCAAAACCGAAGTTGAACGAAGAAAATCCAAAAATCGAATCGATGCTTATAGAATTTTTTAAAATTGGAATTTATTTACAAGTCAGATCGAGACGTTGAAGATGTCATTTTTTGTTTTAATCATGTCTGGCAGGTACAGTTTTACGGAAATTTGACTAAACACTTTCGACGGAAGGAGGGGGCAAAACCGCAAAAAACGATAATTTAAAAAATTTTAAAATTGAATGATAATTTTAAAAACGTAAAAATGAGAGCATTTTTGAAAATCGTCCTCTTTCTGTGCTCGAGGCACAATCCCGAGTAACACCGGGTTAGATCCGCTAGTTAATATATAATTTTTTCATATCAAAACAATATTTTTAATATATGAAAAAAACAATATTTTTATGGCATATCAGGTTTATAATTTAACCTTCAACTAATTGTAGTTTTTATTATAAGTCAATTTTTTTTAATAATTTGTTTAATCCAAAAAAATATTTTTATGAGTAACAAATGGAAAAATAACATTTTGAAGCATATCAGGGTGGACCCTTGTATACATTTGATCTGAAGCCGACGAATACGTTAATTTTTCATTAAACTTGATTTGTTCTTATTAAAATTTTTTCATTCTAACAATATTTTTATGAAAACAACAATATGTATTTTAATGGCATATCATAGTGGACCTCTGTGTATATTTGAACTTAAACTTTTAACTATAGTTAGTTTTAACTTTAAAAACAATATTTTTATGAATAACATATGAAAATATTGTATTTCCAGGCATATCAGGGTGCACCCTTGTGTATATTTTAAATTTAACCTAAAGTTTAGTTTTTCATTAACTCAATTTTTTTAAATTAACAATTTTTTATCAAAAATATTTGTAATATTTTTCAGAAAAAAAACATTTTTTTTTTAGAAAAAAGTTCACATGATTTTTGAACTTATGTGTGTGTATATTTGAACTTAAACCTTAAAATTTAGGTCATTTTTATAAAATTATTTTTTTTTATTATTGTTTCATTTCAAATCAATTTTTTTATGAATAAAACTTCAATTATATCAGGGTGCACCCTTGTGTATATTTGAAATTTAACCTTACGTTTAAGGTTAAGTTTTCATTGAAATCAATATTTTATAATCAAATAATAAAATAATATTATTAAAATGTGAAAAAAGCAATATTTGTATGGCATATCAGGGTGGACCTCTGTGTATGTTTGAACTTAAACCTTCATCTATATGTAATTTTTATACCCTAAACCTGAAAGGTCAGGGTATATTAACTTTGTGCAAACGTTTGTAACGCATAGAACGAAGCGAGTCCGGTATAGAAAAGTATATATATTCTTGATCAGCGTCACCACGTGAGTCGAGCTATCTATGTCCGTCCGTCCGTCCGTCCGTCTGTGTGTTGTCCGTATACACAGGATAAGAAGAAGGAGTTGAGATAATTGGATGAAACTTGGTACACATGGTCACATGTACCCAAGGATCTGCACTATTGAATATTTTTGGAATCCGCCCACGGACACGCCTACCTCCCATACAACGCAAAAATTTAAAACTGCATAACTCAGCTCATAATAAGTCTACAACAATAAAATTTGATATGTATATGTTTCATACCATTACAAATATGTCTTCGGAAAATGAACGTCATCCGATCACGGACACGCCTACCTTCCATACAACCCAAAAATTGAAAACGCAATAAATAAGCTTCTGTTTAACCTAAAGAGCTAAAATTTGGCACGTATGTTTTTTATAACAAAAAAAAGATGATTTTGAAAAATGGACATCGTCCGCCCACGGACACGCCTACTTCCCATACAACGCGAAAATTGAAAACTGCATAGCTCAGCTCATAATAAGCCTATAACAATAAAATTTGATATGTATATGTTTCATACCATTACAAATATGTCTTCGGAAAATGGACGTCATCCGATCACGGACACGCCTACCTTCCATACAACCCAAAAATTGAAAACGCAATAAATAAGCATGTGTTTAACCTACAGAGCTAAAATTTGCACGTATGTTTTTTATGACAAGACAAAGATGGTTTGGAAAAATGGACTTCATCCGCCCACGGACACGCCCATTTACAATAAATTTTTTTTTTTTGAAAAGTTAGGGTATTTCATAGTCGGCCTAGACCGACTTTAGACTTTCTTTACTTGTTTTTAACTCATTATACCCTAAACCTGAAAGGTCAGGGTATATTAACTTTGTGCAAACGTTTGTAACGCATAGACCGAAGCGAGTTCGGTATAGAAAAGTATATATATTCTTGATCAGCGTCACCACGTGAGTCGAGCTATCCATATCCGTCCGTCCGCCTGTCCGTCTGTGTGTTGTCCGTATACACAGGATAAGAAGAAGGAGTTGAGATAATTGAATGAAACCTGCTACACATGGTCACATGAACCCAAGGATCTGCACTATTGAATATTTTTGGAATCCGACCACGAACACGCCTACCTCCCATACAACGCAAAAATTCAAAACTGCATAACTCAGCTCATAATAAGCCTACAACAATAAAATTTGGTACGTATGTGTTTCATACCAACACAAAGATGTCTTCGAAAAATGGACGTTATCCGCTTACGGACACGCCCACCTCCCATACAAACCAAAAATTGAAAACGCAATAAATAAGCCTCTGTTTAACCTAAAGAGCTTAAATTTGGCACGTATGTTTTTTATAACAAAACAAAGACGGTTTTGAAAAATGGACATCGTTCGCCCACGAACACGCCTACCGCCCATACAACGCGAAAAATTGAAAATTGCATAACTCAGCTCATAATTAGCCTACAACAACACAATTTGGTATGTATGTGTTTCATACCAACACAAAGATGTTTTCGAAAAATGGACGTTATCCGTTTTCGGAAGGCCCACCTCCCATACAACCCAAAAAGCTTAAAACTCAATAAATTAGGTTATGTTCTTCATAGAAAAATTAAATTTGGTATGTACATATGTATTTTATACGAAAACTAAGGTGATCAAAAATTGGGAGTAGTCCGTTCTTAAACACGCACACCTCCCATAGCGAAAGCACAATAAAGGCATTAACTGTGAGCTACAGGAATAAAACTTGGTATGTGTAAATTTTTCATCAACATTTAAGTGCATATAAAATATAGGCTTCATCCGCCCACGGACACGCCCATTTACAATAGAAATTTTTTGTTTTTGAAAAGTGGGTTTAGGGTATTTCATAGTCGGCCTAGACCGACTTTAGACTTTCTTTACTTGTTTTTTTATTAATTTTTGTAATCTTAAATATCATTTTTATGGATAACAAATGGGAAAAATTTCATTTTCAAGCATATTAGGGTGAACCCTTGTGTATATTTGACATTAAATCTACGACTTTAAGTTAATTGTTAACTATATCTGATTTTTTTCATTAATAAGACTGTGCGACAATTTAAGGGTCAATTGGAATAACCTCAAATATCGCAATGGTTTATAATAGTGCATGATCTATATATTATGCCCTTATTTTCAGTTTTATCGGATTAGGTCAAATAAGAGAGAAATTCAAGGTCAAATTTCACCTTTAAGTCACCAATTTTTTCTTATAACTCTTAAACTAAATTCAAATCCTGTGTAGTAACTGCATCTAAATATCTGCAATGGATGGTTCTATACATTTTGAGACCATTTTTGCTCAAAGAGTAACGTAAGTGGGTTAATTGTTTCGTCAAAAACAGGGCTTTTTTAATAATTCTCTTTGAAAAGCTTTAAAGTACAATTCGACAAAACTAAAGCGGAATTATATGTGAATTAAACAAAGCAGTGTTGAATGTTGCAAAAATTTCGAACAAACTTGATCGTTGTTCACTTTTTTCCATGATTTCATGTAAGCTTCAACATATCTATTGGTATTAAACAAACTAAGGTGTAGAGGAGGTGGTTTCAAAACAAAAGTTAATTATATTTTTAATGATGTTAGTAAATTCTTTCCATCTTCATTCCTCATCTTGATTTCGTACTCGAAAAAATTTCACAAGGAATGAAGCCAATTTTTTTCTAAACAAAATTGTTTAAGTTTGTTAACTACTCTATAAAAGTTTCTATTTTTGAAAATCGATTGCTAGGCTTTCAAAACATTTTTTATTTTATTTTATTGAGAGATTTTCAAAAAATCGATTGATAGATTCTTCAAAAATCGATTGAAATATTTTCAAAAATATATTTTTAATATCTGAAATTACACTCGTTTTAATTTTGATTTTTTTTTAATTTTCAATTTTAGCTAGTAAAAACGTTCAATGAGCTTAATCATAATTGCCATACAAATAATTTTACATGAAAGTGTGTGCAAAAAAGATATTTTAATATTTTTTAGGAATGAAAGAATTATTCAAAAGAATATGCTCTGTGAAAATTAACATATGCCAAGCATATTTGAATATATATTTATTTTTTTTTTGTTTTAATTTGCATCACGTGGCTTTTTTTTTTATCAATCCACAACAATTTCTGGAAATATCAATATTTAATATTTATAGCTCATTGTTTAACATTTAAACTCATCTTATTATTATATAATTTATTTGAGTTATTTTAGAATAATGAGACACATACTCGGTTGAACAATGCGTGAGCTATGAATTTTTATTTATTTTTTTTTTACAAAAATTCATGAAAATTCACTGCAGGACATTTACGTTCAGCAGGGTGCAGCGGAAATGTGTCGCACATTAAAAGCAGTAATAAAACAAAATTAAAAAGACAAGATATGCTGTTCGAAGATTTGATTAGATTATATCTTGATGGGGGCAAAGCACTTCATCAAGGCATTGTTCTTTAGTGAAAGCAACAACCCAGTGAGCCAAAAGCCCAGTATTGGCGAAAAGTAACAGTTTTACGAGGGTTATCAAAACTTTATTTTTTTTTTTTAAATTTATTTTGAAATATTTAATAAAAATCTTTATTTATAATAATACTAGTAACCACAATAATAATAGTTATAGATAAAAATAAATAATTAGCAACAATAATAGAGAATAAGGAAGAATGATTGATAAAAAAATCATTATTGTTGATAAGTTTGAGCAATAATATTATAACCTAAAGTTTTTATAATCAGACCAAAGAATTTTTAGCACTTTATCTTCATTGGTTTAGAAGAACGAAACTTTTGAAAAAGTGAATTTTTTTCATGATTATTGTATTTAAAGCTTAAAGCTGTTTAATGGTTCGATTATACCTAATTTTGGACTTTAAAGCTGATTATTGGTACCTACGACAGAACTAGGTGTGTAAATGAAAAAAATCTTCGTTTCTAAATAAATAACACAACGGTAAAGACGTTTGACTACAAATTGGCGTGACAAGGGATCGAACCCTGACAAAGGCAAAATTTCAATAAAAATTTTTTCACTGAAAATTAGATGGTACAAGTTGAAAACAAACGCGAAAATGGAAGAAAAATGAAAAATATAAATAAATAAGAAATAAAAACTCGCGTGTTGCAACGTACACGTGGCAGAAGTGAAACTTCTTAAACAGTAAGAAATAAGAGAAGTGAGAGTGAGTGAAATAGAGAGAGAAAGTATCTGAGAGAGAAAGTATCTGAAAAGAAATTCAATCAATACGAAATGGAATAAGCTGTTGATTCAATATTTACATCCAGGGACCGAACCGGCTATGGTTTTTATCGAAAGTGTCACATATTAACTGTTATCTTTTAAGTTTTATTTTTTCCGACAAAAATAAATGTTATTTTGTGCCATATAGTTTTTTGGGCAAAAATAACAGTTACTTTTAACTTTTATTATATCGATAAAAAATAACAGTTATTTTCAGCCGTTTTTTTTTCGGGCAAAAATATCAGGTAATTTATATTTTTTCAAAAGTCATTTTACCGACTTAAAAAACTGTTGATACCATTATTTTCATCTCATGGGTGAGACATTTTACACATGGTATCAACAATTCAATATGTCAAGCGGCCTTTAAAAAAACCCCACAAATTGCTTGATATTTTTGACCGAAAAAATTAAAGTCACAAAATAACTGCTATTTTTGACCGATAAAATAAAAGTCAAAAGTAACCTTAATTTTTCCACGAAAAAATGCAAGGCAAAAAATAACAGTTAAATTTTAACTATAAAAAATTTAAAAAAATTTTAATCAGTCTAAAATTTAAAAGGCACTAAATTTTCGTGTGGCTGAGGACATTTGTAACATAATGGTATATTTGAAAAAGTATTTCAATAATTTTTTTTCATTTGAAAATTGTAAAAAAACAGTAATTTTCAGTTATTGTTACTTTTTTATTGCTTAATTGCATTTGCATAGTACTCGTTGACGCAGCCTCGAACAGCAGAGACAAATCTTGTTGATTATTGTGTTTTGCTTCCTGATCATAATAGTTGCTATGTTGAGTGAGGGCAGCCTCGTAGAGCAGCAAACGTCGATTGTTGAGTGTCGATGGCTGAGTTCCAAAATATATTTATACAAAGCATCAGTGTGTTTTTCTGGGGATTTGTTCTTAGCTGATTCACCAAAATACACTGATGATTCGTAAAAATGTATTATGAAACTCAGCCGATGTTGCAATCACCTTACCTTCATCATTAGTTGCAGACCCAGCTGCCGCCGCATTCTTAAGAGCTCTAATTTACTATTTATATTCACGAACGCGTTCTGCACCTATTTTAGCTATTTTTCTTAGCTTTGAGACGTTTTTTGGCTGACAAAAACTATTAACTATAACTTTCGGCAGTCTTAAATATTGCACTTTTTACACTTTTTGCTTTTATTATTATATTGAATTGACTGTTTTGCATGTTGTCAATCGTCAAGTTTTTGATAACAACCTACCAACCAAATTAAGCTTTAATTTTTTCCCGCTAGATGTGCCTAATATTTTCGTTTGAAGTGTAAAGAAATAAATTTTCCATGCATACTTTTAGGATAAAAATTAATGTTATGGACGGAATGTTACGCGTTCAATATTAATTACATTTTGTTTGTCTGTTAATCATGTGTCCATATGGCGTAATGGTGGAGCTTGCGGCTCATGAGAAATGATGGTCCGGGTTCAATTCTCGCTAGCGGTTTTTCAGTTTTTGAAAATTTTCATATGAATTGAAAACGTTAGCCTAGCGTTACAAATAAGAGACCTTGAAATTTCACTCGCCGCCAAAGAAGTTTCACTTCAAAAAAATTAAAAAAAGCTTTGCCTAATCGAATTAGGACTATTTTAGATATTTGAAAATTTTCAAAGTTCGATTAGAAAGCTGCTTTGCAGTCTATGAAACGTACTAGTTTGAACCTCAAAGTACGAAAAATTATTTAATCCATTTTTACAGAAGATGCGAAAACGCATCGTTTAATCATTAACCATTTGACACCTGAAGCTTTCCTGATGAAAACATTTAATTTGCTAAGCATTGATTCTTAAAACCAATGAAAGTATCTAATCAACTGTTTTTTTTTATTTTGCCCAAAAAAAGTGTTTTTATGGTTTTTATGAGCCTTGAAAATCCAAAATTTTAAAAATTTTAGAGAAGCGTTTTAAGCCTCATAATAATAAATTTAAAAAAGGTAGTTTTACAAAATAGTGTTTCTTCCAAACAGAAAAAGTTATACATTTGATAGAAAAGAAGCATTTTATGCCATTGGCGTCATTTAATTGTACAATACCCGTATTTATGCCCATTTTGACAAACAAAAAAAAAACAAAAAACAAATTGGCCATTTCAGCCCTTGAAAGGACTTTGACCGAGCTTCTTATGATCAATTGTGTTGTGTGTGTTATTAAAGGTTTGCACACAATTGACCGAGAACTGGACCTACATGTTTTATGACAACTCCGAACGGCTAAAGTTCATGTTCTCAAGAAGCTTTACATGGCATTATTTACTCTCTGAGGTTTGCCATTCTCTGCAGAGAGGTGGTGACCGATCAGAAAAATTTTTTATTGAAAGAACTTTTCGCCGCGGCTGGGGATTTTGACAACCGGTGCAAAAATGAATTGTCAATTATCCGGAAAACTAAAGGCTTTTCCGAATATATTCTTTTGAATTTCTTCGAATTGCCCGTAGGGATGGTTAGTCGCATTGAATAACCGGTTTCGACTTTATTTTTTCTTTTTTAAATTTAAAGCGGTTTTAACGGGTTTTTCGACTTATTGCTCCCTTTATCATTACCATTGCAAAAAGCCCATATAAAACACTTTTTTTCTGTATTTTTTTGTATCTTAAAACAAGCTCGAATGAAGATATAAGAAAAAATTTTCTGTATCAAAAAAATGTAAACAAAAAAGCAACATGGAAAATTCGTAAAGCAAATCTAAAGAAACACAAAACATAATTTTAAAATGTTCACTTTATCAAGTGTAAAGCCGCTAGAGGTTAAAAAAGTAAAATTTTGTTAGTTTTTTCTGCTATTGAAAGTGACATTTCAAAACATTGTGGTGACCGTGGCATGCAGGTTAAGTGTGTGGCTTAGCATGCTCGGAGCCCGGGTTCGATCCCCAGCCGCGGCGAAAAGTTTTTTCAATAAAAAATTTTTCTGATCGGTCACCACCTCTCTGCAGACAATGGCAAACCTCAGAGAGTAAATAATGCCATGTAAAGCTTCTTGAGAACATGAGCCGTTCGGAGTCGGCATAAAACATGTAGGTCCAGTTCTCGGTCAATTGTGTGCAAACATTTAATAACACACACAACACAATTGATCATAAGAAGCTCGGTCAAAGTCCTTTCAAGGGCTGAAATGGCCAATTTGTTTTTTTTTTTTTTTTGAAAGTGACATTTCAGGATTTTTTAGAACTACTTTTCACTCGAATTGAAAAATATATCTGCTTTTTTGATGTGCTGTTAAGATTTTAAAGTTCTTCAAATTAGAAAAAAGAAAGTGTCATATGGGTTAAAGCATCTTTAAAAGTTAAAGTGAAATTTGCTTTTTCAAAGTTGGCTGCGTTGTCCAAAAAACTTGTTTTTCAAAGTTGGCAAATAACCGATTTTTGATTTTTAATCGAAAAAATAATCGACTTCAAAAATACCTAAATTTTGAAGGAATAATCAACTAGTCGACTTTTCGACTACTCGACTACCATTCCTAATTAGCCCACAAACAAATCTGAAATTTCAAATATCTAGCTCAACTAGACTGGAAGCCGCAAAAAATGGGTTAAATTTTGGACTTTTTTTTCACCATTAAATAATGCTTCATTAACACAAGAAATTTATTTTTGGTTCATTTTTTCGCAATAGCGAAAGTTTCTTCACTCACAATGCTATATCATACGAACCAATTGCCCGACAAAGATCAAATTTTTACACTTGTCGTTTGAATGTTGGTACTAACTGCGCAAATCATGTGAATTAAACTCTAGTAACGTCATCTAATTGTTAGCCTACGAACTTTTCAGCCCAACTGTTATATAAATAATATAAGAATAATGTAGGAATATACAATAGAGTGGAGTTACTGTTTGTTCAGAAAACATTTTTAAAAGCACCACAACTGCTATTGCCGCTTTTTAAAAATGCATGCTAATAAAGAGGGTCTCGTTAGGTGCAATTTTAATTTCTAAAGTAATGACGTTAAATTTTCTGACAATTTCAATTTTTAATTTTTTCTACCTAGATTGTTTAACTCGAAATTCTATGAAATTCTGTTAAAATATACCCTCGTTGATAAATGTTAAATTTGGTTTGATAAAAGCTTTTGAGTTGGTTAAGTTTGAGAGTTTTTATATTTTTATTATATTTTTAATTTTTGTTTTTGATAATAAAACGGCTAAATCAGCTTTTAAAATTAATATTTTTAAAGAATGCCTAAAAGTATGCTGCATTTTTTTTTTTTTTTTTTTTTGACAAAAAACAAGACTCTCAGCAGCTATAGAAAGAAATATAGCTGTTTTTAAAATGCCAAGTTTTTGGAGAGTTCACTGATTTGGTGATAAAAAGGAGAAGGGCGATATGTTTGAAACTCACCTTTTGCTGTAGAAACGTCACAATCTTCACAAGAACGTTGAACGAACGGCTTGGCAGTTAATTAATATAATTTCATGATCAATTTTTTTTTGTATTTTTTTTCTTTGAACTATTAATTATTTAATTTTCTTATGACTTTTTTTGAAAGCAATAAATTTATACACATGCACAAAAAGATTTTATTTTTTACTATACATGAATTTGAATTATTTTTTTTTTTTCTTTTTCGAACACTGAACACTTGCTTGCACTATATTATAAATATTTTTTTAAGGATTTTTTATTAAATTTCTGCTTATATTTTATATTTTATGCAACAATTTATTTGCATAATTATTTTTATTTTTAGCCGTTCAAAATTTTAACATCTATTTGCGTTAATTAATTTTCGTTTTTTTTAATATTTTACAACAACACGAACACAATATCTGCTTTAACAATTTTATATTTTTTTATTTTATTTTTATTTTTATTTTAATTAACAAATTTAGTTACAGCAACAATTAAATGATTTTTCTAGTTGAGTGAACAATTTTGCAAGTTTGGTTGTTATAAAGGTATATAATTCTTTTTTATTTTTTTTAAATATTTTTTTTTTTTTTTGTTTTTGCTTCAGCATTTAATTTTCATTTGTTAGATGAAGAATTTTTTTTCTGCTGATTTTTTTTTGTTTTCCTCGCGCAATTTTCCGGTGCTTCAGCAATGTTGCTGACCTTGATTGCGCTTTCTTTTCACCCACCACTTTTTCTGCTTCTTTGTTAATACTTCATCATCATCTGTCGCTGCTGCTGCTGCTGCGTTGCTGTTCTCTGCTCTGCTTTTAAGGATTATTACAGACACATACACAGACGCTCAACGCAAGGATGTTGGAACAGACAAAAAGTTTTGTAGAAAGCGAGAGCAAAAGCTGGAGTAGAGCATGAAATAGTGGGAGCGCAGCAAGTTTCAGAGAGAGAGAGATTGAAAGAGAGCAAGCACGAGCGTAAGAGTTTACATGAGCGAGAATAAACTTACCGTTAAGCGCGACGCGTTTTGCAAACACTGTTAAAAATATTTCCAGTGTTGACGAGTTGTGACGGTTTTTGCCAATTTTTTTATTTTTTATTTATTTGTTCTTCATTTATCTTTGTTTTTTTTTTTTGTGTTTTTCTTTTTGCCTTGTTTTTGTGTTTGTAGAGTGGATGTGTTTAGCTTAAAATGAGAGAAAGTAAGCAATGCGGAGAGTTTCTTTGTTTTATTTTTGATACGCTGGTACTTTTTTTTTATTCCCTCAAAAATGTCGTCTTGTTGCTTTGGTATTTTTTTAAATTTTTTTTTTTTCAAATTATTTGTAGTTATTTTTTTAATAACGCTTTTTAAAATTTTCTTGCTAGTTTTGAGACTACTAACCTCTATACATATAATTTTTACAAACAATCAAACGAACTAACTGTTAATTAAGATTTCAAACAACGTTTTTTTGTCGAATTTCACTGCGAAACACTCAACATATTTTATACAGTGGCTGTCATATAAAAAGCATACATATATACAATACACGCACATTGACTAATTTGGTGTGTGTTTGTTTTGTATGTGTGTGTGTGTGTGTGTGTGTGTGTGTGTGTGTGAAACTTGATTTCTATCCCGGTATCTTGCTGTCGCCACACAAAGTTTTTCTGTCTCACTTCAAATTTAGTAAAAATAATTTTGCTACTGTGCCGTTTTACCGAATTGTTTGATTTCAGGCATAAATGTTTTATTTTGAAGCCTAAAAGTATGCAAGAAATATATTTTTCAACAATAAATCACATTAATTAAAGCGTGCTGACGTTAAGACGAACTATTTGTTATTTTGTTTTATCATTAACCACTTGGACAGCCGCGTTTTAATAGCTTCAGCCGCAAAGTATGCAACAGAAGTGCTGACATAATTTTGTTCGTCTCATTTTCACGCTATACAGTATAGTTTCAACATTTTCTTTTATTTTTAAGCACTTATTTATAAGCAAATATTTTTATTTAATGCTAAAAAATATGCTTTGAATTTTTTTCACACAAACATTCACAAAAGTATGCTATCTTTCTGCTTGCGATTAAACGCCGCAACTATTGTGCTGCTGTTATTTTTTGCCCAACAGTAGCTGTAGCTTTTCGTGATCTACTTTTGTGTAGGACACAAGCACCTAAAAGTATGCTACAAGAAAGTGCTGTAATTGCCTTAATTGAAATCTTTTATCTTCTTCTCAGCAGCACCGAGCCGTACGTACGCACCAGCTGTATCTTTGCTGCATGTGCTCGTAATTTTAGCTGCCGCTGCTGCTTATGCTTCTTTTGCTGCTTCGTCTTCTTCTTATTTTTCTTCTTGTCAAACTTCTCTAACCGAAAGTGATTTTTTTTCGTTTTGTCGCACACACTTAATAATATTTTTTTTTTTTTTTTGTTTTTACTTTTGGCCACTCACATAAGCAACATTTTGTAAGTATTTTTTGCACTTTCCAGAAAAAAACTGCCTACTTTTAGGCAATATCATATAGAATTTTATTAATCTTTTCTTATCTTATTTTAATTTCACAATTTGTACTTTCTATGTATCGCACACTACGTCACGACGTTAGTAGTGTTGGGTTTTTTTCCAACAAATGTATTTTTTTTTTTTTTTGTTTTTTTAACCGAACATCCGAGCATCACATCTTTTGGCTAGTTTCTCCCGTCTTTTGTTGCGTACGCAAGCCAACACAAACTCCGACTGCTCGTCGCATCGCACATCGTCTGCTTGCCATCGCCAGCGAGCTAAGCAATTTTCATCTGCTGCTGTCTGCGAAGCTGTCGTTTCCAACAACAACAACATCCCTCATACGTGCGCTGCTGCTCCACGAAATTCGCAAACGGCAAAAAAGCGAAATAATGCTTTTGGAGACTTTTCCACTTTCAACAAAGCTCGCTCGAAATGCCACATCTTCGCCCCAATCCGCCGCTAACCCTTAGTTTGTAGCAATGTCTCAACACTTTGTCTACGAGCGGTATCATCATCATCATCATCTGTGGATGTTACGCACTTCTCTCCACTTCCGTTTCCAACATCAGTCGTATAAAAAAAATGGTTGGCCCATTTCTCTCTTTGTATTACTCGCATTTTCCAATGCTTGCTCTCTGCATTTTTTTCACCTCTCTAGCACTTATAGATACAGCTGTGTGTTTGTGTGTGTGTCTGTGTTTGTGTAGTTTTTTGTGCAGAGCTACTGTCATTACGTGAGCCGTGAAATCTGTCAAATTAATTCCTTTGCCTAGCAACGACATCTTGTGGAGAATGGTTCAGATAAGATATGAAGAAACAACTATTGCAATCAGTTGCTAGCCATAAAATATCCAGGATTTTAAGCGGTTGAAGATGTTAATATTTCGATTATGACAATATTTTGCATTTTCTATTAATTCTTTTCTTTTAATGGAAGAGTATTTATGAGAACAATGTAGGCAATTTTGAATATATAAAGAAACTCTCTGAGGAGATTTATTTGCGGTTAATTTTCGTAAGAAAATCTGATATTAATTTTATAAATGTACTTATCAGAAAAAAATGTATTTTAGTTTAAGATTTCATTCAGTATTAATTCTGAACGACTCAAACAAGGTACTCGTGTATTTTTTTTACATTGAAACGTAAAAATTGTATTTCCTCTTGTTTCAATGTTTCAAACCTATTCAGTCAAGTCTGTCTTGGTTCGGAAAATGGGAAGATAGATAAATAGGAGAGAAAGTGCAATCAAGAGAATAAAGTGTAGAATGTTGTATGAGTGCCGGGGCCCAGTCAATTCGATTTATTAAATAATTACATTCCACAAACATCTCTACCACCAACGACAACTTTCAAAGTAGTATATGTTGATGAATTTTTAATTTCAGTTGATTAGAGATGAGGAAGAATTATAGAAATTTAAAGGCTAGGACCATAGCTAGACCAGAATTTGAACCCGGAACCTCTGGGTTGGAAGTCAAGCACGCTAACCACTCGACTACCGAGGCCCCTAAATACTCTTGAGTACTCACTCTTCTATGCATCGAAATAGCAATGCATCTTGCAAAGGAAAGGTTATGCGAAAATGGTGCTCGATGGTTCATTATGTAGAGTCCAAACTAATAACACTGCGCGAACGATTCCACCTTTACAAAGTTTTGAGCCAAAATTCTTAGAAATTATAATTTAACTTTTAAGAAGCTATTGCGTGGAACCTTGCCCTACGCCTTAAGCACTTGTTTAAAGGCTCTTTAAAGCTAATATGAAGCACTTCATACGTTAGTTTTCAAATTAAGCAGCTAAGATATTGTTTCTCGCACAAGTAAAGTAGAAGAAATTGCGAGTTAACTGAGCTTTCACGAGCTGCTTGGTGCTACCTTTTAAAAGCAACATAACGAGAAAACATACTTACTTTGGTGGGCATTATAACTCGTGGTCGGGTTACGGCCGACTACATCAGCTCTCTTAACCTGGCCGACTACTACAGATTATACGCTTAACCTGTTGGTAGAATTTTCGAGCATCCTTCCTGCCCTGGTGCGTCTCAATGGCGTATTTTGCTGCTGTCTCGTCACGACACTCCTGGTCATACCATTGGTTACGAGGTTTCAGGCACCGAAAAGCAATGACTTCCTGAGCAGCAGTGCGCATGGAGTGGAACACATGCACCCAAAGTCCACCAGCATCATTGAGGCAAGAGTAAGGTTGGTTGAGCTTAACCAAGACTTGAGCGGAGTAGACCTCAGCGGTCCGTTTTCATAGCAGCTTATCGACATCTAGCTTTCGTTGCATACCTGTGCGTATATTCTTCGCATTGCACAATCGCATGCGGATCTTGGCTGCAACAAGATAATGATCGGAGACAATATTGACTCGTGTTTTTGTTTGGGGACGTTTTTTGATCTGGGGACAGCCCGATGGTCTTGGGGATATCGAGGTGTTCGAATCTGGTGCTACTAACTACCATTTTACGCGCCGCGGCGAAGTTGATCAGTCTAAGGCCGTTGTACGAAGTGATTTCGTGGAGCCTGAACTGACCACAGTGGAGCCAAACATGCCATCTTTTCCGACCTTCTCGTTGAAATCACCGAGGACTATTTTCACATCATGGGCCCTCCATCGGGGCGTGGAAGAATCTTGCCTTGATGCAGATTGTGGCCAGCCCTTCGTTCACAGGTGTGAACTGGGAAACAAGGTGGCGTCGTTTTCGGCTTACGACGAATCCGCACCCAAATTCGCTTTTCTTCGCATGGCAGTTGTAGTAGATATCACAGTCTGCTCACTTGGAGCAGCCTTGTCCTTTCCATAGCATCTCCTGGATGGCGGTGGTGTCAGCCTTTATTTTTACGAGGTCTTCCACCAATAGGACACAGGCACCTTCCCTATAAAGGGTCCGGACATTGCAGGTGCATTTCTGTAAGTCATTGTCCATTTTCGTTTGCGATGGTCGTAAGCGTAGCGGGGGTTCATATTTGAGGCCAGTTTGGTTTTCATAGGACAGTTGAATGAACAATAAATTGGGATCCAAACCCTTTTAAATAAATTTGGGTGGAACTTGGTTTGGTTTAAATAGCTTTACGATTTACTCTTTTCTAAAACTTTTGCATTTACACTCTAGAGTGAGAGTGGTACTAATTGAATTGAGAATATTTTTCATGTACTATATGTTAATATTATATGTTAAATGCTTTCTTGAACAATTTAAAATTATATATTACTCATACGTTGAATTGATAAATTCTGATATTCGTGTTATTAAGTTAATTATTGTTACCAATTTTCGCTGAGGCTAGTGCTAAGACGTGTGCTTAACAAGTGCTAAGTTATGAATCGAAAGTCGTATTGAATAAATAAAATTTTCGAGTAACACGAAATTTTCCGAGTTTTTATCATGTATCAGTGGAAATACCCTGAAGAAAATTGAAGATTTCGATTCTGACAGCAGATATTCTTAAAAAACATATGGAGCAGAGCGAATACCGAAAATAGTATTTTTTGTATAGTTAATATATACAATTAATTGAGAATTAGGCTTACATGTTTTACGCCGTCTCCGAACGGCTAAAGTTCATGTTCTCAAGAAGCTTTACATGGCATTATTACTCTCTGAAGTTGCCATTGTCTATAGAGAGGTGGCGACGGATTAAAATATGTTTTATTGAAAAAAAACTTTTCCACGAGTAGGAATCGACTTCGCGCTTCGGGCATGCAAGCTATACACTTAACACGCATGCCACGGTCACTACATCACAAGAAATTTGGAACATCACACATAAGTTTAACAAGTCGAGCTTAAAATAATGTACTTACCTAAATTTACCTTACACGTCTACAACAAGAGCGACTGGCGGTTTTTGGAACAGAGTTGCATTATGTCGCGGTAGTGGTACAATTGACAGATAGGGGTGCAACAGACAAACAACATGATTAGCATATAATAAAAACAATAACACTTCTGATAGTGTTGATAAAAATTTTTAGTTAATTAATATATTTTGAAATAATTTTTGCTTATTTTCGCAATTTTAATGTAAAGTAGAATCTATTTCAAGTAGATTTTAAGTAAATTTAACATGTGTTTACAAAAATAAAAAAATTAAACACCTCGGTTGATTTTAAATTGCAGAAAATTCAGTTTTCATCAAAATCCATTATGAAGAAAATTATTTTGTATTTTGTTGCGAATTAACAGAAATTTAACATTGACGCAAACAACAAAACGTCAAAATATACTAAAAACTAAAAAAAATTACATTAAACACAGCCAATTCTTAGCAAAAATATGGCAAAATTTATGTTACTCAGAGAGAGAACCGGCAGCCGCCATAGAAAAAATAGAATCGATTCGATTCTGGCGTTTTACCGTCGCGGATTCGCCCAGCGAATTTATTTTTGACAACTGCATACATTTTGATGTATTCTGCTGATTGGCGAATCCGCCAGCCGTCAGCCGCTTTTCTTCTGTTCAGGCTCTTTGTTCTGATTCGGCTCTATGTCGTAGAGACTCGAATCCAACGATTTCGTTTTGGACGGTTTCGTTAATTTACATACATTCTATTGTTTGGCGATATCGTCGGTCGTAACGATATTTGATTCTGTTCGGGAACTTACTGTCCATCTTCAAAATAGTGTAGGCCTGTCCGAAATCAACGAATTTCACCTTGACGCTCGCCTTCACTGGTCATGACCATTTTGATATTAAACTAAAAAAAACATTGCTAACTCGATCAACTGTAAATCGAGTAACAATCATATAAATGCCTTGTTCCTCACTTATAACACCAATTAAATCACAGCAAATATATAAAATAGCACTTACTTGCACTTATTATTAAAACTAAACCAAAAACAAAACTAAAGAGGAAAACACTTTGCACAACCGTTACCGGCGAGTTCAAACGCTAAATTTCGCTTGTACAGAACAATACCGCTTGTCAAACTGTTTCGTTCACTTTCGATACGTAACGTTTGATGGTTTTGGATAACAAATTAAGTGTTTTTAATCAAATAATTACGTATTAAGCTATTATGGCATAATCTGTTTATTTTGGTTAGGTCTTTTGTCGTTCGAATTACTTGTTTAGAGGTCTAAGCAAAGTTTTTATATAAAATAAAGATTGTTTTTTCATATTTTTACTGCATTCGATGCACTGTGCAGTTACGTGAAAACATTTGTTGCTGAATGATAGGTAGTCCAGCTCTTGTCAAACAGATATTGTTGACGAAAAGTGACATATCAAAACAACGAAATTCAGCAATGATTATTCAGTACTGCCATATCAAATATTTTAAGTACCTAATTTGCTGCCTTTTTCAATACAAAAATGTACATTACAGTGTGTTAAGGCCCAACCAAAATAGACGAAACGAGACGATTGCAATCTGACGAGCGTTTGTATTCGTTACGGCTGTTTTGGCATTTAACCTTAAATAAAACGTTGTAGAACACGTCTACCCTGATCAACAGACAACCGAAATAAATACATGTAAATTAATTTTTCATCCCCAACAACGACAATAAAATAATAAATATATGTTAACTTGCACTAATTGATAAAAATGCAACAAAATTTGATGTAAACATACTCTACACAGTTGTTGCTCACGAGTTGAGACGGTAGAAGTTCGGTTTAGGGATGTCGGAAAAACATCGATGCATCGAAAATATCGATGTTTTGCTTTGATGCATCGAAAAATTTTCACTCGATGTTTGAAAAGCCGATGTATCGATGCATCGATGTTTTTTAAATATCGAAAACTGACATCACTAGTACAGCTAACCGCCATTTCTATTTTTCAATTGTGCAAAAAAAGCATTCACAGGTTTTCTTATTATAACTCTCTCTCTGTAAGTCAAATTGAGAATATATTTTTAAAATATAGATTTATAAGAACCCTAAAAATTTAGGGAGAGTTCTGGAGGACTTAAAAATTTAAATTTTAATGATTTTTGTGGTTTAACGAAAAACGTTTTTGACCTGATTCGATAGTCCATTAGAAACGTTAATTTCTCAGGTATAGTAATTAATTTGAAATTATGTTCAATTTTTCTTATAACATATTTTGTTGTTCAGTAAAATCTTAAAAATCGTCTACAAATCGATGCATCGATGCATCGATGTATGCCCTTCAATGCATCGAAAGATATCGATGTACATTTCGATGCATCGAATCACAGAAAAACATCGATGTATTTTTCCCTCTGACATCCCTAGTTCGGTTCTTACGGAACAAAGCGTCTAGTCAAACGTTTCGTTCAGTTTCGATCAAATACGTTAGACCATTTTGGTTAATAACATTGTTTCACGTATGCTTGAATTTACTCGTTACGTCTCGTTTCGTCTATTTTGGTTGGCCCCTTAGCTTGCGATGGTAATGCATATATGACACTGGCTTCTTTTAGTATTTTTCAGAGCTTAAATTGTATCTAGAGCATAGCGACAAATGCGCCCTACAATTTTCAGTTTATGTGATTGCATACGCTATAAGTACGAATAAGCGAATCACGCCCTGACAAAGACGACATTTTTCTACTTTTTCAGCCTCTAGCTGCTTAAAATCACGAAAACAACATTGTGAATATCTGAATGTTCCAAAAAGAACAACGAGGTATATACTTCTTTAGACGAGGATGCATATTTTAGTGCTGCTTTTTCATTCCAATTGGCTTCCTATAAATGTTTTAAGTGAATTAAACAGCAATCGCGTTAAACGAGCTCGTTTTCGTTTCCCAATTATTCGAACAAAACTGTTCATTTTGACACAAACAAATCGATTTTTTTAAAAAAGTAAAATAATTTTTGATGTCATTATCAAACACGTGTTGGATTTTCAATTTAACTGTCTACAGATATCCCTTTCAAACAAGCCATTTCTATTTCTTTTATCCAACGATATTGGATAACTATATAATAGATAGTTATAATAGATATTCCATTTCAATTATATCACAAAAATTATTTTAACTTTATATTGTGAATGACTTATACAATCTTGTGTTTCTCCGTATATAATTTCATTTATATATTAGTTGAGTCAAGTTTATACGCTTGAAGATATGTTTTTTATTTTAGAAATAATTACCCCTATCACCGTCCGTGAATCGAATAAAAAACAAATAAAATTCTTCAAGCTGGTATCACTGTGATTCGACTTAAACATCAAAAACAAATGAAAAAAAATACTTGGTGACCTGGAGCCCTATTCTGTAACAGTGGAGAAAGCAGTGTATTACACTTTATTTTGTGTACGCAACGAGTTTCTGATTCTGTAGCTTTGAAAATGATTCAAAATGAAATGATATTAAAAAATTGTACACAAGCAAGAAATTTTCCTCACTGACTTTTTTCCAGTGAGTTTTTATTTTTGTTGTTAAATTGTTGTTGTGAAATGCAAGGCAACTTTTGGGATTTTATTTTAAAAATTTTGTCAATATTCATTGAACATTATTTTTATTCATACAAACAAGCATTTGTTTTTTATAGTGATATTTATTTCAGTTTAAAATTGAACATTGTTTTCAAAAAAATTTATTTTAATATCACTGTTTTCAAATTGACTATCAAATATTTTTATTCAGCAACTTGATTTTTTATTCAGCTCGATTGTGTACATTTGAGTTTACTGAAAAACATGAGTTTTAAGCTGGTATGACACTTGCTTTTTTCGCATTTTTAAGATCTTTACAAAAGCAGCGGGTAAAACGAAAGAATATACTTTTTAAAAAAGGATAGTTATAGCAATCCATTGAATTTAAAATTTTAATATTATTTGGAAATTTGTCAAAAATTATGAATTCTTTACATAACACATAGTGGGAAAATTTGTTAAAATATTAGTCAAACTTTTTTGCGGTTTTTGTGTGCAATGCATTTAACTTGGTTTTGTGTATTCATGATAAATAAACAATAAAAAATTATATTGTGAAATGTCATAATAATGAATGTCATAATTGAATGTGCCTCTGTC
The DNA here is from genome assembly GCA_958299015.1 of Tetanocera ferruginea. Lineage (NCBI taxonomy): Eukaryota > Metazoa > Arthropoda > Insecta > Diptera > Sciomyzidae > Tetanocera > Tetanocera ferruginea. The sequence goes on from OY282640.1 coordinate 37,996,539, forward strand.
AAATTTTTTGCTGCACGTGGCTGAAAAGTAAACCTTTTTTAAATTTTTCAGAAATTGAAAATGACTGTTCTGCATTTTGTTTGGACTTATAGCGTACTAACCACACCAACTAAAAATTATATAGCTTCAGTGTTGCTCTATATGTATTTTTAAGATCTTAAAAAGGCGAAAAAAGCAAGTGTCATACCAGGTTTAACTTCTCAAAAATGTAAACATAGTTCTTATAAAATAAGGCCCGTTAACTGACTGAAAGTTTAAATTCCTCAACCTCAGATTTCGTAAACAGAGTTTAAATTTTAAACTCAGTTAAAATTATTTTCGTAACTTATCTCATTTTTATCGGAAGTTTACTTAAACTCTGTTTAAAAATTAAAACTGAGATTAAAAAACATATTTGAGCGGCACTGTTGTAAAAATTCTACAACTTTGACGTAGAACATCAAAATATTTCAAAAATTTTTTATAAAATAATGCAAATTGTCAGTTTCATTGGAATATTTTGTTTTTTCAAAACTTAAAATGTGTTTTTTTGTTTATTGTTTTGAATTTTTTTAAAAATGATTTTTTTTTTTCATAATTATAATTGAGAATATTTCCAATGTTCTGAGAGATTGAATTTTTTAAACCTTCTGTGTTTAAATTTAAACTTGCTTCATCAAGTTAAACTTAGATTTTTTGAGATGAGGTATCGGCGTAAAAATTTAAACTGAGGTTAAGGAATTTTAAACTTTGTTTAAAACTGAGATCAGTTAACGGGCCTTACACTTTATACTACTTTAAACAAGGAGACGTAAGCCTTTTCAGCCCTTGAAAGGACTTTGACCCAGCTTCTAATGATCAATTGTGTTGTGTGTGTTATTAAATGTTTGCACACAATTGACCGAGAGCTGGACCTACATGTTTTATGCCGACTCCGAACGGATAAAGTTCATGTTCTCAAGAAGCTTTACATGGCATTATTTACTCTCTGAGGTTTGCCATTGGGCCGAGTGAACAAAAAAGTAGTAGTAGCTACTATGTAGTACAAAGTACTAGCACTAGCTTAAACTTTTCAGTACTAGCTATGCTGAAAAGTTTAAACTACAAAAAGTGTGAATAAAACATTGCTAGTACTAAATAGCTGGTACTGAAAAGTGATAGCTAGTACTGGAAAATTAAAACATATGTGGCAGTAAACTCAACTGATAGAAACTGTTTGGGAGTTGCCAATGTTTACAAAAATGTCAATTTTTCTTATAATTGTTTAGCATGACTTAAAGAAAAACAATTTGGTAACTCTGTCAGTTTGTGTTGATCATTAGATATATATTTTGTGGCACGATGGGTGACAAAAAACAGAGCAAAATTTTTTTACATAGTTAGAAACTATAAAATTTTATTTAAAAAATCGCAAGTCCATCAGTGAGGGAGGCACTTTTTCCAGATCGGACAATTTTTGCGACTCCCAGCGCTGCAACCACGAGGCCCCGTTTTTCTCTCTATAGTGAAAAATATATATTTTTTTAATTTTTTTCTTGCAACTTGTTCAATTCTCTGCAATAATAAAAAAAATTTTGGAAATATTTGAATAAACAAGATTTTTCAAAGCACTTTTTATTAAAACAACTAAAAATAAGTTTTATTTTCAGCACCTCAATGACAGGCTTAAAAAAATTAAGTTAAAACTAGTTATTTTAAGTATATACTAGTTTTTATTCACACTTATTTCCAGCAAACGCTGAAAAAACTAGTTTGGACTAGACTGCAAAAAGCACTAGCTTTAACTGAAATTTTTATTCACCTCAAAACTAGTTTAAACTTAAAATTTGCTAGTTATAGCTTTAACTACATTTTTATTCACTCGGCCCATTGTTTGCAGAGAGGTGGTGACCGATCAGAAAAATTTTTTATTGAATAAACTTTTCGCCGCAGCTGGGGATCGAACCCGGGCTCCGAGGTTTCGTACTTGGTTTTTTTCTATCACATCAACATTTTCTGTAATGTCGAGTTGAACATTTTTTTTTTAATTATCAAACCTCTCAAGGTTTGACACCTCTATTTGTTGTTTTAAAGGTTGGTTTTTGTGAATTTGGTTACCTTTTCAAGCAATTTATACATTTAATTTTCAAAAGCTCAAACTTACTTTGCCTTCCGAAATAATAATCAAATGCAACATTACATTGTTTACTCTATTCAACTGTTCTTCCGATTAGCAGCAAACAGAACCACAAACATCCTTATAGTATTTTTACTCCGAAGCTTATACTATGTTCACACTGAGATCAAATTAAGTTTTTTTTGGAGCTTTTATGTAATTTCGACTGAAATGATGTAAGAACTATGGTAAATTCCCATACAATTTGTTGATTTGGAAACTCACGAAATAAGACAAAAATTAACTTGCAACCCTGAAATCTGAATATAGTGTGGATTAAACACAGCCTTTTTGTGACGTATTAACAATCTTGTTATCAATTACAGCGGAGCCGTCAAAATTATATATGACACATGATAATGGCCACATTCAGATACTTAGAGGGGATTTATACAGTGAAACTAGTCGCATGAGACTGTCAAAAGTGGTGCGCAGTATGAAACGAAAATGAAATGTAAAAGTCTCTCGGGCTGTGATTTCATGAAACTTTTTGACGTTATACTTTCATATTTTCGTCGTTGACTGAATTTTCAGAGCAAAGTCTCTGCAACTCAGTTTCATCATGTAATTTGAAGATGAAACTTTAAAAGAAAATCGAAGAAAGTTTCATGCGACAAGTTTCATTGTATAAATCCCCTCTTAGCTGTTTTGACCCTTCGGTTTGCAACCCATTCAGTGAAACTTAGGTGAGCGATGTTTTCAATGAATTAAAGTTCTACAATTGATAAGATTTACGGTTATGTGCGAAATAATTTTGCAAACTTACTTTGAGTAAGAATTTTCTATTTTTAATTCAACATTTAAGTTGGCAACTGTTGAGAGTGCTGAATGTGGCCAGTACTGAAATTATCCAAGCCTAGTGTGAACACTTTTGCACAATTTCGAAATTATCTCACGAAATTACCTAATTTGATCTTAGTGTGAACATAGTATTAAGCACGTTTTATAGCTATTGTGTTTTATTACAAAACACGACTGTTTACACCGCCTCTTTCAGGTTTTAGATTGACGTTTTTGCTTTAACTTCATCCATTTTTTTCCATTTTCTTTTTCAATCTTCTATTCTATTTAGCTCATGTCCGTTTTGGCGTTGCCACCTTTCTTTTTCCATAATAAAACGCGGTGTAAATTTACATATATTGAAATTCAATTCATAACAATAAATAAATTTTAAAATGCAAAAATGGAATAAATAGACAAATCTGCAATGGCATTGTTTACGTTTGATAGGTAATCAGCTGTTTTTGTTCTTGAAACTAGCTAGAAGTTGTTTCCGTACTTTTGTCACTTTTCTCAAATGTCATTTTACTCTCTCAGCTTGAACTTTACTCCACTTTTACTCGACATTTGGTCTGTTCGCGTTCTTTTCTAGTAAAATAATGAAAAACGTCAAAAGTAATCAAACTGAGAGAGAATTAACTCCAACATTAAAAACTGAACGAACGATTTTCTGGTAAAAAAATTAAAAATGTCAAATCTGCCTAGTTTGCAACTGCTCTGCTGCTCCTCACACCTACCGTTTAAGAGCTTTCATCTTTTTACCTCATGAAATTTTACTAGTAATAAAAACTTTAAAGAACTTGAACGCAGATAAAATCGAATTTCCCCTCTTTGACACAATCCTATCAGTAAACGAACGCTTTTAAGGCACTTTCAAGTAAAAGTTTTTTAAATATTTCGTTTGCATTCGACTACGCGAACTACCTATTGTGTACGGAAACACACCTACTAATAGACATCTCTTAAATTAATTGTTTCATAAACTGTATTGACAGCAAATTGATTTCTAAATAATGCAACTCTGTGGGCACCATCATCAATTGACCAACTCATCGAAATGTGTCTTTCGTCAAGTTTAGCAGCAAAGTTAACGAAATGAACGAATCGAAGAATTCAGCACTTCACCGTGCGAAATACGAGTTGAGTGAACGTGAACGAATTTCTCGGCAACCATCTTTAAATATACGTCTAGAGGAGGACTGGGTGAAAAAATAGTTAAATTTCTGCCAGCAATAAAAAATATAAATTAAGATAAAATGTCGATGATTTCTGCTCGTTTGGCATCATCTGTGGCTCGTTCCCTGCCCAAGGCTGCTTCACAGGTAATCATATAAATTGGAAAGCAATTAAAAAGCATGCAAATTAATGAGTAGATAGCATAGGATCGAAAGGAAAAAAGAAGAAAATGTGACAAGTTCAAATATAAAGGGCCTATATTTAGTAAAATACTGTTTCCAGAGACATTCATAACAAGTATATTAAATATTTCCAGTTTAAGTTTAAGGAATTGTACATTGCAAGAAAATGTTACGCAACTGCGAAGAGTGCTTAAAGTGAAAAAATATGCCGGAAAATGATTGCCAGCTATTTAGTTGCATAACAGATGGGTTGACAAAGTGCGGTGGGCGAAATATAAAACAAATTATATGGCTGGAAAATAATTTATTTAAAGTTTTAGAATGAGCTAAACAATTTAGATTTTTTTAAGGTTACATAATTCTGTGCCTTCGCCTATGTGTGACACTTCGTCGCTGGTTCGTATTGATTTTTGAGGTTATGTCTGCCACCTTCTTGCTATGCATAGTGAACGAAATAACTATGTTATCACTTCAGACAATTGCAAAAAGAACAACAATCAATGGGCTTCTAATTATGTTTTACATAATTTTCTGTAAAAAGTTGTGTCTTCTTAATTGTTATATATTTATAAAGCATAAACTTGACACAATTTTATATGGGTTCCAATGCTAAAGAAAGAGATAGTCTGTTGTATTTTGTTGTTTTACATATTCAAAAAAATCTCATGTGCTGTCTTTTCTGTTGGATAATCAAGTAAAAAGAAATTTGTAATTCGATTTTTTCCGACACTAACTTACATAAGCATAATAAATGCTTTGTTTTTCTATTCTACATTAAATATTTGTTTTTTAAATTTTAAATTAATCAATATTTGAATTTGATGAATATTTAACTGTCGTTAGTAAAATGTCTAGTTAGCCCATTAAAATAAAAACGATCCCCATACGTCTATATAAAAACGTTATGTCAAATTTCAGTTCGGTAATTATTTAGTCGAAATAGCACTTTAAATTCTCGAACTTCGTTTGTAAAAAATAATTTCGTTTATTTCACAAATAAAACTATTCAAAGCAGTTATTCCGGTAAATCCATCAACTTTAAATTCAAATGATTAGATTCATATTTGAAACATATTTGTAGATGTACTGCACTTAAGACCAATTAAGCTATGGTCGTGCGTGCCGCTTGAAAGGCTTTCGTTAAAGCTGACAGAACCACAAGTGATGTTGCATGGCAATTCAATAAAAAAATCAGTCCACTGTGTGCAGAATTGTAGCACGCGGCGTAACTCACCGTTAAGTAAGAAGTGGAACGCCTCAAAGAAACCTCAGTTGCTCAAGATAAAACTATCGTACGGCTGTCAAACCTAGAGACATAGGCTAAGTGCACCGAAAATAATATCTTCAGTAGAAGATACTTTGGGCATGTCAGTCCTTGGGGCACACTTTGGGCGTAGACACAATATGCCGGCGACTTAATTGCGCCGAATTGTTGCCATCCCGAAAACCTTTTATAAGCAAGGTCAATAAACTACACCGATTAACTTGTGCAAAGCGCCATATGAATTGTATGTGATTGGAGCAAGGTCTGACGGCATTCAATATGTCTGCCTCCCCCTTTCGATGAGTGTAATTCATTTAAATCTAAAGAAATAAAACAAAAATGTTTGGGAACATTTTGTCTAGACGGTGCAAGTAGTCTGTATGAACTCTGAATGTTTATTTGAATGGATTTATTTTCCAGCAATGACCCAAAACATACAAGTAAAATGATGCAAAAATATGAAGGGACGTATGAATCACTCTTGCAATGGCCATCCTTATCGCCTGCTCTGTACAATCGTTAAGAAATACTTAATTGCATGAAGTAGACATAACTACTTCCTTCTCTAGGCAATTTTTTTCTAAAATCAGAGCCTGTGTTTCGGATTTTTTCGGAATACCTAAAATCTTTTTAAATCTACGTTATTTTTTTTTTTAGAAATGTGCTTATAGCCATTTTATTAATTTGAATCCATGACTTAATCCTTTATTGTTACATTTTTTACATGCGCAATCGTTATTTTTATCCAACAACACCAACTTTAATTTTTGATGTAGTATAACCATGTTTATCCCCTAACACTGTTTTTTGTATTTTGTTGCACTGTAACACTTGATTTTTCTGCACGCCAAATGTTTGTATGTTTACTTTTATGTAACACAAAAAACAGGCAAGTGCACTGTGTCAAAATTAAATTCATTTCCAATCTATTTTGATGCAATTTTAAAAAAAACTTGCAAAAGCAAGCATTTTAAAACGGCAAAATCTTATTTCATTGGCAAAGTGCTGATGCTTTGTCAATTGCTAAGTTTTGCTATAAACTTAACTTCTAAACTTTATGCACTTTCATGGCAGATCAACTCCGCATGCGTATAAATTAATTTACTTTACAAATTTTAAAAAGTTTGCTAAATTTTTTTTAATTTTTATCTTCCTATAGATTGCCTGCAAAGCTGCCTACCCAGCTGCTTCTCTAGCTGCACGTAAACTCCATGTCTCAACCACACAACGCAGCGCCGAGATCTCCAGCATTTTGGAGGAGCGCATCATGGGTGTTGCACCCAAGGTCGATTTGGAAGAGACTGGCCGTGTCTTGAGCATTGGTGATGGTATCGCTCGTGTCTATGGCTTGAACAACATCCAAGCCGATGAGATGGTGGAATTCTCATCCGGTCTCAAGGGTATGGCCTTGAATTTGGAACCCGATAACGTTGGTGTTGTCGTCTTCGGTAACGATAAGCTTATTAAGCAAGACGATATTGTCAAGCGTACCGGTGCTATTGTCGATGTGCCAGTCGGTGATGAACTTTTGGGTCGTGTTGTCGATGCTTTGGGTAACGCTATTGATGGCAAGGGTGCCATCAAGACCAAGGATCGTTTCCGTGTGGGCATCAAGGCTCCCGGCATCATTCCACGTGTGTCTGTGCGCGAACCTATGCAGACTGGTATCAAGGCTGTCGATTCATTGGTGCCCATTGGTCGTGGTCAGCGTGAGTTGATCATTGGTGACAGACAGACTGGGTAAGAGTTGCTAATTGTTTGCTATAAATAAATAAGAATTAAGTATTTTCTTTATTTTCCGTTTACCTGTAGCAAGACTGCTCTCGCCATTGACACCATCATCAACCAGAAGCGCTTCAATGATGCTCAAGATGAGTCCAAGAAATTGTTCTGCATCTATGTTGCTATCGGTCAGAAGCGTTCCACTGTCGCTCAAATCGTCAAACGTTTGTCCGATTCTGGCGCCATGGAATACACCGTCATTGTATCTGCTACCGCTTCCGATGCTGCACCCCTGCAATACTTGGCCCCATACTCTGGCTGCGCCATGGGTGAATACTTCCGTGACAAGGGCAAACACGCCCTGATCATCTATGACGATTTGTCCAAGCAGGCTGTGGCCTACCGTCAAATGTCACTGTTGTTGCGTCGTCCTCCAGGTCGTGAGGCCTACCCTGGTGATGTGTTCTACTTGCATTCGCGTCTATTAGAACGTGCCGCTAAGATGTCTCCCGCCATGGGTGGTGGTTCTTTAACCGCTTTGCCCGTTATTGAGACCCAGGCTGGTGATGTGTCCGCTTACATTCCAACCAACGTCATTTCGATTACCGATGGACAGATCTTCTTGGAAACTGAGTTGTTCTACAAGGGTATTCGTCCAGCCATTAACGTCGGTTTGTCTGTATCACGTGTCGGTTCCGCTGCCCAGACCAAGGCCATGAAGCAGGTTGCCGGTTCCATGAAATTGGAGTTGGCTCAGTACCGTGAGGTCGCTGCTTTCGCTCAGTTCGGTTCCGATTTGGATGCTGCCACCCAACAGCTGTTGAACCGTGGTGTCCGTTTGACCGAATTGTTGAAACAAGGTCAATACGTGCCAATGGCCATTGAGGATCAAGTGCGTTGCCCACTTTTTGTAACTTTTCTTTCAAAACCACTGATTTAATTTCTAATTTCTGCCTAGGTCGCTGTCATCTACTGTGGTGTCCGCGGTCACTTGGACAAAATGGACCCAGCCAAGATCACCAAGTTCGAAAAGGAATTCTTGCAACACATCAAGACTAGCGAACAAGCTCTGCTCAACCAAATCGCCACAGAGGGTCAAATCTCTCCAACTGTTGATGCTAAACTTAAAGATATCGTGACAAAATTCATGTCCACCTTCCAGGGTTAAGATGTTGATGCTGCTTCATACTTACACTAACACACACATAGATAAAGAGCATTATATACCAGCAGTGTGATGTGTCGTCTTTAAGAAAACACAGTCAGATTATAACATTAAATTATAATTACAACAATAATAAAAAAAATAATGAATGAAAAAGTAAATTTAACCAAGAAAAAACAAAAAAAAAAACATACAAAATATTAAAACTTAATGTTTTCCTTTATACGTTGAACCCTTCATGTATTAGGCTAAATAACTCGCACGGTATAATATCTGCAATGTAAAGGCTGAGCCTGCAACCAATACCAACCAACCAACAACAATCAATGTACCAACAATGAGAGCGCGGCAAAGTTTTTTTCCAAATTGTATAACCGAAATTCGAGCTATCTTTATTATATAGAAGATTTTTTTTTTAATTTGTTTAATATATTAAATAATACACGATGAAACAAAAACACGAAAGTTGAAAGGAGTTAGTAAAAATAAACGACTTTGTTAAGAACTTAAGACAAAAATGAGTGTGTTTTCATGTGGTGGGATGTACTTGATGATGGTAGATTGTTCTGAGTTTGTTAAATTTTACTTTAGAATATTTCATACGATATTTTTGTATTGCCTGTGGTTGAATTGATAAATGCCCCTATCACCGTCCGCGAGTCGAATGTTGCAGTCGAATCGACTAAGCTGGCGAACTATTCTTGCGGTATCATCGTTAGCGAATACAATTATCGCCGTAAATTCATTGCTTGGCGAATTTCATGTGTTTTTTATTCGATTCGCGGACGGTGATAGGGGTATAAATGAGAAAAAAAGAGTTGTAGAAAGGTTTAGGCGTAGATGGAGTTGGAAACAGGAACAGTAACCAAGCACGGTAACCTCTCGACTTACGACTTTTAAATGTTTAAAACACCGATCGTGAATAAGGATGCAGTTTCTAAGAAAATTATTAGATTGAACTTATGAACTTAGCTGATTTTAAAGATTCAGCACAGATCAAAATTGTAAAAATGTTCGAGGGTATCGACGTATCAATAAATTATTCTTAATAGATTGAGTTTATTAATTTGATATTCGGAAAAACCCTAGATTTGCTATTACGAGTCTTGATCAAAATGGTTTTCATAAGATTTCGACCAATTAAAAGAATTTAATTAAAAATAAAAAAATACATATACCTTCAATTTACTCCTCTTCCCATTAAGTTCGTTGTCCATCCGTTCTACTCCATGAAGAAATTTTTGATAAGCTTAAAATTAACTATAACAGATTTTGCATCAATTAATTGATCCTTACTAATTTCTTAAAACAAACTTCTTACAAGCAGAAACATAATCTGGTCTAAGAATTATAACGCATAAAAATTAACTCACGGATTCTGGTTCTATGACCATATCGTTGGTTCATAAATAAACCTCCTCATGGATTGAATTGGTTATTTGATTAATAAAGATATTTCTTTAATTTTTTTCTGAAGCCATTAGTCGAAGGTCCCGCTTGAAATACTTCGGGTTTACGGTTGCCCCCCCCCCCCCCCCCCTAAATGTCAAAGTTTCGTGTTGAAGGAACTTGATTGAAGATCAAATGTCAAAGTTCTGTGTTGAAGGAATTTGATTAAATACCACTTTTTAAATAAAATGCAAATATCATTTAAGGCCACCACTTTATGGGTTCATTTTTTGAAAAGTTCGATTTTCCAAAAACATTATCGTATACTTAGTAGGGACAAATATAGTCAGCCCAATCATGAAACATGTTCTCGCGGGAGTTGTAAGTGAGAGTTTCAGTTTTTAAGATAAAGTTAAAATACTTTTTGGAAATTTTTAATGCAATTTTGTTCATCAGCCGCCAATGTTTATGAGTGTAAAATAAAAAAATGTGATATCTTCATCTGCTATCTTAAAACCGGAAACTCCCATTTATACAACTCCCGGGAGAAAATGTTTCATGATTGGGCTGATTATTACACACATTGAACGTACCCATTCTAATAGACTTATTTAAATGAAACCTCTCAAGTGTAAGTCTTTACCGGGAATTTAAAATTGTTTTAGTTTTCACCGAGGATTGGTCGGATAACGAGAACAGTATAGCTGTAATAGCGCTATTTAAGTGTGAAATGAAAAATGGTGATATTTTCGAAACACCGCCCGCTTGAAATTAGTCGGAAGTTCGTCAACCGCCGCATAAAACTCGGGTTCGAACGCCGCAAGTCATCGGAAATCATGGCACGAGAGATAAATTTCATACAAAAGTCAATGAGACGAATTAACAAACAGGACTTGGAGCTTTCAAATCCCGTACCGAACGTTTGTTGACTGCAGCTTTGAAAAGAAATAGGATGGGAAAAATGCAATTGTCTCTTGATGAAGCACGCTGATAACTTTTGCACGCGAAAGTGTTGTTGACCGATGACAAAATTTTTACTTTGCAGGAAAAATTTAGCAAACAAAATGATAGGGAGTAGGCACGGTCATCTAAGAAGCATTTGAACTGATTGCACGGAACGAAAAGTTTTATCATCCAGCTATAGTCATGGTTTGGTGGGAGTGTTTCTTACGATGGGGTCACTGAGTTGCATTTCTGCGAACAACGGGTCAAAACATCAGTCAAAGTATACCAAGAAGCCGTTGTAAAGCCTCTCAACCATTCTCTTTTCCAAAACAAATCATAGACTTTCCAGCAAGATTCTGCGCCAGCTCCAAAACGACTCAAACCTGGGGCCTAACTCTGTAACGCAATTCGAAAGGCAATGCGATTCGAAAATTAAATGCGATTCGAAAGTAAAATCTCAATATGTAACTCTTTCGCATTAGTGATAGTGACTTAACTTATCGTTTTATCAAAAATTCAGTTAAAGATAGCATAACTGACTTTTTAACATTAAAAATGCGGAAATCAATGTGAACAAACAGAAGAAATGTCAAAATATTTATGCGAAAGTCGAATTGCAGAGTATCAAATATCCGAATTCGAACAATTTAACTTTCGAATCGCGTTACAGAGTAAGGCCCCTGGGGCTTTACTCTGTATCGCGATTCAAAGGCAATGCGATTCGAAAATTAAATGCGATTCGAAAGTTAAATCTCAAAATGTAACTATTTCGCATTAGTGACAGTGACTTAACTTATCGTTTCAACAAATATTCAGTTAACGATAGCATAACTGGCTTTTAAACGTTAAAAATGCGAAAATCAGTGTGAAGAAATAGAAGAAATGTCAAAATATTTAATGCGAAAGTCGAATTGCAGAGTGTCAAATTTCCGAATTCGAACAATTTAGCTTTCGAATCGCGTTGCAGAGTAAGGCCCCTGGCTCCAAAACAATTTGCCAGCACTCATATCCTCTGAAGAATGGTCTTCTGAAAGTCCAGATTTGAACCCGCTGGATTAAAAATTATGAACAGCTTAAGAGGACATGGTTTGCCGCCAAAGATACTTAACATTGGTTCTCTTAAGACAGCTTTGATTCGTGCTGTTGCCAATTTTGCAATGAACTAGGTGGGTGCGGTCATTTTTATCATTTAACTCATCACTCAGTTCAACGTCGGCTATGCTGCCTTATTTTCATCAGAGTATTATTTTTTCTGTTTTTATTTCTACTTAACTCGCTCAACAATTCACTTTAGCCCTAAATATGAGCGTTTACAATCAATGTATTTTGTTTAAGTGAATGTCTAAATTACTAAAAATATCCAATTAATCACAATTCAAGACTAAATCCGCGATGTATTTCGAACTAAAGTTGACTACCAAGTATGAAGAGTATGCAAAACAACCCTCTTAAATTAAGCTATATAAAAACAAGTAAAGAAAGTCTAAAGTCGGTCTAGGCCGACTATGAAATACCCTAAACCCACTTTAAAAAAAAAAAAAAAAAAATTAATTGTAAATGGGCGTGTCCGTGGGCGGATGAAGTCCATTTTTCCAAACCATCTTTTTCTTGTCATAAAAAACATACGTGCCAAATTTTAGCTCTGTAGGTTAAACACATGCTTATTTATTGCGTTTTCAATTTTTGGGTTGTATGGGAGGTAGGCGTGTCCGTGATCGGATGATGTCCATTTTCCGAAGACATATTTGTGTTGGTATGAAACACATACATATCAAATTTTATTGTTGTAGGCTAATTATGAGCTGAGCTATGCAGTTTTCAATTTTCGCGTTGTATGGGAAGTAGGCGTGTCCGTGGGCGGACGATGTCCATTTTTCAAGCATCTTTTTTTTGTTATAAAAAACATACGTGCCAAATTTTAGCTCTGTAGGTTAAACAGAGGCTTATTTATTGCGTTTTCAATTTTTGGGTTGTATGGGAGGTGGGCGTGTCCGTGAGCGGATGACGTCCATTTTTCAAAGACATCTTTGTGTTGGTATAAAACACATACATACCAAATTTTGTTGTTGTAGACTTATTATGAGCTGAGTTATAGTTTTAAATTTTTGCGTTGTATGGGAGGTAGGCGTGTCCGTGGGCGGATTCCAAAAATATTCAATAGTGCAGATCCTTGGGTACATGTGACCATGTGTACCAAGTTTCATCCAATTATCTCAACTCCTTCTTCTTATCCTGTGTATACGGACAACACACAGACGGACGGACATAGATAGCTCGACTCACGTGGTGACGCTGATCGAGAATATATATACTTTTCTATACCGGACTCGCTTCGTTCTATGCGTTACAAACGTTTGCACAAAGTTAATATACCCTGACCTTTCAGGTTTAGGGTATAAAAAGCACAGTTCTTAATTGCTCTTGTTACATCTGTCATTTCCCGCTGGGTAACAAGAGAAGACATTCACTTCAGCGACAACGCAACTGTAAATCCCTGGCAACAGGTCAGTTTTGTGGCGCATTTCTCTTTCCACTTTTCTATGTTGTCGCCGGCAGCCAGCCAGGGGCTTTACTCTGTATCGCGATTCGAAAATTAAATGCGATTCGAAAATTAAATGCGATTCGAAAGTTAAATCTCAAAATGTAACTATTTCGCATTAGTGACAGTGACTTAACTTATCGTTTCAACAAATATTCAGTTAAAGATAGCATAACTGGCTTTTAAACGTTAAAAATGCGAAAATCAGTGTGAAGAAACAGAAGAAATGTCAAAATATTTAATGCGAAAGTCGAATTGCAGAGTGTCAAATTTCCGAATTCGAACAATTTAGCTTTCGAATCGCGTTGCAGAGTAAGGCCCCAGCTTCTAAGTTTTCTGTACGCCTGTTGAAAATACAAGTTTGACGGTTTTATGATCGTCATTATGTGGACACTTTTATGGTTGCCATAAAAATAAACAAACGAACAAATAAAGCCAGCCAAGAAGAAAATGTATTCTTTTTCCGAAATATGGTACGTACGTATACGTGCTTCGAAATCCTAACTAAAACGGCAGATACTGATGGATTTGATTGAAATTTTTGTGTGTTGTCATCGATTGAGTCGTAAAAAATATTTTCTGTGAATTCTGATGGGACAAATAACAAAAGATTTTGGAGTAAAGCTTCTTTCTGAGACTCTGGTACAGAAATATGCAAAACTGCTCGACACATTTAACAGCGGAGAGTTTAAGATAAAATTTAAGTATTATTGCTAAATGTATAATTTAAAAAATAACGTTCAAGTAATGTATTAAATCTTTATTTAAACTTTAAAATGTTGCATAATATAGTTTTGTATTATATGTTGATAATAATATAAAATTTTGTACGTGTTTTTTTATTTATTTTTTGACTTGCATAAAATAAAGTTAAATTACATAAAAGATATCAAACAAAAAAAAAAAAAAAAATATGCCGTTGCAGGACATTTAAACAAAGTCATAAGTTGTTATATGCACTGAAAAAAAAAGATTGGAGACGAATTAAAAACAGCAATTATTGCATTTGGCATATTCTGCCATCGTGTTTGTTACGTTGAAATAATTTACAACCTTTGTTATATATTTTTTTCATAATGCCGTTATGATGTATGAATGCAATATGACGAAAAATCAACACATAAATAATAAATACAATTTATCAAATATAAATTACTTAGCTTTTACAAAACATAGCAGGTGTGACAAATAGAGAGACACACACACACATGTGACAATTTAATTTAATAATATGCAAAAAAAAATTACTTATAATAAAATTAAAATATACTTTATAATATAATAAGAATAATAATAATAGCGTTCATCAAACGCCAACATCGCAAACAATATCTGCCAGCAAATGCGATGTTTTTCCTTTGTTATAGGAGAGAAGTGGCAACAATTGTTTGAATCTCTTGGCACACACACCCAGCTTAGATTTCAACATTGCTGCCGCTGTCCCACACGTCTATTAGCTCATGCACGCTTTTGTTGTTGCAATTATCGCCATTATCTGAGGCGACGACACAAAACAAAATGCAGTTCACACAGTTGGAAAGAAGGTAGAGCGCAAATGGAAGGTTGAATGAGTTGATAGAAAAAGGTTATCTATCTATCTGGCTGCTGCTACTTATTTGCTAGTTTACATTGCTATTAATTTAAAAGTTTTAATAATTATTTTAAAAAAAATGCGTACAAAATAAGAAACAATTAAGCTAAAAATTAAACTCCTTTTCCTCTTACTATTCCCATTACTCGTTGCTGTTAACTATCGAATCCATTAGCGCGCTGGTTAGTTCAGGTCGCATCGAGATTTTAAGTAAATTCGTAGATTGATATTTTGTGTAGACAGCCTTTAACTTTGCGCTGGCAGCATTGCGAGCAATGGTGGCAATTTTCTTGGAAATTGGACGCAAGTGCTCGGCTGAATAGCGCGAGTAAAACTCACAAGTAGGGGTCCAGTGGGTGTTGTCGAAACCGCTCGGCACAGTGCTCTCGCCGTTGATCAAATGAAGCGATAGAAATAGTGATGCAGCAGCAATCTGTAAATAGTTTTGTATTAGTTGTGAAAATTTAAACGCTCGACATTTTAGATTTATTAACAAAAACAAAAAAAAATTTTTCATGGGCTAGCTTTGGTATTAATTTATTTCATGAAATTTGTTGTTGTCCTGTGGTAGCGCTCGAGTTCTCTCTCAATGCATTGTAGAGATCATTAAAATATGCACTTTTTTCAAAAAAAAAGTGAAAAAAGAAAAGCAACTGCAAAAGTACCAAATATGTGTAGTCAGGCGTTGCATTTGAAGTTTTCTTATGAAATGATGTTTTTTCGACTGTACCTCTCTTCATGTAAAATTAGCTCTGACATTTATTTATTTCATAAATTAATTTATTGTGCTGTTATTGTTTAAAGTTTTGCTGCAATGTGCCGTAGATTGATACAAAATTACATTTTATTGAAAATCTGAATGGAGTCAACAACCATTTCCACAAATTTTGTGCATTCAAGCACCTAATAGCACACATCTTATTCATCAATTTATAATAAAAAATTGAAAGCCATCAATTTTGGTCATAAACTCAAAATTGGAAAATGTGGGGACCAAATATACTGAGTGCTCTTCAAATGAAATTTGAAAATTAAAAAAATTACTGCAAAAATATCGATAGTATTCCAATTTTGTTCTCACCTCTGATGGCTTGAAGTGTGCCAAATCGTAGTCAATCAAAGCCAATTCCAAAAAGTACTTTGACATTGCATGATGCAAGTCCTCAGCGCTGGCAGCTTTCGAGTAACGTCGCAAAAAATGTAAAGGTAGCGGACGCGACAAATTAAAATCAAGCACTTTCATAATCTTAATTTCCATCTGAAGTATCTGTTGGGCCGAATAAGTGTTGTCAGTTATGTAGACAAAGTCATTGATGGCTGGTGGAAATAGTTCTTCGTATTTGGCAGCAACAAAGAGAGCCGTCACACCCACCAATTGCAAATGCGAACGCCTTGTATTGGTAACGGCCTGCAAATAGCGATCAATGATTGCAACAGCCATTTGAAAGGTTTCGGCCACACAATGAAATTGCATATGAACTTCGTTGATCCAGTCAATTAAGACGGCACGCATTTTGGGATAGATTTCATCTTGTTCGGACAGATGATTTGGGCGTATGCTGTGTATTACTTCCAAACTGTATAGATAGTCGTAAATGTCGTTAACGTACTCAGAGACAAGCATGAGGTTGTCAGAGTCACCAGCATCGATATCCTCCACCTGTAAAATAATAAGCAGTGAGGTAAAAACTTCAAAAAATATTTTTAACTAAAACACTTACACCTTCCAAAAGCTTGGGCGATTGCGTCTGCACGCTGACAATCTTGATATCTGAGCTTTGTGCTTGAGGTTTAGTTTTTGCTGTCGTCACCTTTGTTTCCTTTTGAACAGCAGCAGGCTCAGCAACTGCTTTAGTAGTTGCCGCTTTGTTGGATCCAGCTGCATCTCGTGATAAGGCGGCCTTCAATTTGGACAGTGATTTGCGTGACAAGTTGCTATCTTCACGACGTAGTGTTGGATCAGGTTGAACACTGGCAACGCTGTTCTTGTCTTCCTTGCTGATTCTGGTTTTGGTTATGTCTATGAAGTAAAAATGATATACCATGGCAATCAGTCAAAAGCGTCCAAATATTAAAACTTACACTTCACTTGTTGAACTTTGCTGTCGATCACCTTGGTGGTCAGCGTCTTTGGTTTATTTTGTCCAACAATCAAGACATTCGATGAGCCATGTCGTTGTGCCGTGTTAGTAGCGGCAACAGTTCCAGCATTATTATTAGTGCCACCGAGGCGCACTGAATTGGAACGTGTTAATACCTTGCGTTGTGCTGCAGCAGCGCCGATGCCCACTTTATTGCCTTCATTTGCTTTATTATTTTGTGCTGCTGTAGAACCGTTAGTGTTGTTGGCGCTTGAGCCCAGTGGCGCCTTCTTCCAGTAGCTATCAACGCGCGCCTTTGCTGTTGTCTTGAGGCTATGGGTGGGTGAAAGAGGAAAAAAAAAAATTATAACAAAAATTAATTTCACATTTTAAACAAATTCGTCGTTTGTTTAAAATATTTAAATTACTTTCATTTTTTTTTATTAACTAGCGGAAAAAATGAAATAAGAGTAGAAATTTTTCATAAATTTTAAAAATATATTATTGGATTCACAAGTTATTATAGAATATCCTGCAAATCTCGACGGTATCTTTTTTTTAAAATTTAAAGAACGAAAACACTTAAATTTTTTGGTTGGAAAAAATATGCCTTAAATTAATAGAAGTAAAAATTGTTAAAATAATCTTAAGGTACTATTACAGTGTGTAAAAAATGAAAAATAATTTTTGTTTTTTTTTTTTAGAATATGGTTCCTTAAGGTCTTATACGTGTACGAAATTTTAGAAAAAAATATCAAATAAAAAAAAGATATAACATACATTATATTCGTATGTCACGCATTTATTCATATATTATCGTTCATGGAAGAAAATCTAATCGCGTTTTTCTCGAATCAAGTTTTTTCGAATTGGTTTCTAAGATATCTCGAGTTCTGCTTGATCGATATCGATGAATTTTGATTCATTGTGATCTTCATAGACTCTGTTAAGCACTCTACCTATAAAAAGCCGAGAAACTTTTTATATTTTGTTTTTTACGGCTAAGAATTTCTACCAAAAAGAGCGGTTTTTTGTAAATTTAAAAAAAAATTTTTTTGTTATATCTTCAACTTTAACTGTACATAATGTAAATAAATTTGAATTAAATAATTTGATAATACTATGTAAAAAAAATGAATAAAAAAGGTGTTCTTTTTAATTGCTTCACACTGTAGTAGTACCTTAAATCTGAACCTGAAAATTATACCCGGCAAAATGTTTACCATTTTTTAAAAATATAAATGGAAAAGTAGTCTATTTTCTTTTAATAAAGCAAAAGCAACACTTTATAAACGTAAATAGTTGGCAGCACTGACTTAACGAAACATTCAGCAACTATATCAATTGTCAAAAACAGTTGTTTTGCCTTAAAAAAAAAAGACGCGCATTGAGTAGGTTATGTAAAAAGCAGGATATTTTTAAGTTATAACTTAAATACAACATTATATAAATAAATTATAAACATAAATTATTGAATAAAATAACAAAATGGTTTCTCCAACACTGGCTCTATTTGTGCGTTCACGTGGTCCGGATGAATTCTGGCGCAAGCGAAAAATTTTCAAGTTGTCTGCGGTGAGTTCCAAGCAATTAAAACAATAAAAATTGTATTTAACAATTATTACTTTATAACTACTAGCACTTTCGTGGCAGACGTCGCAATGTATACTCCATAGCTATACGTAATGTGCATCGCGCCATGGTCTACGCTACCAAGGGACGTAAGCTCAAGAAGCTGGACATGCAAGAGGTAAGCGCAAAGCAAACCACTGACCGACCAACTGTTATTTGTGTCCGCCACCATTTTGTGTTTTATTTAATTGTTTGATTTTTAGTTGTGGCTCACACGTGTGGATGCCGGTTGCCAGCAGTATGGCATTTCTTTGGATACTTTTAAAGACGCCCTTGCGCGCAGCGACATTCTGTTAAATAGGTATAACAATTCATTCATAGTTGCTATCAATAAAGGCTGATTGACTTTTGATTTTAGCAAAATGTTGTCAGATCTAGCCATTTGGGAGCCAAAATCTTTCGAATCGCTTATAAAGATTTCACGCGAACGTGCTGCTGTCGAAGGTCTGCCTGATTTGAAGGAACGCTCCACAATGAATCAGATTTATGGATTAGCAAATCTTAAGATCAGTTAAGCATTAAGTTCAATTGTATTAAATAGTTATTATTTTTATTATGTGTTAATTTGAAAATTAAATATTAATTTGATATATTATTTTGACTAGTTTTTATTTGTTTTGTGCTGAAAATTAAAGGAAAAGTACAGAAAGTTCAAGACAAATATAAACCAGAACTACCTATTTTTTGAAGAAAATTCCTAATTTTTAAAAGAATAACAAAATTTTAGTTGAATGCAAAACTGCACAAAACGTTTACGATCTTCTTAACATCAATAATTTATTTCTTGTTTGAAAAGTAAAAAACGTGCTTTTTGAAAAAGCAGTTTTATAAAAAGAAAGTTTCACATAAGTATTTTTATTTTATGCATGACTTTTTTATCAAACTTATTACACTTCTATTATAAAGGGACTTCACTGCTTCATGCCTATCACAGCTTTAATGTAATTTACTCTTACCTCCTTTCCATTGGACAATAGAAAACCATTTATTAGGTTTGTGGGCAAACTTTAAGCGTACTATTTCACAAACAATACTAGTTGATGCATCAACTATTTTCTTTGATGGCAACTGACGATTTGAACATAGCAATGGCCTAGGCAGAAGTCAGTTGTCCAACTGTTTATGTGTTTTAAACTAGGTACCAGCCAGCTGATTACTTTTATAGTGTTTTAAACTAGGTACCAGCTGATTACTTTTAAAGTGTTTTAAACTAAGTACCAACTGGTTATTTTAATACAAGTTAATAAGAAGATTAAAGTAGTGACTAGTTTTTGACCTACTTGTTTTATTTTTGGTGAATTATACTTAAGGAATGCAATACACTTGTTTAGAAACTTTGTATAATTTTGAATTTATTTCATGTTTCGAAGAAACCGCTTCTTGCTTTTTAGAAGACGACTCACAGAACACGACCTCATTCTCGGTTTTGTTTCCATTGTTTTTAATTAATTCATTTTACAGGTTGTGGAACCATTTCGAATTTCTATTATATAATTTAAAATTAGAAAGAAAAGAAGCTTGTAAAGGATTCATTTGCCCATTAAAAATGTATGGAGAATAAGAACTTATCCCAAATTCATTCTTCTGATCTACCATTTTTTATTTTTGTTTACAAATTGTTCTACTGAGTAGAATATTTTAGCAGCGAGGGTCTTTCAAGTGACTTCATCGTGTTTCTAAGCAAATTTTACTATGTAATGGTTGGTTTGTATGCAGGAATTTATTTTAAATTAAAATAAAAATTCAAAATGGCCCTATAATTCACAGGATAGATCATAACTGATCAAAACTGATTTCCCAAAAACAATTTCCATTTAAGCTTTCTAATAACTTCCCTAAAATTGTCTAACCTCTGAACATTTTGCTTTGTTTCGATCTCAGACCGGAAAATATACCTGAGTTTAGAAGCGAAGACGTTATGCTGTCAAACGTTTATGAGTATTTTCAGTTAACCCAAAATATCCCTCAAAAATATATTCTTGATTTTGTTTCGTGTTCGCACCTGAGCAACGGCTGAGTTTGTAAGCGAAGTGGTAATGCCATCAAACATATTTGGAAAATTTTTTCAAAATAAAAATTTAAGTAATCGACGCGTCATTTTTTTTTTTCTTAAAACAAAACAAAAATTTGAATTATTTAGGTAAAAAAGTTCCAAGAACTTTAATTCATTAAAACAATGCTCATGACACCAAAGGCGAACTGCAGCTCGGCTTCGGTAAATGATGTATCTGCTATTTGCTTCCTCGTTTGAATTTTCAGACTTGGGGCGACCTGATAAAAGGCCTGATATTTAAGCATTCACTCAGGCCTGAATTTTCGGAGGAATATTCTTAGGGATATTCAGGCCTGAGTTAACGCTATACGATAGCAGGTATTACGTAAGTATGACATTCAAATAGGAAAAGGAAATAAAGAGGTGTGTTGAATACTCAGACCTGAGAGAATGTATTGATTCAGGCATATTCTGATCGCTGGAAATTCTGAAATTCAAAATTTAACACCGATAGGATTTCAAAATCGTGTTCGTTCAATGTTAAACTACGTTTGATGTTCAAATTTATAACACCTTGAAAAATGGAATCTATTTGCCGTGTATAGATTTCTGATACTAATGAATCAAGTCGTTTATTAACCCAAAAGAAACGCTATGAAGGCTCATCTTTTTGGGGGCTAATCAACAGATTGATTTGTGCTACTTGACTATAAAAGTTCTCTTCGCGCAAGATACGGCGAATAGATTCCACATTACACTGTTTACCAAAGTGAGCTTGAACTCCAAAAGTCAATTTCGGTGCTGAGAGTCTCTGGTTCAGCATTTTATTTGGTACAATATATCGCTCGTGATATATTGAACACTTTTTTGGAACACTTTGGAATATATTCGTTTAAGCTATTGGAATGTATATTTTCACAAATACATGAAGTTTTTTGTTAAACTAGATATGTAACCTCTTTTAAATAATATCACATTATCTTTTATATTAGCGCTAGTTTCGCCTTATTGAACCCTAAAGTTGAAAGTGTGCACTGCAGAAAATAAGTTGTGAGCTACTGTACATGTAACATGAAACAAAAACATATATTGACAAGACATTTCATGAGACTGATACGGAATGAAAGTAAATTTTTGTAAGATACAGCCAAGAGGACGGCACATAATGGGAAGTGAAATGTTTATACAAAGTGTTGGAGCAACATTGCTTGTAAACATTTTGAAGTTGCAAATATATTTCCAAACCTGTTTGTTTGGTAGCTCTCATCTACATTTGAGTTGCTGCTGACAGAGAACTTCTTTCCCTTTTCTCTTGTCAATTTGTTTCCACCACTATGCCAAATGCTTTATTTTGTTTGTTGGTTTTGTTGTTGTTCTTAACCATGGTCATTGTTGTTGTTCTTATTAGCTGCCGTATACAATACACTTACTGATTTCTGTTTGAATGTGTTCGTGCGTGCTATAGCTGAACTGGAAAAGTTACAATTTTTGATATTTTAGCATTTTGCCGATCTCATAGAAGTTGCTGTGGAAAAAACGCTGTAACTTTTGTGTTTCTAGTCGGATTAATATACATCAAAGGACAAAAATCAATAGAATTGATCGTTTATTAAAACTTCATCAATAATAAATTTTGAGAAAAATTAAAACTTATTGCACAATAAAAATAAAATTTAAAATTAGAATAAAACATTAAAATTAAAAATATATATATCAAAATATAAGAATATGTTTTATATTTTTTTTATATTTTAAATTTATTTTAATATTTAAATTTTAAATTTTATATTTTATATTTAATATTTTATATTTTATATTTTATATTTTATATTTTATATTTTATATTTTATATTTTATATTTTATATTTTATATTTTATATTTTATATTTTATATTTTATATTTTATATTTTATATTTTATATTTTATATTTTATATTGTATATTTTATATTTTATATTTTATATTTTATATTTTATATTTTATATTTTATATTTTATATTTTATATTTTATATTTTATATTTTATATTTTATATTTTATATTTTATATTTTATATTTTATATTTTATATTTTATATTTTATATTTTATATTTTATATTTTATATTTTATATTTTATATTTTATATTTTATATTTTATATTTTATATTTTATATTTTATATTTTATATTTTATATTTTATATTTTATATTTTATATTTTATATTTTATATTTTATATTTTATATTTTATATTTTATATTTTATATTTTATATTTTATATTTTATATTTTATATTTTATATTTTATATTTTATATTTTATATTTTATATTTTATATTTTATATTTTAATTTTAATTTTAATATTAATTTTAATTTTAATTTTAATTTTAATTTTAATTTTAATTTTAATTTTAATTTTAATTTTAATTTTAATTTTAATTTTAATTTTAATTTTTTATTCTTAACTTACATTTTATTTTTATTATGGAATAATTTTTAATTTTTATCAAAATTTATTTTTGATGAAGTATTAATTTACGATCAATTTGATTGATCTTTGTCCTTTAATGTATATTTATCCGAGTGGAAACACAAAAGTTACAGCGTTTTTTCCACAGCAACTTCTATGAGATCGGCAAAATCTAAAATATCAAAAATTATAACTTTTCCATTTCAGCTATAGCACGCACGAACACATTCAAACAGAAATCAGTAAGTGT
Organism: Tetanocera ferruginea; assembly: GCA_958299015.1. NCBI lineage: Eukaryota > Metazoa > Arthropoda > Insecta > Diptera > Sciomyzidae > Tetanocera > Tetanocera ferruginea. Next base: position 38,019,829 of record OY282640.1, read on the forward strand.
ATCGTATACGGCAGCTAATAAGAACAACAACAACGACCATGGTTAAGAACAACAACAAAACCAACAAACAAAATAAAGCATTGCGCATAGGGGGGAAACCAATTGACAAGAGAAAAGAGAAAGAAGTTCTCTGTCAGCAGCAACTCAAATTTAGATGAGAGCTACCAAACAAACAGGTTTGGAAATATATTTGCAACTTCAAAATGTTTACAAGCAATGTTGCTCCAACACTTTGTGTAAACATTTCACTTCCCATTATGTGCCGTCCTCTTGGCTGTTTCTTACAAAAATTTACTTTCATTCCGTATCAGTCTCATAGAATGTCTTGTCAATATATGTTTTTGCAACGATTATGGTTGAGAACAACAACACAACCAACTACCAAACAAACAGGTTTGGAAATTTATTGCAACTTCGAAATGTTTACAAGCAATGTTGCTCCAACACTTTGTGTAAACATTTCACTTCCCATTATGTGCCGTCCTCTTGGCTGTATCTTACAAAAATTTACTTTCATTCCGTATCAGTCTCATGAAATGTCTTGTCAATATATGTTTTTGCATGAAACTTAATAATCGGAGTCAGTGTTATACCTAATTAGTATAAGAAGCACTTTTAATATGTTCTTTAAATTGTAATTTCTAGAACTAGTTATCTTCTAGTTTATGCTTAAACTATTAGTGATATATAGAAAATGTTTTAAATGGAAAAGGTTTATCAAAACTCGTCATATGCTAAGATATGCAGGGAATGTGTAATTGGACATTATTCGTGCAACTTCAGTGAACATTTTTAAGTAAATTAGTCCCATTGCACTCTTATATAACTAAACTTACCACAAAACTGATAAGCACACATTTATATTCAGCCCAATCATGAAACATTTCTCCCGGGAGTTGCAAATGGGAGTTTCCAATTTAAAGATAGCAAATAAAGATATATAATTTTTTTATTTTACACTCTTGGATATTGGCGGTTGATGAACAAAATTGCATTAAAAATGTCCAAAAAGTATTTTATGTATTTTAACTTTATCTTAAAAACGGAAACTCCCATTTACAACTCCCGGGAGAAAATGTTTCATGATTGGGCTGATTATTTAAACATCACGCATTCCGTGTTGCGTACGCCGACATTTTCTGGTGTTTTTATTATGTTTTCGTATATTTCAATCAGAAAATAATGTTATTCAGTTCAAACATGAATTATATCAAATTTTTGACTCATTGCAAATAAATAGTATAACCTGCGAAATAAAGTGAATTTTCGGCAAAATATTTTTTGGATAGAATTCATGAATATGATTAACACAAAAATATATTTTATTGTCATTTAAAACTGAAGACAAACATGTCGAAATATGGGGTTGCGTAAAAGCCAATAGAACTTAAAAAGATTTTTGTAACAATTTAATTTCTTGAATTGTTTTGAGCCCTTTTGAGTGCGTTGATAATAAAATATCTTCTCTTGACAACTCATAATTATGTTGCTTTTGAAGGTTGGGGATATTTTTACCATTGCCCATTCAGCAGATAATAAGCCTGCGGTTTACTTATTCACGGAATGCGTGACATACATATTTATTTAAAAAAGGACTTGTCTTTAAATCTTCTAAGAAGGAGGTGGCATTTACTTTGTGAAATTTTCCAGATATATGAAACATTTTTAAAATATACAGATAATAGATACATATTTTAATTTATTTTTCATTGAAAGCTAATTTAAGGATGATTGTAAAACTTTAGAAATTATCTTAACTACACTGCGTTCAGTTTTGCTAGCTTTGAATCAAAGAATGGTTAAAAAAAATTATGGCGCCAAAATTACCTTTTCAGGAAAAGTAGACGGTTATTAGATTGGTATTGTTAGAAAGACATCATGCAGAAAAGTAAATTTAATGCACTTTGTAAGCAAACTGATTGAACAGAATATAACAAAGCATAAGTTAGTTTTCAAAGTACCTATGTATATTAAAGCACACACATGGTTCTAACAAAGTGTTCAATTGATATAAAATCTAATTATTTTTCTGAAAGTTTATGAAATAACGATTTTTATTAATAAATACTTTGTAAAACTTACTCCTTCTGTGCAGCATCTTTGCCGGTGGCGGCGCGCAAGACTCCACGATTCTGCAAATCACCCAAAGCAGAACGTTTTGTTTGTTCGGCTGCGGCGGTGGCGCCAATTTTTTTCACTTTGCTAAAATTATCGGCATCATTCTGTGGACAGTATAAAGAAAATTTATCAATATATAATGTAGACTATAAAGATCCTTAACTTTAAATATATTTTCTAATTGAAATGAACATAAAATGGAGGCCAGAAGGTCGTTGAGGCCCAGAGTAAATAGATTCCGTTAACTGAATAGACAAAAATGCAAGCAAAGATGGTACCGTAAACAGTAAAGAGCAATGCATTTAGGTGCAGCAGCGCACGCCGCATGCAATAAAACAAACAATTGTTGTTGTTGTTGTAACTGCTGCAACGTTGGGTCAACTTTTTTCTTTGGAAGGTTGTGGCGCTGCTGCAGCCACGCGCTATAATTTCTCATCACCAAAGCAGAAAAACTTTACCTCATCAATTCTGAATTTCATGGTTGCGGCAATGGTTGATGCTTTCTTCATTTTTAAGCTGTGCTATTTATGATGGTGCTGCTGCTGCTCCTTTAAAACTTTTGAAAATTTTCCGATTTATCTGAACGCTGACAATTGAAACAAAACTACTGTTTTTCTCAAAACAAAAATAATTGGTTACGCGGCAAAGGTAACAAGGCGCTGAAGAAACGGATTACTTTAATACATAAAATGCAATTTACACGTGCCCGCTACATTTAAACGTAAGTATATAACAAAACGAATTTGAACTAAATTTATCGGATGGTTTAATTTAACAAACACGTCTAGAACTCAACCCAAGATCCGTACTCAAGCCGTTGCAATTTGTTTTTGAACGGATTTTTCAAAAGATCCCGCACAGAGCATTTTTCGTTGACTTGCAGCCAATTTGAACGAAGCTCAACGAAACGCTGAATGCACGCGATTGGTCGTCAAATACATTCCAAGCGCCAAAATCAGCTGCACCAAGCATGTGGAGGTTGGGCAACATTTTATAATAGCTATAAAACACAAGATAATAGCATTTATTATAATTTTGTGTTAAGGTTATATAAAGCAAATAAATTTGTATTTTTCATGAATAAAGCTAATATTAAAATATTCAAATATCTAATTTTATTTAAATGTGGAATGTATTTCCATACATCTCGAAGTAGTTGATATGATTGCAGTGCCTGTCAAACAGTTTGATAAGAACAACGAAAGTTGACGAATTTATAACAAGCGGTGTAGATGAGCGAGTGACATATATGTGCTGCCCATTAAACAATGACAATTGCTTATCAGCTCAAGTAATTTAGTTTAGTTATTCAGGAGTAAAACTACAATATTTTGTTTATTGATAGAAAAATTGACAATATATTGTTTAATATATTCTTGGCATTTTGAAAGTTGCTTGTGATTATATTAAACCAATAAGCAAATCTAACTCACCTACAAACAAAAATTGTTCATGTTGAAATGCCAATATAAAAGTTTGTCAAACAAATTATTAAGCCTTATCAACGATTGACATTGTCGAGCTTGAATTAAATAAGTTATTAGAGCAAGACCGTATAAAACGCACAAATTGATAATAAACAATGAAAGCAAAACTACTGGTTGTTGTGCACTAAGATTAATTATTTTTGAAAAAACATATTATATAAGAATCTATATCCATGTGTTGGAAAGCGAAAACTATTCTTTACCAAGTACATAAAGGGTATTCACACTGCCATGGGTAGTTGGGAAGATTGGCGAATACCATAAATTTTGTTTTTATAAAAGTGCCATTTTACCCAAGTACCCATCTACCAATCTACTCTACGCTGACCACCTGACTTGTTTGGGTACTCAATTGATTGAGTACTCAATTGATTGAGTACTTTTTTCATGGGCTACCACCTTTTCCAAAAGTAGGCAATAATTGAATTGACAAAAAACTAAAGCAAAGTTAACAAATAATAAGTGAATAAAATAGACAAATGTGTTAAAATAAGTTATTTTAAAAATTTTGAGATAAAAATAATTAAATGCCGCAAAGTTCAAGGTTAAAAATTGCTCCTATATAAAATAACTTTTTTACGCTCGTACAATGGCCTCAATTTTGCGCTCATAAAATGACATGAATAATATAGTGGCAACTCTTTTTTAGCTCTCACTCATCTCTCATCAGCTGTTATTCTACAAAGTACTCAATTGCAGTTAAGGGTGCTCGCAGTAATCAAAAGTACTGAATCTACCCGTGCTCAATTACCCAAGTCAGTATGAATACCCCTATAGAATTTTATAATACCACATCGTGGAATAGTCGAACAGTTGTAGAAGTGATATGGAGTAAATTCCATCAAATCGAGCGCAGTCGCACTTAAAAATTAACAACTTGGAAAATTAAAATTTCAGTTGACAGCATAGCTTCACTAGAAAAAGCTGTTTTTTTTTTTTAAAAGAAATGGAGTGAGGAATGAAATCTTCGTAGGTGGGATTTTTCTTAGGAGTTTTGATATTAAGGAAAATTTTGACAACCAAATATAGAACTTTCGAAACTTTTATTTTATTGCAAAATTTGTTTTATATCACCGTAAAAAGGTCACACAAATTTTCTTCATTTGTTTAGACACGACATGACATGTTGACAAGTTATGATAATATGATGACATGACATGATGACATGACATGATGATATGACATGATGACATGACATGATGACATGACATGATGACATGACACGATGACATGACATGACATATTGACATGACATGATGACATGACATGATGACATTACATGATGACATAATGATATGATGACATGATGACATGATGACATGACATGATGACATGACATGATGACATGATGACATGATGATATGATGATATGATGACATGATGACATGACAAGATGATGACATGATGACATGACATGATGACATGACATGATGACATGACATGATGACATGACATGATGACATGACATGATGACATGACATGATGACATGACATGATGACATGACATGATGACATGACATGATGACATGACATGATGACATGACATGACATGATGACATGACAAGATGACATGACATGATGACATGACATGATGACATGACATGATGACATGACATGATGACATGATGACATGATGACATGATGACATGATGACATAATGACATGATGACATGATGACATGATGACATGATGACATGATGACATTATGACATGATGACATGATGACATGATGACATGATGACATGATGACATGATGACATGACATGATGACATGACATGATGACATGATGACATGATGACATGATGATATGATGACATGATGACATGATGACATGATGACATGACATGATGACATGACATGAGGACATGACATGATGACATGACATGATGACATGACATGACATGATGACATGACAAGATGACATGACATGATGACATGACATGATGACATGACATGATGGCATGACATGATGACATTACATGATGACATGACATGATGACATGACATGATGACATGACATGATGACATGACATGATGACATGACATGATGGCATGACATGATGACATTACATGATGACATGACATGATGACATGACATGATGACATGACATGATGACATGACATGATGACATGACATGATGACATGACATGATGACATGACATGATGACATGACATGATGACATGACATGATGACATGACATGATGACATGACATGATGACATGACATGATGACATGACATGATGACATGACATGATGACATGACATGATGACATGACATGATGACATGACATGATGACATGACATGATGACATGACATGATGACATGACATGATGACATGACATGATGACATGACATGATGACATGACATGATGACATGACATGATTACATAACATGATGACATGACATGATGACATGACATGATGACATGACATGATGACATGACATGATGACATGACATGATGACATGACATGATGACATGACATGATGACATGACATGATGACATGACATGATGACATGACATGATGACATGACATGATGACATGACATGATGACATGACATGATGACATGACATGATGACATGACATGATGACATGACATGATGACATGACATGATGACATGACATGATGACATGACATGATGACATGACATGATGACATGACATGATGACATGACATGATGACATGACATGATGACATGACATGATGACATGACATGATGACATGACATGATGACATGACATGATGACATGACATGATGACATGACATGATGACATGACATGATGACATGACATGATGACATGACATGATGACATGACATGATGACATGACATGATGACATGACATGATGACATGACATGATGACATGACATGATGACATGACATGATGACATGACATGATGACATGACATGATGACATGACATGATGACATGACATGATGACATGACATGATGACATGACATGATGACATGACATGATGACATGACATGATGACATGACATGATGACATGACATGATTACATAACATGATGACATGACATGATGACATGACATGATGACATGATGACATGATGACATGACATGATGACATGACATGATGACATGATGACATGATGATATGATGACATGATGATATGATGACATGATGACATGATGACATGATGACATGATGACATGACATGATGACATGACATGATGAAATGACATGATGACATGACATGATGACATGACATGATGACATGACATGATGACATGACATGATGACATGACATGATGACATGACATGATGACATGACATGATGACATGATGACATGATGACATGACATGATGACATGACATGATGACATGACATGATGACATGACATGATGACATGACATGAAATGATGACATGTGGTTTCAACAAGACGGCGTAACATGTCCCGCAGTTCGTGCCACAATTGATTTACTGAACGAAACTTTGGGTAACCGCATAATTTTACGTTCCGCACCCGTGAATGACCAATATTGTGCAATTTAACTCCGCTACACTAGTTGCTTTGGGAATATGTGAAGTCACTAGGCTACGCCGATAAGCTCAAAATGATCGACCACTTGGAGCCACAAATGTTTGAAAAAGTCATTGAATATTGGACCTCCAGATTAGATTACGTTCGAGCCAGCCGTGGCGGTCATATGCCACAAATCATATTTAAATTATAATGTCAAAAGATTATCTTTTGAATCAAGTCAATTTCATGTCAATTTTAAAAATTCATTCTTGTTTTATTCCATTTCAAAGTTCTATACCACTGAAAAAAACCCCTTTATCTAACGTGAATTCGACATGACTTTGATGACTTAAATCTTATTTGACTCTGACTTGACTCAAAATTGACTCTGACTTGAATCTAATGTGACTTTGACTTGACTCAGACGTGATTTTGACGTGAATCTGACTCTAATTTGACTATGACTTGTTTCTAACATGACTTTGACTCTGACTTGACTCTGGCTTGACTTTGACTTTTCTCTGACCTGACTTTGACTTGACTCTGACTTGAATCTAACGTGACTTTGACTTGAATCAGATTCTAAATTTAGTTTTCGACTTGTTTCTAACGTGATTTGGACTTGACTTTGACCTTGACTTGACTCTGACTTGACTTTGAATTTTCTCTGAAGTGAATTTGCCTTGAATATCACTAACCTCTAACTTGACTCTGACGTGACTTGGACTTAAATATGAGTCTAACTTGAATTTGACTTGTATCTGACTTTACTTTGACTTGACTTCAACATGGTCGGTTCGATTTTCCACAACAATATATATTTTTTAGTAATAATGTTGGATTGGACCTTTTCATCTTCAACTGTGTTTTTGTTTTTTTCTGGAAAAATCTTTAATATTACCTATTTATAACTCATTTGTTGCAAATTTTAGCGCAAAGAAAGATTTTTTGTACACCATGAAGGCATAACCTGGTCATCTGCAAGCAAAACGCTATTCAATTTCGGCTTTTAAATCTCTTTTCATTCATCACATTTTCATAACCTGCCTATTTCACTTCTTGGTCATTTTAGGAAATGAAAGAAGATTTCTATCACTTTTGAGAAGAGTACAAGAGAAAGTACAATTTATGTAATTGTAAAATTTATAGTTGTTAAAAATTTAAATGATTTAAATTTAAATAATTTTTAAATTAAATAGATAACAAAATGCAACTTAAATAAAAGACACAACCGAATACCGCATCAAATAACTCGATTCCTGTAAAATTCTGCCTGCATCACTAGAATTTTAAAGTTGAAGTCTGAATTGGATATAAATAAATAGCGCGCCCATTGAGCAGCAGACGCGCCTTCCGTCATACAATTTTCGCCTCTGGCGATGTTCTGTGTTACATTGGAAATGCATTAATTTGTAAATGCAAAAATTGATTAATCATTGCTTCATAGTATATGAATATACGATTTGATATCTCTTAAATGCTTTCAATATTACCGTGCTGTTGTTCTTTATAAATTTATTTGTTTTTTTTCTCCACGTCTACGAGTGCATCGAGCTGTGTTTAATGCACACAAGCGAGTTTATTTAAATAGATGACATTCGTAATTGTTTTCCGATAAACTTCTTAATGAGTTTTCATTTAATATTCATTATATCTTAAGTTTTGCTCTTTAGATAAAAACAAGAAATTTTATTTATATAGAAATCTTTCATTAAGATAAGAAGTGAAGAGCACTCTTTAACTTAAAAGAAACCGTAAGAATAAAGCACAGCAAGTTCAAAAGCCACGTTAAGATAAACCATAAGTATTTAAATTTGTTTGCTTTAATTCTCTGATGTTGAGAATAATTTTATTGAAGTTAACTTTGCTGTTATGTGATCCACACTTAAGTGCCTGGTGTCTGCGATCGGTATTCTATGATTGATGATTATATGAGTTATATGATTTTTCTATCGGCCGTGGTCGTGTGTGCTAAGCATGTATGTGGCGTGAGTGACAACGGATCTCGAGTTCAATCCTCACCTCGGGCAGCAGTTTTTCATTAGAAATATATTTTTCTGTTCGACCTTCATCTCTCTGCAGACAATGACAAACCTCAGAGAGAAAATATGTTCATGTAAAGCCTTTTGAGAACATGAACTTAAGCCGTTCGGAGTAGGCTTAAACAGTCTAGTTCTCGGTAATTTTTGCGCAAAAATTTAATAACACCTTCAACACAATTCATCATAAGAAGCTCGTTCAAAGTCTTTTTTCAGGAGCTGAAATGGCCATCTTGATAGAATCTTACCCAATTCAGCGTTCAAATTCATCGGGTAATATAAATCAAAAGTATTATATGCGGTGGTAATACCGTAAAAATTGTATATCTTTGAGTTTTGCTGTATACCGTTAATTTATATTTTCAACTTCAAAAATTCTACTGTATAAATTCTACACATGACTTATCTTAAAAAAAGATTAAAATCAGATTTAAAAAAAAAACAGCTAAATGCCAAAATAAATAACAGTTAAATATGTTAATTACCAAAATACACACAAAAGAACAAGCAAGTGCAAAACAATGGACCAAAATATGCAGTACTCCACGCTCAAGACTCAACTAGAACTCCACGCTGACTACAAAAGAACAATAGCGCAGAAGAACAAAAAAAAAAATTAAGAATAAAATTTGCTGATTCTGACAGATACTTAGTATAAACGAAAGATTTATTTTATACGCAGCTACTATATCGAGCTACTAAGTAAAAATGCAGCACAAAACAAACAAAAAAAAAAGTTATGGTCAAGTGCCTCAAGAGAAGAAACGTTCGTTTAGCATGAAGCGATAAAGAAAATAAACGATTTCATCGTGGAATTCCATGCGGTATCCATTACCAAAGTAACAAGTAGTGTGTCAAATCTTGACACTGATCATCACCGTTGAGTACGGCCATAAAATGTATAGAGAACAAAAGATTTGAGAAAAAAAAAAAAAAACAAGACAAACCAAACAAACCAACAACCAGCGTTTACAGAGCTTCCGTCGGAAGAGCAACTTATCTACGAAACGATCTGAAGATTTAACTAAACAGCAACAACAACAACAACAACATCTACTGATCTACTGTAGAACGCATAAACGTTAAAGTACGCTATACTAATATTTGCATATATTTTGCTTTCAGATTGATTTTTAATGAAGTGTTAAAAGATGCTAGTTCGCAGCAATAACTTCTACTAAGTAGCTTTAAAGACCTCGGCATATGTAGAATGTTAATGAATTTGCAGATACGCAGAAGATACTATTTATTTGTTATGCAGATGGAAAATTTGTGCGGAAGCTATCAATTCTTTAATAGAACTGCAGTTCCGCCAACTGTAAACCTTGTTGGTGGACACTGATTTATGTAAGTACGTATGTATTATGAATGTTTTTTTGTGGCATAATTTATGAAATATTTTATGAAATTTTTGTTAATATATCACAGTTTATGGTGTGAACAGTATTTTTCCAAGGAGTAGCTTGTGTATTTTGTACTTTGATAGTATTAGATAAGGTCAATGATAATTAACCCGCGTATGACCAGCTTTATTAGCGTAAAAGTTTTATATATACCCAGCAAAATCTTCGCTTACATATAATCGAAAAAGTAATCCAGAAAATTTCATTCATCGCTTACCCTCTCGCTTACGGAACCCATTATTTTAATACAGGCATGTCATTGGAGGTAATTGATGAAGCTTTCGCTTGACATGGGAGTACTTATGTAAGCACTTATTAAACTTGATGAATAACTTCTTCTCAAAAATCACTTATTTATTAACAACTAAGAAGTTGTTGAATAAGATGTTTCTCTGCACAAATTAGAAATGCGATTCAAATATTGAAAAAATGAATTTATTTTCGTACATCTTTTGCTTAACAGTGATAAACAGATCAACAACACCAATGAAGAGTTAGAGAATTTATTTTTTTAAAATGAGAAAAATGCTTTTATTTAATAGATATACGTATCAGTTAATTAATTAATGTAATATATTTACCTTTAGCACATTTTTCTGTATTTCATTCATAAATTGGCATTTTTTTTCGTATTCAAAATTATAAAAATATGACACTTTTGAAGCAAAAATAAAAGACAACAAAAAATTTCAATTATCTAAAAAACAGAACAATAATTTCAAAAGCAAAAAGGCTGATATTACTAACTGCATTACGAGTAATATACAATACTAGCAGGCCACAGTCGTCCGAGGCTTCGCCACGGACATTTTCTCTTTATCAATAATACCTTTGCATATTTGAAAAATTTCAATAATAAAAAACGTTAAAATATTAGCATATTATTTGTATTTGGAAGCAAATTATATTAAATAGTTTAACTATAATAAAGTGAAGATATTTCCATTTTAATTATTTAATACTTCAGTATTAACAAAGTTTTTTGATTCATTGGCATTACCAGGAATAAGAAAAATCTGATTATCTGCTGTACCGACTCGTTTACCATAATCTACTTCTACGTTTTTCAAAGTTTTGTATTAAATATTTATTATACTCCATCCGCAAAGCGTAGCGGGCACAATAATTTTGTCACGAAATTTTTTTCACGACCATGAGTCGATTAAGCCATGTTCGTCTGTCTATCTGCTCATTAGTTTGTCCACACGATTACAGCCGTGTCTTTATTGCAAATCTCTTTAAAGTCCATAATGAAATAATTTTCATGATTTGAGATTTGTCATACAGTGGTGCTCCAGTTTAACGAAAGATATAAAGTCCAAGGTCGTTCGGTAAATCGAAAAGTTCATTAAATCGGTAATACTATTTTCGAGTTTTTTTACCATATAACAAAGCTAATAAATTTGTCAACTTGAAACAAATATCCTTACATTTTTTGTTTCAACTATGCACTCCAATAATGTTGAATTTTTGAACTTGTTTTAGGTATTATTAATTATTATTATTAAATGTTTAGAAAGCTGCTGGTTAAAATCTGTTCACACTCCAAATGAAAAATCCAAGATTATGTCAATACCTTCCTATAATGTTTTTTAAAAAGGAAACCCTACAATATGTATATTAACCCGAGGGGACTATTTGAGAATTAGATAAGTAAATACATATTAATGTTATTACAAATTCAAAAACAAACGAAGCGAGCTCAGAGAAGCAAATGTTGTTAAATAGAATACCTACAATTTCAAATGTTCGGAATATAGAGTCAACAACATTAAATAAGTGGTCCTTATATTGGGAGTTCGTTAAATCGGTGTTCGCTAAATTGGAGCACCACTATAATGCTTAAATTTGAAACATATACCCTGCAGTTGAAATTCAACAAAATTTTGTGAATACTTCCATAGAAAGTGATGTCACGAAAATATCAAAACCTTCATAATTTATACAAAAATTAATGTGTTTAATTGAAAGATCATACATAAGTCTTGTTTTCTTGATAAATAAAACGTAATCTGAGTTTGAAATATGAAAAGTTGGAAAAAATATAACCTAAATAAATCCGAATAAGCTTCAACCTGAGTATTTTGACTTCGGGCAAGTCGAAGATAATTTTTTAATGGTTTTATTTTTTATTTGTCTTTTATTCATCATTAAAGTGATGAATTAAAGTATATTTCTATGTATATATTCCTAACTTTATATTCCATAAAGTTTTTAAAAAAGCTTTTGTACTTCAAATATTCATCTTAAGAAGTGCTCAAACATGCTAGTATAGTAGACATTTCATCCAATATCCCAGCAAAATTTTTCGTTGGGTCTTGTTTTTTAATCGATTCTAAAATGCATAACATAAATGCTAATGCAAGAACTTAAATTTAATCCGTAATAAATTCACGGCAATGCATTCACATCAACTTGAAAGTTGTTATTCAAGTATTAATTTCGTGAAATCAATTATAAACTAACCGTTTTAAGCGCTTAATCTTTTCAAGTGACAGCGCTTTCGATTACCTCTAATGACATGGATATATAAAAATAATGGGTTCAGTAAGCGAGAGGGTAAGCGATGAATGAAATTTTCTGGATTACTTTTTCGATTATATGTAAGCGAAGATTTTGCTGGGATGTTCTCCAGCAATACATTTCTTCAGAGCTTTTTATAAAAACGTCCTCGTGTCATAAATGTAAGGTTAAAAAATATACTTTATAATTTTGTGATTACTAAGTTCTGAGACTATACATCGACAAACAAACCTTATTTGCAGCTCTTAACCTGCTAGAACATAATTTTTAATACTAATATGTTTTTGAGTCCTGTTACATAAAACAATTTAAAAGCTCAATTTATTACTTACTTCAAAATTTCTAAAAAAATTTAAAAAGGATTAAAATTCATTACATTTTTTATTTAAATTCAATAAATGGCGTTTTATAACAATTTTATGGCGTTCTGATGTTTTTTTATTACTTACTTCAAAATTTCTAAAAAAAAAAAATTAATTAAAATTCATAACATTTTTTATTTAAATTGAAGAAATGGCGTTTTATAACAATTTTTTGGCGTTCTGATGTTTTTTTAATCTATTTTGAAAATGTCTATTTAAAACTCTAAGATGGTTTCCTAACTCCTTTAATTTACTAAAATACATAATTATTATTCTGTTCAAATCAACTAACAAAAACTGTCAAAAATACACTTTTTAAGAAAAAACTATTCTAATTTTCATGACTCTTGGCCTTGTTCTCCCAGGGCAAGTTTGCTTTGGGAATTATGTAGATAATGACTATGAAACAAATTTCTGATATCAATTTGGTATCACTGTGATATTGTGATATTTATGGTCAAGAATAAGGCAGTCAAATGTTACAGACCTCAGTCTTGTCTATTTAAGTCGAAGCTAAAATGTCGAAATGTATAAAGAGTACTATAAAGAAATTTATAAAAATTAGAAAAAAAGTTTTTTAAATTAATTTTAATATTTTTTTCTAATTTTCACTTAACTTTTATATAGAAGACGTGGATTGATCTCGAAAAAATATTTAAATTGATAGTTATTCAGGGTCACTGAGGGAAAATTTGTTGACGTTTTACTTCCCGGTCCTATTTTTTCCTCAATTATGCAAAATTATTCAAAATGGATCTTTTGGGATAACTCACTATTGCTAGCCAAAATTTTGCGTAAACAAAACATTTTTGAAAAATTGATTGCGGAAAATTTTTCAGTTTTGTATAAGTTACCAATTTATCTTTCAAATGATATCTAATATATTACTATCGATGAGATTAATTTTGTATATTGTTACCGACTTTTATAAATAATACAATGAATTAAAATATTTATGTTTACTCATTTGCACTTTAACAAAATAATCATAACAGTAAACTATTATTTAAAAGAATTATATTAATTTCGTAGTACTTTTTAAGCATTGCTTTTATGAGGTTAAGTATAACCTTCTAAAAGGGCTTACTTAACAATTTAGTTTTGGTCCCGGGTGCCAGCAACCCTAGCTACGCCACTGCCTCACTCCAATTGCAGTCGTGAAAGCAAATAATTACATGCATAATTTACCAACAATTTTCTCTTTCAGTCGCTGCTCTTGCTCTCCTAGCGCGGAGCATCGCTCTTGCATTTTCTGTTAAACTTGTCAAACTTGTTTTACGTCGAGGTATTTATTTGTAGCTGTATTTGTAGTTTAAGGGAAATACGAACACTTAATTTTTCAAACTTTTAATTTATCTTTAATCTATACAAAATATGCTATCACACTTGTGAATGCACATTTTGAAATATTAAAATATCTTTCTTTCTCAAGTGTAAATTAAAAATTTGGAGAACTACAATAAAAATATGTGTAAAAAATTGTATGCGGCGAAACAAATATGCACACATTGGTTTGCAGCTCATCATTCCACAGCAACAACAACACAGCAAGCTTTATTTAACTTGTATTCCCATTACGTTAAAGAGCGCCAACTGCTTTTGGTTACTCTTCGAATGAGTGTGGAGAGCAAGATCAATAAACTTTAAAGAGAAGGGTTGATAGCAACATGTAGTTGAAACTCTCGTAACACAAACGCGTGAAAAGCAAACGACCAAGCAATGCTTAGCATAGGTGGTAATTTCCTAAAAAACTTAACAACTTAATTAAATATATTTATTGTTAAATTTTCTTAAATAAACCCCACCTATGGCATTCTGTAGCACAAATATGATATTTTAAAATTTTTTTCATAAAAATCGGTCCAGTAGTTTTGGAGTCATTGACGTACTTAATATTTCCACTTCAATTTTATATAATAGTATAGATAATGCATTATTGGTCACCAACATTTATGTAATGCCTTTTATAATCGAAAACAAATCAAGGCAATACGGAAAATTTTGCTGGGTATGTATGTACTCTTATATCGAGCATTTTTTAGAAAAATATAGAGAAAACAAATTTGAGAGAAATTTTTAAGAAAGGAATACCCAGCAAAATTTTCCGTATTGCCTTGATTTGTTTTCGATTATAAAAGGCATTACATAAATGTTGGTGACCAATAATGCATTATATTGTATATTACTCGTAATGCAGTTAGTAATATCAGCCTTTTTGCTTTTGAAATTATTGTTCTGTTTTTTAGATAATTGAAATTTTTTGTTGTCTTTTATTTTTGCTTCAAAAGTGTCATATTTTTATAATTTTGAATACGAAAAAAAATGCCAATTTATGAATGAAATACAGAAAAATGTGCTAAAGGTAAATATATTACATTAATTAATTAACTGATACGTATATCTATTAAATAAAAGCATTTTTCTCATTTTAAAAAAATAAATTCTCTAACTCTTCATTGGTGTTGTTGATCTGTTTATCACTGTTAAGCAAAAGATGTACGAAAATAAATTCATTTTTTCAATATTTGAATCGCATTTCTAATTTGTGCAGAGAAACATCTTATTCAACAACTTCTTAGTTGTTAATAAATAAGTGATTTTTGAGAAGAAGTTATTCATCAAGTTTAATAAGTGCTTACATAAGTACTCCCATGTCAAGCGAAAGCTTCATCAATTACCTCCAATGACATGCCTGTATTAAAATAATGGGTTCCGTAAGCGAGAGGGTAAGCGATGAATGAAATTTTCTGGATTACTTTTTCGATTATATGTAAGCGAAGATTTTGCTGGGTATTTGTATGTTTCTGAGTGCCTGAATGTATGCAATATTTTATTGAAAACTTGTGTTTTACTTCTCAAATGAAACAAAATAATTATTTTTAATTAATTAGTTTCATCAATAAAATTCGGTACGAAGTTACTATTTAGGCGTACCTTTCGAATGGCAAATTTGAGAAACTTTTGTAAAAGGGGCGTGGCATACAATTAAAGTTTTTGATATCGAATATATCAGGTCTTTTATTTATAAAACTGAGACGGTTATTGTAAAACAGAGCGTAGATCTGCCCAAACAATTCAAATTTTCGATACAGAATAGTTATGGAAGTAAAAGTCATAGAACATTTTAACTTTGAATGGAGTTACTATTCGATGGTGTCCTGCTACTGGAATGCTAGAACGGGTATTGTACAAGGGGTGTAGCTTCGCCGTGGTGACCGTGGCATGCAGGTTAATTGTGTGGCTTAGCATGCGCGGAGCCCGAGTTCGATCCCCAGTCACGGCAAAAGTTTTTTTCAATAAAAAAAATTTTTCTGTTCGACCACCACCTCTCTGCAGACAATGGTAAATCTCAGAGAGTAAATAATACCATGTAAAGCTTCTTGAGAACATGAACTAAAACATAAAGGTCCCGTTTTCAATTGCGTGCAAACATTTCATAACACACACAACACAATTGATCATAAGAAGCTCGTTCAAAGTCCTTTCAGGGTTGAAATGGCCAATTTGTTTTTTTGTGTAGCTCCGCCCATATAAGGCACATTTTTGAAAGTGAATCACTTTGGAAATAGTAATCACAGAAGAACTTGACACAGAAAAAAGAAACTCCGCTTGGAGTTACTATTTGGTGATATCCTACCACTGGAAAATACTCGAAAACCAGAACGGGTATTAGAATAGGAGTGCAGCTCCGCCCATAAAAGAAACATTTTTATATATAAAAGTACAGTTACTATTTTTTGATGGCCTTATATTGGCAAACTGGAACAGGCATTGGACAAAGATGATAGCAACGTACCGGGTACCAGCTAGTAATACAGTCAAACCTGTTTTTGTAAGGTAGATAGGGAGGGACCGCAGAAAAGAAAACGCAAAAAAAAAATTTTCTGAAACTTCACAATTAGCTATAATATTGAACTTTGACCAATCCATTACGAAAAAAAAACTCGCGTGTAGCAACGTACACGTGGCAGAAGTGAAACTTCTTTAACAGTAAGAAATAAGAGAGATTTTAGTGTGAAATAGAAAGAGAAAGTATCTGAAAAGAAATTCAAACAATACAAAATGGAATAATAATTTGTTGATTCAATATTTGCATCCAGGGACCGTACCGAATATGGTTTTTGTCGAAAGTGTCACATATTAACTTTTATCTCTTAATTTTTATTTTTTCCGACAAAAATAACAGTTTTTTGTGCCTTATAGTTTTTTGGGCAAAAATAACAGTTATTTTCTGCCGTTTATTTTTCGGTCAAAAATATCAGGTAATTTATATTTGTTCAAGTCATTTTACAGATAAAAAAATTTTGATATTATTATTTTCATCTCATCGGTGAGACATTTTACACATGGTGTCAACAGTTTAATCTGTCAAGCGGCCTTTAAGAAACACAAATTGCTTGATATTTTTGACCGAAAAAATTTAAGTCACAAAATAACTGCAATTTTTGACCGATAAAATAAAAGTCAAAAGTAACCTTTATTTTTCCTCGAAATATACTGAGGAAGAAATTAACTTTTAAAGAATCAGTTTCAAATTTAAAAGCGACTTAATATTCGTGAGGCTGAGGACATTTGTAACATAATCGTATATTTGAAAAAGTCTTTCAACAATTTTTTTCATTTAAAATTGTAAAATAACAGTTATTTTCGGTACTTGTTTTAGTTCAGTTGGTGTTTTAGTTGCTTTGGAATGTTTTTTCAACATTGTAACTTTTTTAATGCTGGATTGCATTTGCATAGTACTCGTTGAAGGAGCCTCCGAAAGCAGAGACAAATCTTGTTGATTATTACCTCCCGCTTCCTGATCATAATAATTGCTATGTTGAGTGAGGGCCTCGTAAAGCAGCGAACGTTGATTGTTGAGTGTATCAACTTGGTTGGCTATAAAATTTTGTTGAGGTGATGGCTGAGTTCCAAAATACATTTTAACAAAACATCAGTGTGTTTTTTGGGGATTGGTTCTCTGTAGATTCACCAAAATACACTGATGTTTCGTAAAAATGCATTTTGGAACTCAGCCGATGTTGCAATCACCTTACCTTCATCATTAGTTGCAGACCCAGCTGCGGCAGCATTCTTAAGAGCTCTAATTCGCTCTCTATATTCACGAACGCGTTCTGCTCCTGTTTTAGCTATTTTTCTATTTTTTTTCCGTGCATACTTGTAGGATGAAAATTAATGTTACGGTTATGTTAATAATGTAATGTTAATGATAATGTAATGTTAATGTTAATGTAATGTTAATGTTAATAATGTTATTTTCAGTATGTTATGCGTTCAGTTTTAATTACATTTTGTTTGTCTATTCGTCATGTGCCTACATGGCGTAATGGTATAGATTCCGACTCTTAAGCAACGATGTTCGGGGTTCAATTCTCCGCAGCGGCAATAATTTTTTTTAAATTTTCATATGAATTGAAAACGTTAGCCTAGCGTCACGAATAAGAGACCTTGAAATTTCACTCGCCGCCAAAGAAGTTTCACTTCAAAAATTTTTTTATGCGATAGATAGAGACCGCATGAAAAAAGTCTACCCTAGGAAATATGTCCAAGTTCTATGAAAAAGTGAAAAATTTATCACCAATTAAAATAAATAAATAAATAACACATGGAAACGTTTCAAAAATTGTATTTCTGTATTCAAAGTAAAGAAAAATTCACAAAATATATGTTCAAACGTACTTCAATACTCGTCGTAGTCCAAAACGCGCATTTTCTTATGTTGATCTTGTTCGTAATCGTTTTCATCACTTGAAGATATTGAGAGGGAATTATTATCTGTTACCACCATTGTAGTGGAATTTTAATCTGCTACCATATAGTCGGTAACAAGTCTTTGTGACGACGGTCGTTTGGTTAGCTTATTATTAATATCGCGATAGCCAGATAAACATGACTGAAGCTCTTTTTGAAATTTTAAACTTCTTTTGGAGTTGTTATCAATTCTAAGAAAATGTATTTCTAATTTGATGCTTAGTTGGATTCCTGCATAAATGTTGTCTGCTTTCATAGAAGTCGATTCTCCTTGTTCATCTTCATGATCAGTTAAGATATCGATAACGTTTTTATCATTAAAGGAATCATCCTCAATCATTTCGATAAGATAATTTTCGTCGAAAATATCAAATCCTTCTCCAAGTTAAGAATATAGCGCAATATGCAACTGATCTAATTTCACTGCGACCTTACTGGGGCGAATAACTTCACGACATTAATAGGTCGCTTGAAAAAAATTTCATAAAATATATCGCATGCAAGCATTACTGAAACCGCATAAAAAAATATCGCACACAAAAAGGTCGCATAAAAATAAAACTCGCATAAAACAGATCGCACAAAAATAAAATCGCACAAAAAAGGATCGCACAAAAACAGGTTTAACTGTAATATAAATTTTTTTTATATGCTCTCGATATATAAATGAAATTAAAACGTTATTGAAAATGTTTTGAGATTTTTTGGGTTGGTTATTTCGGAATGTGTACGAATTCGGTAGACAGTTTGAAGACCAAGAGTCACTCATTTCTTCGATTAAAATGGCTTGGAGTGAAATTTCCTTGAACTACTTGGAAAGTTTTTTGCTATGCTCATTTCGGGAGAAAAAAATCTTTTGTGTATCATTGAAACAGCAAACCTATTCTATTCACGCGGAGTGTATATAGATAAAGAAAGAGGGCTGGTCAATAATTTTGTAACTTTTGGGGTGAAACTTTTTGGCTTTTTGAAAAAAAAATCATTTATTTTTCAACATTTGTTGTTTTTAGCGTTGAACCAGGCCCCTGCAGGGGTCAAACCTATTCAGTCAAGTCTGCCTTGGTTCGGAAATGGGGAGATAGATAAGTAGGAGAGAAAGGGAAATCAAGCGAAACAAGTGTAGAATTTTGTATGTGTTGTGGAGTGCTAATCAACATGCGAATTTGAATCTGGGGCAAGTGTTACGCCTTTACCTCAGTCAATTCGAGTTATTAAGCAATCTCATTCCAAAAACATCTCTACCACCAACTTCAACTTGGTATAAACGTGGTATAAAATTATGAATTATTAATTTCAGTTGATAAGAAATGAGGAAAGAATCAAAGAAAGGTAAAAGCGTAGAACCATGGCCTGGCCGGGATTCGAATCTCTGGGTCGGCAGTCACGGCAGTCACTTCTCAAGGTTTTTCCAATTTTTTTATCCCTTCCAAAGTAAGTTTTATCGAAGTCCTCAAAACAGGTAATTGTTTGTGAGAAGATTTCATCATTGGAGTCTAATCACTTTTCGCCGATCTATTTCTTTTAGTTTGAAAGCAAGAAATAGTCACTTGGGTCTAAATTCAAAGCATAGGGTAGATGTGGGAGCAATACCGTAGAACAATTCATGAAATTTTGCCAGGGAGACTATACATGTGTGCACCCTTGCATTGTCTTGGTGAAAAATAACTTAAAATATTGGCCAAATTATAATAAGTTGCCATAACATTCACCATTGATTGTCTCTTTCCTTTTGAAGGTAATAAATGTGGATTATACCGCGTTAATCCATACCAAAAAAATCAAACGAACGTCTTAGAAGCTCATTTTAAAATGTCCATTTTTAAAATGAAAATAAACAATATAGGAGAACAATTTTCTCAGTGTATAGTAAGGCATAGTGATGGCATAGTGATGGCATAGTATGGTGAGGTAATGGTATGGTAGTGGTAAAGTATGGTAATGGTATGGTTGAACACGAGATCATAAATTTAAACGTATACTTTTCTGAATTTCAAATGGCAGTTGTGAGTTTCAGTTGATCTTTTCTGAATTTTGTTTAATCTTTTCTGAATTTCAAACTATTTTTCTATATTTCATTTCTTCTGAATTTCATTTGATTTTTTCTGAATTTCAGATAATTTTTTATTATAAATTCAAATGATTTTTTTCTGATTTTTAAATGAAGATGCTGAATTTAATTTGATTTTTACTGAACACAACAAATGGAAGTTGTGAGTTTAAATTGATGTTTTCTGAATATCAATTGATCTTTTCTGAACTTCAAATGATTGTTTTCAACTTTAAATGACATTTCTGAATTTAACTTGATTTTTTTCTGAATTTATATTGATTTCTGAATTTCAAATGGAATTTCTAACTCAGGAATTAGAATTTTGGGGTTAAAAAAATGCATAAATTATGTATTTTTTATATGCTTATTTTGATACTAAAGAAGGTAAATAGCAACTTAGAAACGCTCGTAAAGCTCTCACTAATTTTCGTTTGTGGTAGGTTGGATAGTTTTCCCGTGTGTAGCCGGCTACATTAGTGTGTAAGGGCATTGGCAAGAAAGTAAGTAAGGAAGATCTAAATTTGCTAAACTATTTACCACCAGCTAGAAACTCAACACACTAGATGATTAATATTTTGTTAAGTGCCCAAAAGTATGCAACATATTATAGAAAACTTATATACTTATAATAACTTATAGAAAACTTATGTTTGCCACTAAAGAGCATCATGTATCACAAAGTAATTATATAAAATAAATAATATTAATAAAATAAAGTTTAAATAAAATTAAACAACAAAGCGATGGGTTCGTGAACGCCAGACAAGCCGACAAAAAAAAAGCTCATCGCCAACAGCACGAGTTACAACGAAGGCTAAAGCCAATTCGATGTTGCTGCGCTTGCGATTAAAGACTGAAAACAAGCAACAGTAACAAAAACAACAACAACAACAACAACACAAGCAGCAATAGCAACACCAACAACAACACCAACACCAACAGCAACAGCAGCAACAACAACGAGATCGACAACAACAATGCATAGAATTAAATAAATCAGCATTTTCAGCGATCTACTGGGTGAACGACGATCTGGCTCGCTTGGCTCACGATTTTCCAGCGTTGATTTTCATTCATTCGCAAACAAACCAGCGAAGTGGCAAAAACTAGTGCGGAAAAGCATAGCAAGTTTTATAAAATTGTGTGTTTCTTGAGCACACACTAGATTTCAATTTATAACTGCGGCAATTTTGCGCTACGAAAAGTTTTCGTACTTTATTAAGAAAGCTATACAAACTTCGAAAATTTTTCAATGTCATAATTTTGTTTGAAAAAAAGTGAAATTTTTGCAAAATCAATTTAGCAAAAATAAATCAAAAGTCTATTCAAATATAAGAAATAGTGGTTAATTTTAAATTCAGTGAATTCGGTAAATAAAATTATAATAAATAGTATTCGTAAAATATTCTTGCACACCATAAACTATAGTTAAATATTACCTTTACGCTTGAGCAAATCATTAAAATAATATAATGTTTAAATAAAAGAATAAATAGTTAACATCACATAACCTCATCATCATCAACATCATCATCGAAACGCGTCAATTTAAAAACCATCAACAAAAGCCAAACTAAATAAAAACAAAAATTTTGCTGCAAATAACAACAAATAAAAAACTGATCAAGAACGGACAAATAATATAATATAGTATGTATAGTTATGTATAAAAAAAACGTGCTTGGATATGATTTTAACAATGATTTTTGTGCTTGAACATATTTTTTTTTTAAACACAAAACAAAAAAAAATTAGTTTGTTGATCAAAATCACTGAGTATGATTCAGAAAATATATATAAAATAAAATTAAATAAACATACCTAAAGGTACTAAGAATTGAGCCTTTATATATCTATATGTAGATATATAAGAATTTTTAAAAGTACATCAAAGACAACATCATTATATTGTTTCAAAAAGAAGATTCATGTATTTATAAAATAATTTCAAACACAAAAACATAATCTTAAATATTATTGTGTAAATAATAACATACAGCTCTGTGCAGTTTTTGGCTGCAAACAGAATTATGATGCTTGCATTGTTAATTCTTATAAACTAAGATTTGTGATCGATTGAGTTGTTTCAAAAGAGCATTTATTTTTTCATAACTTCCATGTTCATGCACTCAACAAAAGTAATCAGAAAAAGATAAAAATAAATCAAATTTTAGCTTGCACTCAATTTCTTAGATATTATTTAACTTCTTTCATTGACCTCTACATTACTAATGCACTTGACATCAATAAAGCGACATTTCATGGTAAGATGCTTCTATAGGAAAATCATTAAATTCATCAATGATGTTTCAATAAATAGTTAAACTTCTTAGGGAGAGAAAAATCGTTCGGGAATTTGAAAAAATATGACGTATTATTTGACATTTAACAAAACAACTTATGTCTTAATATCAAAATTTTATATTAATTCTCTATTAATTTTGTGTCAAGAGAATTCTATTTAGATTTCATGAATTTTTTAGGTTTGTAAAAATTTTATATAAGATGTTTTGTGAAATTTATTTTCAAAACAAAAATTCTACTTGAAAGTTTTAAATAAAATAACTTATATCAAAAGAAGTTTTTCGCCAAAGCAAATTATGAAAAATTTTAGAGTACATATCAAATAAGTAACTTTCTCAAAAAACTTTTACAAATCAATTTTTCAAAAATGAAAATTACTCTTCATCATACATGGAATAAGTAGTTAAATAAAATTAGATTTTAAAAAAAATTCGATGTTAGTTGAAATGTCATACACCATAACTATTTTACCAAATCTCTTAGAGACACGCTGATAAAGCCATGAGAACCGTTTGAGAAATAAGCCCCCATAAAAAATATTGGAAAATTTGTATATTTTGACTTAAGTTGTTTTGTCAAAAGTTCACAGATATATAAGGTGTCCGAAGTTGGATATTGACAGATGTAAAAGAAGAGTTCGAGTTGAGCAGAAAATCGTATGGGAGGGGAGGTTATTTTTTTGTACCCTTAAAAGTTACGGGGTTAATAACTACTTCATGACTCTGATTCACATTATCGTTTCTAGCAAGAAAAGTAACTGAAAGAGAACTTATTTTAAGAAATTCTTTGAAAAACGGTGTACCAATGAAATCACCCGACCTACCCATTCCCCAGCTGCGCTCGGGAGAAGCTGAAATTATTCGGTTTAAACTGCTAAATTTCTACATTGATCTCAATTTTTTTAGTACTTTGCGTGATAAATCAAAATTTTTGTTACCTTCAAATTCACTTTTTATTTAATTTTCTTTTCAATGGCATCAAAACCATAAGCATATCTTTAAAAATGAAAAAGTTGATAGTACTTGAAAATTTCTGTATGCTTGTTTGTTCTAAAGCGCATATTTGTTTTTTGAATGAATAGTAGTTATTGAAATACTATAGCCCGTTTCAAAAGAGAAGAACAATTTTTAGTTTCATTTTTCGATGCGCAGTGAGAAATTATTTTTAAAGCTAAAAAATTTTTTAGAGCGTAATTTCTTGCTCTTTTTCTACTGTTCGCTGAACTTTATGCTTTTTTTAAGAGTTTTTTACTATTTTTCTATATATTTAAATGCACAAACATTCAGAACAAATGATCGCACAAGTGCGGTGTTGCACCGATGGCCTGCAGCAACCTGCATCTTGAGAGAGAAATCAAATACAAATTACATAAAAAATAAATTATTTTCTCAAGAAAAAATTGTAGAGTGACATTTTGGCTAACAAATTATTTTTTGACGCCCCCTTTTTTTCAATTTTGATTGGTTGATTTTGAAAAATAAAATTCAGTACTTCCGCAGCGCAGTTGCGATGAACAACAAAATTCAAGAATATACATTAATTTTTTTTCATTTATTTTTCTGCTCAGAGAATATTAAATTTTTTTTTAATGTCGACCAATCAGAATGAAGAACGCTCTCAAAATTATTTTCTTATTCTCAAACATGCGCGAAAATGTTCTTCTCTTTTGAAACGGGCTATACGAACTTTTTTGTCTAAGGCCCGTTAACTGATCTCCGAAGTTTAAATTCCTTAACCTCAGATTTCGTAGACAGAGCTTAAATTTTAAACTCAGTTAAAATTATTTTCGTAACTTATCTCATTTTTATCGGCAGTTTACTTAAACTCTGTTTAAAAATTTAAACTGAGATTAAAAAACATATTTGAGCGGCACTGTAGTAAAAATTCTGCAACTTTGACGTAGAACATCAAAATATTTCAAAAATTTTTGATAAAATAATAAAAATTGTCAGTTTCATTGGAATATTTTTTTTTCAAAACTTAAAATATGTTTGTTTTTTGTTTATTGTTTTGATTTTTTTGAAGTATGATTTTTTTATTTTTTGTTTATAATTGAGAATATTTCCAATGTTCTCAGAGAATTTTTGACAAAATCAAAGTTTAAATTTTTTAAACCTAGAATTTCTGTGTTTAAATTTAAACTTGCCTCACCAAGTTAAACTTAGATTTTTTGAGATGAGGTATCGGCGTTAAAATTTAAACTGAGGTTAAGGAATTTTAAACTTTGTTTAAGCCAAACTTTGTTTAAAATTGAGATCAGCTAACGGGCCTAAGATACATATAATGGTTTTGTAGTCGTTGAAAAGGGAATAAAATAAAACAAATTTAAGTAAAAACAAGTAAAGAAAGTCTAAAGTCGGTCTACGCCGACTATGAAATACCCTTAATCCACTTTTCAAAAATAAAAAAAAAATTTTATTGTAAATGGGCGTGTCCGTGGGCGGATGAAGCCTATATTTTATATGCATTTAAATGTTGATGAAAAATTAACACATACCAAGTTTTATTCCTGTAGCTCACAGTTAATGCCTTTATTGTGCTTTCGCTATGGGAGGTGGGCGTGTTCATGGACGGATTACTTCCAATTTTTGAACACACCTTAGTTTTGGTATAAAATACATATGTGCATACCAAGCTTAATTTGTCATGACAAACATAACCTCATTTATTGAGTTTTAAACTTTTTGGGTTGTATGGGAGGTAGGCGTGTCCGTAGGTGAATGACGTCCATTTCTCAAAACCATCTTTGTCTTGTCATAAAAAAAAATACGTGCCAAATTTTAGCTCTGTTAAACAGAGGCTTATTTATTGCGTTTTCAATTTTTGGGTTGTATGGGAGGTAGGCGTGTCCGTGGGCGGATGATGTCCATTTTTCCAAAAGTCTTTTTTTTTTGTCATAAGAAACAAACGTCCCAAATTTGATCTCTGTAGGTTAAACAGAGGCTTATTTATTGCGTTTTCAATTTTTCGCGTTGTATGGGAGGTAGGCGTGTCCGTGGGCGGATGATGTCCATTTTCCAAACCATCTTTTTTTTGTCATAAAAAACACACGTGCTAAATTTTATATCTATGGGTTGAACAGAGGCTTATTTATTGCGTTTTCAAATTTTGGGTTGTATCGGAGGTAAGCGTGTCCGTAGGCGGACGATGTCCATTTTACAAAACTATCTTTGTTTTGTTATAAAAAACATAGTTGCCAAATTTTAGCTCTTTAGGTTAAACAGAGGCTTATTTGTTGCGTTTTCAATTTTTGGGTTGTATGGGAGGTGGGCGTGTCCGTAAGCGGATGACGTCCATTTTTCGAAGACATCTTTGTGTTGATATAAAAGTTATACGTACCAAATTTTATAGGTATGTATAAGTTATAGGCTTATTATGAGCTGAGTTTTGCAGTTTTCAATTTTTGCGTTGTATGGGAGGTAGGCGTGTCCGTGAGCGGATCAGAAAAATATTCAATAGTGCAGATCCTTGGGTTCATGTGACCTTGTGTATCAAGTTTCATTCAATTGTCTCAACTCCTTCTTCTTATCCTGTGTATACGGACAACACACAGACGGACAGACGGACGGACGGACGGACATGGATAGCTCGACTCACGTGGTGACGCTGATCAAGAATATATATACTTTTCTATACCGGACTCGCTTCGTTCTATGCGTTACAAACGTTTGCACAAAGTTAATATACCCTGACCTTTCATGTTTAGGGTATAAAAATATTCATTTCTAGACAAAATTCTGAGAAAATTGCGCTCAATGCAGAAATTAAGTAGTTTTTACTGAATAATTTCATATTCTCCCAAGCGCAGCGTAATTTCCACTTATATTGTAAAAACTATATTGAAGAAGATCTTAAAAGGATTTCGAAATCAGTCTGATCGTCTATAGGTTTTGATTTGAGAAAACTTTATTTTAGGTTAAAATCATCGTTTTTTTGCAGTAACTTTTGGTTTATAGCCACTTTAGTGAATCATACACAAAAATTATGTACAGCCTATCCACAATTTCGGGGCTTCGAAACATCTACACCCTAGTGTTGATACATAATTTTTGCAAAAATTATTGTTTATTCTTCCACGAAGTGCTCTTTTAGCTCGATGTACTGATTTCCACTATTTTCTTACATTACGATGCCCTTTGAACGCACTTTCACTTTTGGATTGTCCAATACAAAATCGTGGATTTTTCCAATACATTCTGAAGTGGTCACTGTTTTGTTACTCTCCCGACGTGTTCATCTTTTGCTGATTTGACCTATTTTGAACTCTGCAAAATATTTTACGTTTGAATACGACGGAACAGATTCAGCATCGATTTTTTTTCTGTTTCTTTCGCACTTTTGTTACGAAAAAAGTACTATTTAATAAAGGCACGACATTCTTTTTTATTCATTTTTATAAAAATACTAAGAGTTGTTTTATTTAGAACACTGCAACTTTAGTATTCATTGACAGACATAAACAAATTTAAAAGAAGGAACTCGGAGCTCCTGGTTGGGTTTTGAAATAAAAAGAAGTTATCGAAAATTTGTTTGCATTAATTTGAATAGTTCTATTCGATCGACTTCAAAAACCCTTTAAATATGCATTTAGACCGACCCCGAAATGTAAGGCGCAATCCTGTTTAGTAAATAAATATTGAACAATTTTGCTTGTTTCATAATAAATGTGCATTAATAAATATTTTCTAATTTTTATCTAAGATGGTGGGGTGATTCTGATTGATTTTTAAATCGAAAAAAAAAACATTTAAATCAATTAGTTCTTCGTTATACATAATAAACATTATTATGAGCGCTCATAATTTTAAGTCAGAAAAGAGTCCTCTTTAAGAAATTTTGATAAGCGCTAAATTATGACTTAGAAAAGAGTGTTATTTATGTAAATTTTATGATCGCACATATTTATCGCTCAGAAAAGACTTATTTGAAAGAATTTATGAGCTCCCATAATTATCACTCAGAAAGAGTCTTTTCGCACTCAGAAATAATTATCACTCCGAAAGATTTTAAAATAAATGTATGAACGCACATAATTATCACTCAGAGAAGAGTCATAATTTGGACGAATTTAGGAGTGCAAATCAATATCATTCGTAACTTTTTCGGTAAGTAAAGATATTCATAAAGTTTTCCTCAAAATTTTTTTATTTGGTTTAATGCTTCAAACAGTGGTGCAGCAGGTGTTTTTGTGGAAAAATGTGTGTAACTTTTGAACCAGAAAAAAAAACAAAATTTTTTTTATCAGATTTAGAAAAGAATAATAATTTAAAATAAAAATTTTAAAGTTCACAGTTTTTTAAAAAAAATAATCAAAAATGGTAGGTACTTTTAAATTTTATAGGAACTTTTGTTTTATTTTGGATAATTTTAAAGCACTCCATAATTAAACCATCAGTTTGTCATTGTATATTAATTAAGTAACAAAAAAATTAATTATTATTATTATTTAAACTATATGCAGTATTATAATAAAACTATAGTAAAAAAATTTACTGACATTTATCTTCGTTTTTGACTTTCTATTGTTTGAGAAAATGAGAAAAAAT
The DNA here is from genome assembly GCA_958299015.1 of Tetanocera ferruginea. Classification (NCBI taxonomy): domain Eukaryota; kingdom Metazoa; phylum Arthropoda; class Insecta; order Diptera; family Sciomyzidae; genus Tetanocera; species Tetanocera ferruginea. The sequence continues at coordinate 38,048,912 of OY282640.1, forward strand.
ACACCGAAAATTTATAACTGAGAATTAAAATTATTAGGTGCATAGTCTTAGGCATGTCTAATATTTTATCACAAATGCTCAAAAAAGTTAATTTTTTTAGGTTTACTAAACAAAACTGCAAATATGTATATATCGGGGTCGCAAGTGGTCGCATCTGCATTTTATATGAGAGATTAAGAGTTTTCTTTAAAATAAACTTAAATTGTAAATTCATCAAATTAATGTTTAAAAACTTATGAAATTTAATATATTGTTTTTTGGATATGTATGACAAAGATTAAGTGTGTTAACGTTTCAAAATTAAATTTTAAAATATCATAGCATTCAGAAAAGTCTACGTTCAATTTAAAATTACCTGACTTTCATGGTTTTTATAAAAAAACGAATTTTTTAAATTAAAATCTGTGAATTGGGAATTCATATTTAAACATTTTTCTTAAGATAAGCATGTTTATATTTTGAGCAATGTATACCTTAAACACAGACTTTTTTCCGCCCATAAATATTATTGATGTCGTGTGTTCGAATTCCACGAGAAAAGATAATGTCTGAAAATGTACATGTTTTGGTGTAAGTGTTAAAATAAAAACTCCTCATTATGAGTTAGAAAAGAGTCTTAATCATGAAGAGTATGTGAATTTAAGTATTGACATTAAGAACATTTTCAGACTCCTTTAAGACTTAGATCAGTGTGCGGTTCCAGGAACAAACGTATTCTTATATGAGCTTATAAATTTGATTCTTCAAAGACTTTAAAGAGTTAATTAACATTATTTTTATATGATAAAAAATATAAAATAAAATTTTTTTTATATGAGAAACAAAAGCATAATATTTTTTATCATAAAATAAAATTTAAGTTTTAAGACTCCGAAAACATTCATAATTTTGCCTCTTAAAAAGCGCATAGTTATTTCGGACCACTGTTGCCAGATTGAGATAAATTTCCCTAAATGAGGTAATTTTTGACTCATTTTTTAGGCAGAGGTAAAAAGGTAATTTTTGACTAAAAGTGGTAAATTTTTGCAATATAATTATTTTTTAGATTTCCAAATATTTTTAGTTTTTTTTTCACTTTTGTTACCTTTCTGAACGTACTCACAAGCAGTCCTTTGTTATTGGGAGTCCCCTTTTGTACCAAAAAATAACAAATGAAGGATTGTTTTCATTTTTGATTTGCTGCAAATTTTTTTGCAAGGAAATTGTTCAAACACACCAAGACTTAAGAAGTAATCAAATGTTTTGAAATTGCATTGAATATTGCTTTTCAGACTTTTTATGTGCATTTTAAGAGAGCATCAGTTTGAGTACTAAACAAGTTCAGCAAGTCTAAAGTCGGTTTTGCCCGACTCTGTATACCCTAAACCTACTTTTCAAAATATAATAATAGTATTGAAAATGGATGTGTCCGTGAGCGGATGATGAACATATTTTATATACATTCTAATTTTGATGAAAAATTTACAAAATATTTTAAAAATTTCAAGTTTTGTTCCTGTGGCTCACATGTTAATGCCTTTATAGTGTTTTCGATATTGCAAGTTGTATGGGAGGTAGGCGTGTTCGTGGACGGATTGCGTCCATTTGAACACAGTATAGTAATGGTATGAAATATATATATCAAATTTTATTCCTGTAAGACGAACACAAGCGTATTTATGCAGTTTTCAATTTTTTGGGTTGCATGGGAGGTAAGCGAGTCCGTGGGCGGATCACGTCCATAAGGGCGTATCGAATTACATTTTTTTTCGAATTTCACATTCTAAGAGGTCTCAAAAGTTTCATGTGGTTGTCAAGATCTGGCAAAAAAAATTTTATGAAAATAAAAGGACATTTTCCTGCCCCGCAAGGACAAAGTTGTTTTTTGAGGAAAACAGTAAAAATAACGATCTTAAAATGCTTTGATTTTTGTTAAAAAAAAACTACATGTGCCTAAGGGAAAAAATTTAAATACAGTTTTACTAGCAAATTCTTACCGAACACGATGATACTCACGATTTTTACCCACAGTCTCCTGTTTGAAGGATATCCGAAGCGAAATTTATACTCGAGATGGCACATAACTTTTGATTGCAACCATTGAGTCTTAATTTTGATGGCGTTGATTAAAGTGTTGGCGTATTTCTTAAATATGATGAATTAATAATTTGCATAGTTTTTGCATATCAATTCTCTTGTTTTAGAGAAATGTATACTAGAACACAATTTTTTAACTTTTTCAAACAAATGAATAATATCCTTAATTTTTTTTGAGTGATATTGAAAAGCCTTTGCAACTTTTGAGACCTCTAAGAATACGATCTAAATTTTTCGATTTTTAAAAACCGTCTTTCTTTTGATAAAAAAAACATATATACACTGAGAAAAAAACACAAACCTTGCTCCGGTAAAAAATTTCTCTATTTTTGATAATAGCAATTTTCTCTTTTTCAAATAAAATTTTCTTCAATTAAGCATAGTACTCTGTTCGTCTTCACGTGAAATTTCACTCAAATCTCCATACAAAAAATGACAGCTGTGAAACAACCGTGAACATTTCACAACTTTTTCGTCAAAGCTGTACTATGCTTTGCTGCGGAAAATCTAGTACTATATTCCGCAACATGCATCTAGCAACATTTTTTTCATGGCAATTTAATTGAACCGACCATTTATTTTGCGGTGAAAAGAGACAGTTGCCATTTCATTTAAAAAAAAGTACAAACAAAAGAGCAATGTTTCTTATTGAAATTATATTTTTGTACTATTTCTAAAGTTTTGCAATTAATAATTGCAGTTGTTGGAAATTGTAAATACGTACTATGCACCTTTCAGCGGTGTTGACGGTCGCAAAACTTTGCAGCTGGCAGACTACCACATAAACTAATGATTTGTCCTGCTCCACAACAAAGCACATCATCGATATGCATACGTGTATAAATATTTCTTTTGTATTTATATAATCAGAAATAATAAAAATTAAAGAACTTAAATGATTTCCGCTTTCCCTCTAATAAATTCTGACTGTTTATTAACTTCTTGTCGAAATTTATCAGCTGTTCGTTCGCAACAAAATATCTGTCAAACTTTTCACGCAACAATTAAATGGATGTTGCCAGCGAAATTTCACGCAAAAGAGCATAGTACTAGGCTTTAGAATAAATTTTCACATTTTCGTAGAAATATTTCTTTACTTCTAGGAAATGCAAACATTTCAATGTCTCTAATAATGATAAGCATTTTTCTCGCACAAAAAATTTCTCATTTATAGAGAAATTTTATTGAAAATGAAAAACTTTTCTTATATTTTGATAAAAAGTTCACTATGAGAAGTATTTTCTTCAATAAAAACAAATATTTTCTCAAAAAAAAAGTATTTTTCTCTAAAAATGATATATTTTTCTATTTCATGGTAGATTTTTATCATTTTTAGAGAATTTTTAGTATCGCAATTAGAGAATAGCATTCTCTGGAGCAAAGTCTATACCATTTTTCTCTAAATATGATGCCTTTTTTATCATATTCCGAGACACTTTTTTCTGAGTGTACCTAATTTTATTGTTGTAAGTTAGTTATGAGCTTATTTATGGGGACGAGCGCCTTCAAAAAAGTTTCTTTTGATGTTTTAAAATGCCTATAAGTTGAATAAAAAATAAGATATCATTTTTAAAAATTAAATTTATATTTTTAATTAAAAAAATTACACAATGTTTTTGATATTTTCGAAGATTTTATTATCATAAAAAATAAATAATATATTTATGATAAAAATAAAAAAAAATGAGGAAAAGTTAAAATAATAAATTGTTCAATATAATAATGTACCTATTATAATAAATTCCGGACCAAAACGCGTTCAGTATTAATTACATTTTATTTGCATGTTTATCATGTGCCTCTGTGGCGTAATTGTAGAGCTTCCGACACCAGTGCAATGATCAACATCGATGGTCTGGGTTCAATTCTTGCTAGCGGCTATCATTTCTGAAAATTTTCATATGAATTGAAAACGCGTCACGAATAAGAGACCTTGAAATTACACTCGCCGCCAAAGAAGTTTAACTTCAAAAAATGTTTGAAGGTGTCACGTCCCCTTAAACTAACAAATCATAACTAATATCGTATTAGTTCATCATTGTGGACATTTAATAGAAGAAGAAGACTAACAAAGTATAAAAGTTTATTACATAATCTTAAAAAAATTATTTTTGGTTAAAAAACCGTTTAGTAATTCATACGTTTTTAATTTTATACCGACACTCAGAAATTATTTTTCGAATAAATTAAGAAGAACATTCCAAAATTGTAAACTCTGACCAATATATTGTCGCATAGCGTGTCATAACGATAACATGATAGATATAAGTATGTAATTGCATGCATTACTAAAAGAATATCATAGAAATTGAATACTTCATTGCGACATTTGAAGCTTCATTAAACTTAGCAAAAAAAAAAAAACAAAAAACTTAAAGGTATCAATTTATGAACAATAATTGTATTAATTGCTTTAAAACTAAGCAAATGGAAACAATGTTGAACAATAATAAAATAGATCGCGCGTTAAAATGCGAGCCAGCGCGTGAAACAGGCAACAAGCAACAATCGCATGCAATAAAACAATTTCCATAAAAAAAAAAAAAAAAAAAAAAAAAATATGATTTGTGAAATTTTTCAATATTAATTGTGAGGCAAACATTTCTTAATATTGAATTGAATTAAAATTTACAAAAAAAAAAAAAATTAATACAAAAATCAACCGAATTTATGCGGTTTGAAAAAAAAGACTTAAGCAACGAACGCGTCTAGGTTTCTAACGAATTTCATTTCGAACAGAGTAGCAGCAGCAACAACAACAACAACAACAACAACAACAATAGCAAGCAACAATTGCAAACAAATTAAGACCAACTAAATAAAACAAAGCTAATAAAAATGAAAACTAAAACAAAAGCAAAAACAACTACAACAACAACAACATGTATAGTAAAACAACAATTAATTAGTGCATAAACAGTGCAATTAAAGCAACCGTTATTAAATGCTAGAGTTAAGTTTTCAGCGTAGCATTCATTAGTTGTTGTTGTGATTGTTGCATATGTTGCTGCTACTTGTAGCAACATTTTTCCTACAAAAGTTGCAATGAATAAAAAAATACATTAAAATTAAAAATAAAAATCTATGAAGAAAACTTTTTAATTTTTACAGATATTTAAAAAAAAAAAACAAAAAATAACAACTCCTGCAGCGCAACAATAAGGCATAAGAAGAATTTATGTTATGACAACAACACCAGCAAAAATGGCACATCAAACAAATGAAAACAAAAACAATTATAATTTTATGCAACGCAATTAAAATATGCCTCAAAAGCAACATTAATAAAAAGTGAAAAAATTTGATATACTTCAAAAGAAAAGAAAAAAAAAAAAAAACAAAACAAAAAATAAGTTAAAACATAAAACAAAAACATAACAAACTTACCATTCCACTTAACGCATACATAAACAAGCCAGCCCTATACAAACAACAAACTTAACGCTTACTCGCATCCCACTAGAAGCTGCTTCAAAAATATATATTTTTTGTTTTAACGGAGCTTTCTTAATATTTTAATTAGCTTTATTTCATCTGTAAGTGCGCGCGTGCGTGTGTTCGTTAGTGTTGCCGCACTGCGTACGTGTGCGTGTGTGTGTGTATGTGCGTGTTTTGCTCGTTCGTCTACAACTCGTAATGTGTTCACCCAGTGGCTTGGTTTTCTGCATTTTAAGCGTGATTTTATTTTCTTCTAACTGCCTCTTTTCCAACGCTGCTGTCGACGCTGACAACACCAGCAGCAGCAGCAGCAGCAGCAGCAAAAACAGCAACGCTGGTAGCGGTCTACGCATCGATATCACACGGAAGCGTAGCATACATTTTAATGGAGTCGAGGTGAGTGATTTAAAAAAAAAAAACCGTTTTGTTAAAATTGTTGACATTGTCGTTTAGTTCACTCGGCATTTAATGATGCCTCACTTTAGTTATGCTTTATTAAAATTTCTTTCTTTAGAACTTCATTTGAGATTTTTATGAAGTAAATAAATTACATTATTTTTTTGCCAATCATGAAATGGGTTTACTTTTGTATAACTTTATAAAATTTATAGTTATTTATAGTTATTAACTGGATATTTTATAAGGTTTTTCGGAATTCTTATCAGAATTTTTATTTTGAAAAAAAAAAATGATCGGAAAAGAGATGATTTTGATCTGCGCGACGGACGTTCTGGTGCGAACGTTCTGGTGCCGGAGGTTTTTCAGCTGATTATGAACAAATTCAGTTTCCTGATTTCAAATATGGACTCCGTTTTTCTTCATCAGCTCGAATTTTTGAGTTATAGGCAAAAACATGAAAAACAGTTATTTTTCTGATAATTTTGCTATATCAATGATAGTGATCTATCGATGACTGATTTCAATACTAGATCTTTCAATTTTTGCACATTAAATAACAATATCTTTGCCAGTTACCAAGAAATCGACGTTCAAAGTCGAAAAAATGTCACAATTTTACGTAGGCTTCTCTTTTGAAACGCTGTATCTTTGATATTTTTCAACGATTTTACAAATATTGTTTTTAATTGATAGAAAATCTTTGAATTTTAATAAACTTTTTATAGCGTTTTCTTTTCTCAACAAAAATTTTGAATTTTTTCTGCCCTCTTTGATTTTTTGCATTTTTTTGTTCTTTTCTCAAATAAAATTCTGATCTCTGAAACTGAATCGTGTTCATTTCTCGAAAATTTCGACCTTAAAAGTAGAAAAATGCCGAATTTCTGCCCTCTCTATTTCGACGGTTCGAAAAATTCTGACCTCTGATAGTTATTCTGATAGTTATTCTTTGACCTCCATTAACATGTATATTATATAAAAAAAAAAAGTTCTGAAAATTAGCTAAATTTTGTATATATCTTTACGAGCTAAAAAAAACTTATGTTTGTTGTCGCGTCCGTTTCAATGAATGATTACTTATTACTTTGTACTAATTTGTACTAAATCTCGCCAATATTTTTATAAAATGTAGAACTCTTTCATCGCGTTAGAACACTTAAAATACATATCGGCTCATTTTGTTTCTTTCTTGTTTTTCGAATAATTAAAACCGCGCGAATGTCGCGTCCGTGCCACTGGGAGATGCCCATATATGGAAAATAGTTAACGTTACCATTTACAGTTCAAAAAAGATTGAGCTCTTCTACGGAAAACGTCAAAATTCTTTTATGGAAAAAAATCAAATATTTTTATAGCCGGAAAAAAAAAGAAGTTTTAAAATTTTTTTTTTTCTTTACTTCTTTTCATGATATAATAACTCCAAGATACTATTGACGTTTCTGTTGGAAACGCACTTCTGTCAAAAAATATAACAAGAAGGAGAGCGTTCACAATCCGTTATTGCATACAATTAATTTTCACTGGTCACATTCAGCGTACCCAAAGATGGCAACTGTTAAGTCAAAACTTGATGCACATAACTATGAAGTTGCGCATTAAAATGCATTTAAAAATAGATTAATTGTCTGTAAAATTTCCATTCGTATTTGATACAAAGCTTGACATTTCATAAACTTGACAAGACAACTTTTCTGAAACTTTAATACTGATAACAGCGCTCCCCGATGTGTTGCTGTCACAACAGTTGACACAGCTGAATGTGGCCAACGCATATAACAACGAACAGCTGTCTTTGGACAAGAGTTCGTTTACTTGTAGCTGAGAGAACCAACACTTGTCAATACTATCTAGTAAATTTCTTATATCATGATTCTTTTGATATTTTTCAAAAACACAGCCAAACCAAAAATATTGAAAACAAATTTTGCTTTATTTGTGATCTATTCTCAGCTGAAACCAGTTTAGAATAGTGTTGCCAGAGAGCCGAACTGAAATTTACCACTATTTGGGAAAAAAATTACCGCTTTCTGAGAAAATTTACCTTTTTCTAAAATAAATTACAAAATTTTAAATGACAGTTTAACAGTCGTTATAACTCACTTCACTACTTCCACTATAAAACATTTTTTGGTAGCCTTGAACAATTCGTTTCTTACTATTGCCAACAACTTTTCCAATTCACGATGTGTAGGGGACTTCTTTTATTCACTCTTCCATTAACTTTTTTTGTAAGAACTGGTTTTGGCTTTCTATAACCGATATTCTTTTAATCGATATTCAATACAATTTTAAAACATTTGATTACTTCTTATGGCTTCTTCTATGGTGTGTTTCAACAATTTCCTTAGTTTTTAAGTTCAAATTTGCAGCAAGTCAAAAATTAAAACAATCCTACATTTGTTATTTTTTTGTACAAAAGGGGACTCCCAATAAATAATACAGGACTGCTTGTGAGTACGTTCAGAGAGGTAACAAAAGTGCAAAAAACTAATTATACTGTACAAATTTACCACTTTTAGTCAAAAATTATCTTTTTTACCTCTGCCCAAAAAATGAGTCAAAAATTACCTAATTTAGGGAAATTTACCTCAATCTGGCAACAGTGATTTAGAATTCTTTGGATTCAGGTCAGAATGGAAAAAATTCTGCATCTTCAGAGGGCAGAATTTTTCGTTGATAAAAGAAAACGCTTTTAGTTTTTTTATTAAATTGCAATTTTCAAATAAATTGAAAAAAAAAATTTTACATTCAATTTTATTAAAATTCACTTCAAAAAGTTTTTTTTTTCCCCACCACCCAAGCAATCTTAATATATAAAAGACAAGTGTCCTGCTCCGTGCTCTATATCGCTCAAAATTTTATAGCTGTTATTGCTATGCTTTTTAACATGTTCGGCCTGAACCAGAACCTGCTCTAAAATTATGCATTTGAAGTCTTTGTACGTACTATACTTTTAAAAACTTGTTCAGCCTGGACCAGAACCTGTTATAAAATTATGCATTTAAAATTTATGTACTTACTATACTTTTTAGGACCTGTTCAGCCTGGATCAGAACCTGTTCTTAAATTTTATATTGCAAATCTTTGTACTTGAAGGCTATCGTCATTTTCCTCAACTACTATACAACAAACATCATGTCTTGCTATTATAGTAGTTCTTAATTATCAGAACCAGAACCTATTCGGTCTGCATAATCTGAACAGCAATTATTACATTTAGTGACGTGTGGTGTCAATTGGAATTGCTAGAATTAAATCACAATGTTCGGTCTTCTGATCCAAGTATTAGCAACTGGCTACTCAAGTTAGGACACAGAGATCTTACGAATAATCATTTTGTTTGTAAAGGTTCGCTTATTAACCCTTTCAATAGCTTTGCTAGGATAATCGTGGAACATGTTTTTGAGTTAATATTCCCATCATTTAGGCTATAAAAAGATTAATAAAATATCCCTCTGATTTTTACATGAGCTGCTTTGCTTTTGGCTGGCTGTCTAATGTAATGGACAAAACCATAATAACGTTGTATTATAATATTAAAGCTCAACTAAAACAACCGGAGACCAATGAAAATGCGTTATTAATTGTGTTATTATAGAAAGAAAAAAAAAAAGAATTTATAAACACTCGATATAAAAAAATTTAAGGTTTCTGTTGGGCATAAATTCGAAAATCTAACTAAGTTAAACGTTAAATATCTCCATATATTTGTGATGTTGGCACAACTTCATTTCATAGTACCAACCTATTTGATTTTAGAAAAGACGTTGGAAAATAAAAGAAATATTTTCCGAAGTGTCCAATATAATGGACAAATCCATTACGAGGGTTAAAGAAATTTTTTTCGATACTTTGACTCCGGATAACATCAACCGTTATACCAAAATTGCTACCTGTGCCCAAAAAATTCCGATGTGAACGAAGTCAACAAGCAGGTTCTAAATATATTTGTTGTTGACACAATGACAGATCTGAGCATGGATTAAATTGAAGACAGCGATGATAACGATAAACAAAAATATCCTGGCGAGTTTTTGAATGAATGTTGTGGAAATATTATAACACTTCTTCGAAATTTAAATACGAAAGAGGTCTCTGTAATGGAACGCGGTTAGTTGTGAAAAACCTGAAAAATAAATTAATCATCGCACAGGTATTGACAGGCACTGGCAAACATGACCATAAATAAATCGCAAAGTCAAATATTGCAAAAAGTAGGAGTTTTTCTAAAAGAACTGGTATTTAGTCATGGGTAGCTTTATGTAGCTTTGTTTAGAGTTCAGCGGGCTGATGATGTTTACTAAAAATTTTGTATATAAGGAAGTTTTATCAAAATAATTTAATAAACATGTTTTCAAATAAAAACTTTTGTATATAAATCCTATAAATTTTTTGTTGCATTTTGTACTTTAAATGGTTCCTTCCCGTCGTAGGACTGGCTTTTATACTAGAAGTATCATATTCTTCTTTAATTTTAGTTGATTGAGCAATTGGTTTTGAAGCATATTTGTTGCTAATTGTTAAAAAAGATTCATGTATTTTTGTCACTTATATTATCAACTGTTCTTTTTCTCCTCGTATTCGAGCATACATTTTATGAATTTTATTCACAAAAATTATGAATGATTCATGTTCCCTTTTGTATTTTTCATGGCATTTATTAAATGTTTTATTGCTTCATGTATCTTGTACGCACACTTTATGAATTTCAAACACTACACAAAGGGCAAAAAAATGGACGCAGATCCATTTCGAACACGTTACGAGATCACAAGTGGAATTAGATTTTTCTTGTTGAGAACGTTAACATGTTACCACCTGAGTTGATTGTCCGTCTGTCTTTCCGTCTAACTCCGCCTAGTGGTGATGATGGTAAGCCACTAGCCTGTTCTAAGCTAGGGAGGGTTGTGGCATACGGTTGTTTGGGTTGTTTAGATCAGTGATGCCCAGAAAAATTATTTGAAGAGTGCTACAACAATTACAACAAAAAGCCAACGCTGGCGCTGGGCATCCCTGGTCTAAACAACCCAAACAACCGTATGCCACAACCCTCCCTAGCTTAGAACAAGCTATTCCCTGGGCATCCCTGGGCATCCCTGGTTTAGACTGCGTTTCAATTATGTATGTCAATTAAAAACATAGGTTGTCATGAGCCCTTGCTTTGAGCTGCAAAATCATGGAAGTGGGACATTAAATCTCGTTATTGTACCTGCGTATCCGTAGCAAATGATACAAAAAATATTGTTAGCACGGGGATAGTCAAGAAACCTGGTAGCCAAGATAATTACTGGTATGAATAGAAATCTGATATTTTCTTTGGGTGTTAGAATATAAGTGAGGAGAAAGAAGTAAAATTCCAACGATAAGCTCATATTTATCCGGAATAAAATTGGTCACTAAAGCAGAATATAAACCTGTTTTCGGGCATGCTTTCATTCTAGTAATGTTGTATGCTGGCTGACCAAGTTTTCTAATCTGATTTAGATAAGGCGGTCAGTTTTGGAATGCTTATATGTCTCAAAGTCGAGGGGTCTATAAAAATTACCCAAAAAGTATCTAGCAGTAAATCTGGGATACTATGATAAACTTGCTTATCAAATCATGTGTTTAAAAACCATTTTATTCATTTCCAGTTTTTGTTGAGTGCTCGTTCCAAGGTGGAAACCCTTTTGCCGGGGGAGTATCGTGGGCTGGCCCCTCGGGGAGCTTCGTGCTGGCTGTGGTAAGCTTAATGTCGCAAGCTAGACAACGAGTCAGAGTGGAGTTGCGTTTCAATGCAACCAGGCTAGCATATCCTATATGCAAGAGATTTTAGATAGATCTCGCTTCTTACCAATGAAAGTGAATTGAATGTATCCTCAAAATAAATGTTCGCGTATTGGTACTACTTCAAGCGCATTAGTAAAAATGAATGCGCCCAAGTAAAATTTAAGTATTTCGTTTTGAAAATCTGTTTCTAAATAAGTATGGCACTGGTTATGTCTAAAAGGAGAAAAAATTAATTTAATATGGCGATAACTACAATTTTGAATTTCGCATGAAACAAATTGAAAAGAAAAGCATTCACTAAGAATCTTGCTTGGTGAATGCTCTGAAACAGGTCTGTGGTTTTAATTACTTTCCGAATAAAATATTTCTGAGAGTAACTCAAATAAAAAATCGACCCATTTGAACAAGCACTGTCGATTGTTTGAAGAACAATGGCTACAAGAACTTGGTTTAAATTATCATAATATTTTTATATATATTATGTATATTTTTATATATATATTTTTATATTTTATTATTATCATGATATATGTCCTGAAAACACTTTATTGGAGTTAATTTTCTAGAAATTTAACTACAAGCAAAGTTGCAAGTTGAATTAAGCCTACACGGCAGGTGTCAACTTTAAACATTAATACAAGACTTCTGTCTGTCCATCTGTCTATCCACACGATTATAGCCGTAATTGTCAAGCTATCGTAATGCAATTCGATATTTGAGCTTATTTTCAAAATGCGATCAAAATCGAAAACGGTAAAAATCGTTTAATATTTAAGCTACAAAACTGAAATTCTATATTTGTGTATTCCATATAAAAACTGAGGCGTGTTAGAAAATTGGCGTCAACCACCCATACATCCTAAATTGAAAACTTGAAATAATCTCAAAAATCTCTCAAAATTTCATAACAAAAAGCGCAACAATTTAAGATTTTTTACCATTACGAATTGGTCGTGTGAGTATTTTAACTTAATTCAGAGTATCGAAGAAACCTTGTTTCTTAATTCAGCTTCCTTATGTCAGTAGCCACATGCTCCTGAAGCTCGCCTTCAGATCTAATAGAGCTACTACAAGATATTTTCCTGAAACTTTTCTAATTGAGGAGTTAGCATTCAAAACCAGATAAGTTGCAAGAAAAAAAAAATGTAAGTTAGAAATGGCATTGTAAAGCTAATATTACAATACATCGATCCATAAAATCCTCTTTGATAAAAATGATAGAAATCCTAGAGAAAAATGCATTAAAAAATTTCCTTTTCAATTAAAAGCGGATATGTCCACAGTAAATTTTCAATCAAAACCAGATAATTCCAAGCAAGTTTTCATTTGTGTAGTTTTCATTCAAATTTAAAAAATTATTTTATGTCAAAACGTTGCTTTGAGTAATAAATTTAACATTTTAGCGGATTTGGCTATGCGTTCTGTAAAAAATAAAAAGTTAAAAGAAAAAAAAAAAAATGTTGTAACTAAAAAGGACCTTCAGGAGATTCATAATTGTTTCAGCGGATATCCTACGATTTGAAAAAAAAGTATGCAGACATCATTTTAATGATTTCCTCTAACTTTTGAAACCCCGATTAGGCAGAATTCAAATTTTGATTCATTTCCAACTTTCAAAACCAGACAAGTCCAAATTTGAAATTGAAAATACGAATGGTTTTTTGCACTATGAAACCATTTTTTTTTTTTTCGCAAAATATATCTTTTCCTATGGAGTATAATTTTGCATAATTGGTTTGTTTATAAAAATTGCTGTCAAAAAATAGACGTTTTTTTTTTATATCCCAACAATTTGATCTGTGTGACTTATCTGGTTTTGAATGTAAACTCCTCAATTTTGTTCATTTTAAACGTTTTGTCATTATAGCTGTAAAAGTTATAAGGATATTTCAAGGAGTTTCAAGGGCGTCTAGGAGTTTGTTTGAGTGGGTATCGCTAGCAAGATTGTTAATAATTTATTAACCGATCTAAAAGATATGTTTCCTTGCCTACACAACAATTTGCTCTCGAATATCGGTATCAGGACATTCTCCACCTTTGCACACTTTATTATTTTAAATTTCCAGTTCACAACTACCAGAACCTTAAAACTGAAATCTTTTTCTTAACACACAAAAAAATTTTCTGGTCAAAATTTATATATTGCTATAAATATTGCTAAAATATATAAATTTTAGCAATACTTCTTGGTGGTCAACGATATCCCTTGAATTTACAAAATTGGAGTTTTCAGTAGTATTCACATATTCAAATTGTTGGTCAAGCAGCTTGACGAAACAATTCTTCACATCATCATATTATTGTTTTTCGTTTTGAATCCTTATTTTAAAAAAAATTCATCGCGAATTCGCATTATTTAAAAAAAAAAAATAGTTCGTTTCGAACAGAAAAAAAATAATTCAAACTGTTTCATATCTGGTGTCAGTTCCGAGTTCGTGATAAATCCAAAAAAGAAAGTCGCGTTTTCTACAGGAATTTCATACGAAAACGGATACGAAGAAGTAATTCTATCTCGAATTCGAAACTTATCCGTATTTCTTATCATATATTCATATTCTCGTGTTTATATCTTTTGTGTATTTTTTACACAAAAACATCGTGAACAGTTCATGTGACGCATGAAATTTGTTACTGCACTAAAATGCATAAATGCAATTCATGAAGATCATGTACTTATTCATAATAATTGTGTACTTTGTTGGTAGAGTGTATCATGTAAACATTTTCAAAATCGGTTTACAGATTCTGGTTGCGGAACAAGATGGGTTAATCGTGAGCTTAAAACGAACCTTGTAAACACGTTTTTAAGAGATTTTTTGACGGATACAGACGAATAAAGTTGCTTAACACTTTGAAAAACTAACCTAAATAATGAATAATGATAGTTTTTCTTTTGAAAAGAAGCGTAAATAAATAAGTGTTTTTTGTTAAGAAAACTAAAATTGAAGGCAAGCTTACATGGCTTCAAAAGAAACCATACCTGTATGAACATCGTTCTTTTTTAAGTTTAACGTACACTTTTTCTTATTAAACTTTTTGTTTTTTAAGGATTTCATTTAATTAAATTTTTTCAACTGATTTTTGAATATTGTGTCTTATGTCTGAATTTTGAATTGAAATACATTTTTTTTAAAACACTTGTAGACGAACTTTTTTAAAATCCCATATGTTGGAACTTTTTCAGCTAAATAGTTTTTCGTTTATTTCTTCTGTTAACAAGTTACTAACTAACTGTTAAAGTTTAATAGAAATCAAAGTGACAATGTGCTTAATTAGAAATCAGCCCACAAGCGATAAACAGCTATTTTCCACATTTCCATTTTTAGCTATCTTAAAATTATCTTGCATAAAATTACGTTTAATTGAAGAAAATTATTTGTAGTGCAAGAAATAATTTAATCATTTAAATGTGTGCACCTCTTGCAATAAAATAGATAGCAATCAACTTATTGCTAACAACCACAACTGGGCCAGAAATAATTAGCATACTTGATGCTAATAAAAGCTATTTGTCAAGCAAAATCACGCTTAAAGTGGCATTTAAGCGGCACTGGCAAATTAAATACAAATTAAAAAAAATAAATAAAAAGAGACCGTCAGAGAAAAATGAAAAATTTATGAAAATATTTATGAGCGTAACACACCTCAATGGCCGGTAAATTTATGTAAAAATAAAAAAAAAAATAACAAAAGAATCTTAAATGCAAATTAACGAGCTACAATGCAGAAAATATACAGACTTAAATGGAAAAACGACACGCGTCACAATTAAGTCAGGCAAACAGTTTGGCCCAGTTAACTTGGCAAATACCACGAATAAAAATGGGTTAAAAATAAACAAAAAATCACAAAAAATCGAAAGTGTTAAAAAATGCATAAAAAAATAAACACAAAATTATGCTAATTTTTAAAAACACCGTAAGTTTTTAGGAATTATATGAAACTTCCGCTTCGATGAAATTTCGGCGCGATTGTGTTGGTTATAAGTATGTTATTTTAATGTTGCTTACAGAGCATATTTCAGTCAGTTTTTATGGTTCATAATACTGTTAACAAATCATAAGCTGTTCTTCATGTGTTTCCGTAGTATTTGTTGTTTATTTGATGTTTTAATTCCATTTAACATAAGGCTAAAACATATTCAAACATTTTTGCAGACATCCGGTAGACCTTAAATCAGATCAACGAATTCAGAAATTTTACTTTTACTTTTATTGCATGCATATTTATTGCAAAAAAGTATTTTAAATTTTTCTTTTTGGTTTTTGCTCATAAGATTTAAATGCATAAAGCTTTTCTTCATAAAATATGAGCCCATCAGCAGATAAGTATTTGAACACATTCCAAGTTACTTGGTTAAATAATCAACGTCTAACTGTTGAACTCATAAAGTGAAGTGTTTCATAATATTTGACCCCATAACTCTTTTTAACATTTAGTTGCACTTAGAAATTAGGCAGAATTATATAATTTTGCCTTCATTAAGTGAGATTAATTAAAAATTTTAAATTGTTTTATTTTGAGTTTTTCTCACTGTTGAAAATAATTTACTCTGATAAGTTTGTGAATCTGAAATTTTTATAATTCGGCTTTTGTCATTTAACCATTTGTAATGTGGGAAAAATGTCAAGGAATAATAAATGACTAAAAGCTTCTGTCACTCACTTTTTCTACGACGGCAACGTATGAACCGTTTAATTTTTCTTTCGAATTCATATCTTGTGACCAAAAACTGACAAATGACCTGGTTCGTTTTCAACTAAAAGAAAACATATTTTCAATTTAATTTTTGACAACTAAAAGTGAGTTTAGGTTTTCTTTTATTAACAAACTAGCAATAGCCGGCGCGCGTTGCTACGCCTTGACAAACACATGTACTTCATCTGCGTCTTCAAAATCGATTCGATTAAAAATGTAGCTTATTGGGACCTATACTTCCAAAAGTTTGGGCGGAGCCAAACACCCCTTTATCTATTAACCGTCTCAGTTTCCAAGAAGAAGAACATCATCTGGCAACACTGCTCAAGTGACCAAACTGAGAGCAACTCCCCACACAACATGGCAGCAGTGATGATATTTGATAATTTTGGAGGGGAGTTTTTTTACTCTTATGAAAGTACTTTTTCGGAGTACCTTTTTGAGAGTACCTTTTGTTAATCTATTTATAAATAGGCGTTAAGAACAATTTTCTCTCGTGTTTCTCAACCGATATTGATAATTGTTTTTTAAATGAATCAGAGTGTGGAGTAGAAGTGCACCAAATACTTTGTATCTATAATTATAAAAAAGCAAACAAAAATTGGTCGAATTTCGACCCCACGCGATACTAGTATTATTAAATAAGCTTTTGTTTTGTTGCTGAGGCACTAGGGTTAGGAGAGTAATACTTGGATATGTTTAGTAACGGGATTTTGATACCCAGAAACCTTAAATTTTGTGAGGTTCGACAAAAAATTGGTTTTGAAAAAAACAAATTCGGGGTGGCTTGGGGTTAAGTTTTGCCGCATCGGTGTTAAAGGTTGGTGGGAAGTGGACAAATAAGCCCAAAACCTTCATAACTACCCAAGTGTTGCCCCTAGAGGGGTGAAATGTTCGACCGACCCCAATAAATTTTTTTCTCCGAAATTTTTCAGAAACATACCTGCCCAATCTCCTGGTTTTTTCTTTCCAACATTTTATGGCAACATATCTACCCTATATTTCCAACCTTTAAAGGGTTACCTATACATGTTTTTTTTTCAACTTTTTTCAAAAATTGGCTTCCATCGCTCCCAGGGAGCATTCCAAAAGGCTGAAATAAGAGACCGACCCAAATTAACTTTTCTTCTCCAAATTTGTATCGAGCATACAGCATACCTGTCGTAAGTAAGAAATAAGAAATTTTTTAATTATAATTTTAAGACAATTTAAATCAAATTAATTTCTTTTTTTCATGGGATGGATATGTATTTTTTTCGATTTTCGACGACGACATGAAGTAAAAAGATTCTTTCCTAATATTACGCCTCTTTTTGTGGCGTCATTGACAACGTGTAGATTACGCAATATTTCTTGCGTTTGTTGGTAATCTTCACGCTCAGTCCAGGTTTCTGGATCGGCAGCAATCAAATCAGTTGAAAATCCGAAGCCTGCGAAAATTGTTGCTATCTCAGGAATGACGTAATGGCTCAAATATTTTTGTAATTCCTGATTCACTTTCTCCTTTGCCAATTGAATCTGTTTTACACCTCTTTTAAGCTAAAAATGTTAACTGGACGAGCACATACTTGATTTCTTCCGTTCCTGCCGATATCTATCATCTCGTTCTGTTCATCATCACACGATTCGTCCATTTGAAAATACATCTGAAAATTTTTTGATCGGATTACCCAAATAAATACTGTTAAACTTCTCTTTGTGTATGTGTTTTAAGAGAACATTTTTTTTTGGTTTGAATATTGAGAACAAAATCTTAATTATGCGTGACGTTGCCTTTTTTGATGGTAATTGTATCTGAAAGTACTTTTTTTGGGCTAAAAAAAGTTGGGAACTTTCGAAAATCAAAAGGAGGTAAAAAAGTGGATATCCACTACAAATATCATCCGTGCATGGCAGCCGTGCTGTACTAAGAGTTACTCTCAGAGTAAGAGCTTAACCATTGGTTTTCTGCTATTTATACAGCATTAACATGGATTAAAATACATGAAATCTTAAATAATTAAAGAAAAAGTTTTGTAAAAAACGTAGTACCCTATAGTAATTTTGCTTATCATAGCAATGAAATAGTGAAAAAAATATAAAAATCGGTTCAGCAGTTATTAAGAACACTCCTCACCAAATACGCCGTGAGTCTCCTTTTATATAATAGTAGAGAGTATAGATATAGACGTTTACGTTACAGTTTCCACTGAACGGCTTTAGAACTCATTTCGTTTAGAACCCATTTCTTTTGAGTAAATATAAGTTCAATAAAAACTTGGTCTGACTAAATGAATAGCGTGTTAGTTTTGTTAAGAGGGTTAATTTATATTGTTATAAACAAATTTTCATATTTAATATTCTAAATTATATTTTCTTGTCACCGACTAAAAGATCTGCTTTAAACAAAAAGAAAATAAAAATATGAAACAATAGGCCATTTCAGCCCTTGAAAGGACTTTGACCGAGCTTCTTATGATCAATTTTTTTTATGTATTACAAAACAATATAGCCAAGGCCCGTAGCCAATAAGTTGTTTTTTTGTGAACTAAGTACCCGCTAGGTTTTTATACAGCCTATTCAGTACTTAGTTTTTTGCATATAAACTATATAATAATGCAAGGGCCAATTTTTAAGAAAAAACAATATTTTTCCCTCAAAAACATGTTTCGAGGGTCTGAGCAAAAAAAAAAATGGCAAGGTACATGCCCCAGCCTGTAGTATATGTAGTATATGGCTTAGAAGAACAATAATGCGTGAATTAAGCGTTTTGGTTTCAAGACAGCGTTTGGTTTTTGAAAATAAAAAATAAATAGAAAATTTGCAATAGTGAATTAAATATCTATTTCGAGCAATACAACAATACCTGCCATTTACTTTTTAAAGATTAAGTATATCATGTAAATGTCTCCTGAAAATACGCCCGAGCTGTTCTATCCTTAAGCTCCAATTGTGGCATACTTCTTTCAGCATTTGGCCGGTATCTTACCAATGGCAGCTGTAATTTTGTCTTCCAGGCTTGTCCCCGTAAACGAGAGACTTCACGTAGCCCCACAAAAAATAGTCTAGGGGGGTCAATTGCATGATCTTGACGGCTATTAGACTGTTCCAAAAGGTGAGATTTATTGCTCACCAAACTCGCCTCTCAATAGATATATGGTATAGTGTGCCGTGTGGCGGTATTTGACAAATTTTTTAATTTTGGGCAAAATAAAGTCGGTAATCATCCCACGATACCTCGCTTCATTCGGCGGTAACGTTGTGATTTTCATTATTTTTGAAAAATAACGGTCTAATTATTACACCGGCCCGTCCCACAAACAAGTCGTGAGTAAAATATGCCATCGTGATCGTGCGTGATCGTGAACAACAAATTATTTTTAATAGTAAGCGAGGGTGATTAGAAGAAATCACATCGTGTTCTGCGTGATCGTGATTCAAAAAAATTATTATACCCTAAACCTGAAAGGTGAGGGTATATTAACTTTGTGCAAACGTTTGTAACGCATAGAACGAAGCGAGTGCGGTATAGAAAAGTATATATATTCTTGATCAGCGTCACCTCGTGAGTCGAGCTATTCATGTCCGTCCATCCGTCTGTGTGTTGTCCGTAAACACAGGATAAGAAGAAGGAGTTGAGATAATTGGATGGAACTTGGTACACATGATCACATGCACCCAAGGATCTGCACTATTGAATATTTTTGGAATCCGCCCACGGACACGCTTACCTCCCATACAACGCAAAAATAAAAGCGCCTACTTCGAAGCGTTTATTATGATAAAAAAAATCATATATTTTTAATAATAATAAAAGAAATTAGCAAAAATTAAAATAAAAAGATTTCCAATATAATAATGTATATAAATAAATTATCAGATCTTACCACGATTAATAGGAAAAGTAATTTAAAATTATTTTTTACTTTGTAGTGATATTGAAGAAGGTTTTTTTTTGTTAAAAAGTTTTTATTTCTTTCTTTTTAGAGAATATGATAAATTTTAGGAAAAGTTTGTACACACAATTATTTACAATTACACGGAATCCTCTCGAGGTCAACTTTAAAATAGGGGGTGGTTTTTTCAAACTTTTTTTTTCGAACCACTCTAATGTACATACATTCACAAAAAAAAAAAAAAAAAAAAAAACAGAGAAACCAACAAACTTGAGTACCTCCTCCTTTTTGAAGTCGGTTAAAAATAGACGGCATCCGCCCACGGACACGCCTACCTCCCATACAACCCAAAAAGTTTAACACTCAATTATTAAGGTTATGTTCGTCATAGAGAGGTGCAATTTGGTATGTATCTATTTTATTACAAAACGTTAAGGTGTGTTCAAAAATTGGGAGTTATTCGTCCAAGAACACGTCCATGAACATCCATATAAAATATTGGCTTCATCCGGCCACGGACACACCCACTTTCAATAATATTATTTTTTTTTGGAAAAGTAGGTTTAGGGTATTTCATAGTCGGCCTAGACCGACTTAAGACTTTCTTTACTTGTTTTTAATCATGAGCATGCGTGATTAGAATAAATCACATCGTGAGCGTGCGTGATCGTGAGTCAAAATCACTCACGCGCCCATCTCTAGTCCAAAGTTAAGTCATTTGATGAATAAAAGGATTAATTTATTTGTCTGTTTATATAGAATTAAGTGTACATTTTGATGTGACCACTGCAAAAACGAAAAAACTAAGGGTATATTGATTGGGTCTGTAAGTGGTCTTTATGAAGTTTGCGAAACACGAAATCAACCCGGCCCAGCGGTTTCAGAGATATGGTATTTTAAAATTTTTTTATATCTTCTTTAAATATAAAATTATTCTGTACGTGGCTTTGTTACTGAACTCCTCCTTGACGGATGGACCGATTTAGATGAAATTTGGTATGTGTGTGCGGATGGATCTATAAATGGTTAAGATCTAAAATCTGACCCGGTAGGTGGCACTGTTGTTGCTGTGGCAGTGCTTAAAGGTGTATTTGAGATTGTTACTCAGAAATGAATTGAAAAACTGTCATGATTCTTTCATAACACCATTAATTTTTATGCAACCAGAATAACAAAAATACAAAATTAATAAAAATAAACAAAAAAAAAACAACTTTAATATCTATGATTTTTCGATCGTTTAAAAGAATTTTAAATTTTTACCTTAGAAACTTTAAATAAACCCTACATTTATGCACAAAAAAAAAAAAACAAAAAAAAAAAAACAAATTGGCCATTTGCGCCCTTGAAAGGACTTTGACCGAGCATCTTAGGATCGATTGTGTTGTGTGTGTTATTAAAGTTTGCACACAATTGACCGAGAACTGGACCTACATGTTTTATGCCGACTCCGAACGGCTCATGTTCTCAAGAAGCTTTACATGGCATTATTTTACTCTCTGAGGTTTGCCATTGTCTGCAGAGAGGTGGTGACCGATCAGAAAAATTTTTTATTGAACAAATTTTTCGCCACGGCTGGGGATCGAACCCGGGTTCCGAGCATGCTAAGCCACACACTTAACCTGCATGCCACGGTCACCACCACAACTACATTTATGCACGCCATTTGAAATAACACTAAAAAAGCCATTTTTGGTTTTGATTATTTATTCAACAACAAATATTTTTATCGAAGGTTTTTCACCAAACATTTTATGAAAATGTTTTATGTGTTTCAGGTGCCAAAGTTTTTGTAGAGCCAATTTCTTGGAAACCAAGACTGTTACTTACCACAAGGACATGCAATTACCAAATTGCAATATTTTGTGAATGTGTATGGTTGGCTTCAGTTTGAAAGATACGATAGTTTTGGACCCGATATGTGGCGTTGTTGTCGAGATCTAAATTTTGTTTTTTTTTTTTTTTTAAATTTTTGACAAACATTTTTTTATGCTTTTTCAGATTTCTCATCAAGTGTCAAAAGACATACAGCAACAAATTTGAATATGTCACAGGACAACGTCTGTCCGGGATAACTAGTAATAAAAAATAACTTATAATTTTAGTTATGATTTAAGTAAATTTATTTATAACTGCTTTAATTTATGAAATTTTCACTTTGGGGAACATAAAGTTGAATTTGATTTGACAAAATGTGATTTTGGAGTAAAAAAACTGTTATTAATGTAAAAATTTAATAGTGCTTCTAGGGAGAAAAAGTTGTTGTTGCCTGGAAAAATCAACAAATCCAAGTAAGTAAGATAATAATTCATTGACTTGTTGAATACAACTCCGTTATATATCTCACAGTTCTTCTTCTTATTAAACAAAGAATAAATATGAGTGAAAAATAAAATAACTGAATAAACTTAAAATTGCAACACTTGGCATTTACTTCAGTCACAAACCTTGTCTAGCAAGTAACAATGTACATTTTAGAATTTTAATGCTGATCATTACACATACGTTTCGTATCGTATCTTCTCAGGCAATATCATCTCTACAAACAATGGCAATAAATTATGTACACACGACTTAAGGTTCATTCAAGTCATTATAAATAATTCAAAAATATTTTCATTGAACATGTCGTCATTAACTTTATCAGACGACAGCTATAAAGCCCAATATAACTCTCACCTCACGACACGGAACCTACAAACGGCCCATCACACTTCATCATATCAATTAAATGTATTTTACTATAATTATAAACAACAACTACAATAACAATATGTGTATGAACTTCAAATGCATGAACATGGCGTTAACAATTAATCAATCATCTTGGCCATTTAATAAATCAACAATTGTTTGTTTGCCCTCCATTCCAGAGGAAGCGACAATAACAATTATTGAGTGAACCGCTCTGTGTCTTTTGTGTCTGTGCCATAAATTCGAATAGAATATGTCATTTATACGGTCAAGTTGAATTGGTGACCTGAATCAGTTGAGTTGAGAGTCGAGTTTGTTGGTCTATATGCTGTCATATTGCATAAATTTATGCATTATGTTATGATTTGCATAAATAAAGTCTTAAGTAAGGGAAGTAAAAATTAAACAATGTTTACAAAAAAACAATAAATGCTTAAGAACTGGATAGCAGCGTGAGAAAATGTCTGTGAACACTAAAAATTACACACTGTAATAAAAACTGTGTTTTTTTAAAATAAGTATAATATATATTTTTTACAACTGCATCAGTATGTAAATATGTTTGAAATGATGCCTTTGTTCAAAAACAGTTCTGTATTACGTATAAAAAGTTTATTCTTTGCATTGTCTTCTTTCTTCAAATGCATCTCTTACTCCACATAAATCTCTACTCTAACTAATACATAAGTCATATTGCCAATTAAGCATTAAACCCTTGTCTCTTATTTTGACGTGCTTCAAATTGTTTACATTATGTGGTGAACATCGGCGTGACATTTAGAATTATGATGCAGGAATAGACAATTTGTTGAACATTGAAATTGCGGAAGCAAATTGGTATCAACTCTTTGACTCTCTTAGTGCAACTGCTAACAGCAGTAGAAATATTTACACTGAAAAAATTTGACTTTTTAATTTAAAAGTAATATTGAGAGCTATTGAATTTAAACTGAAACAACAACTTTTAACCTTTAACCCATTAAGTGCTGAGTAAAAAAACAAATCGAAATCGAAATTTTAAGTTACTGTATCTACATTGTTAGTGTAAGCCAAAAAAATAACTGACTTTTAGATTCGTATCATAAGATATTTGTAAAAAGTGCGGAGCACGTGGTCCCAGTGTGCCGAATAAGGGTTAATATATTTGCATTCTTCTACTACATGTACTACATTCTTGTATAATTTTATTGTTCTACTTACATTTTAGATATCTTGCAATAACAGTAGTTGCAATACATAGGGTGACAACTATATACATATTTTTATGATGACAAATTAAAAGTGCCATAAAAATAATGAAGTTTGAAATTTTTTTTTTTAATTACACATGTAAAGGATTGCAATTTTTAATAATTTTATTTGCTATAACACGCCTTAACCTCTTCTCAAAGTTGTTGCATACGGCACGCACGAGTTCAATTGGGATTTCGTTCCAGATTTTCTAAATTACCACTTTGATTTCGTTCAAACAACGGTATTTGCAACCCTTAGGCTTCTGTATTATATAACCCCATATACAAAAGTCCAAAGGATTCACATCCGGTAAGCTTGGTGACCAATCTTCTTTAGGTATGAAATCAGTTAAATGTTCACTACATCATTTCTGAACAACCTTAGCAGTATGGGGGCAGGAGCACCGTCTTGTTGATATTAAAAGTAATCCTCTCCGTACATCTTCCGAGGATTTGGTAACAAAAGGTTTTGCAAAATCTCTTCAAATAGTAGTTTGCGTTTTTTTTACTCTCTTATCGATAAAAAGTAGTGGCAGGATTCCTCTATAACAAACTGCTCCCCAAAGCATTACCAAAGACAATTTCTGGTATCTTGATATGTGTCTTTTATCGTTTGGAACGTACTTGAGTGATACTGCCCACGAGCGATCATTTTGCACGATGTCGTCACCTGCTTGTTAGGATAGGATCACTTTACTTCTGAGTAGTACTGTGTACTACTGTGTAGTAGTGAGTACTTTTTTATTACTTGATCACTTGTTAGAATTTTTCTGATTGTTTCTCGCTTAACGTTAAGATTCTTCGCCATTTTTCATGCAGACTGATCACATTTTCTTGGAAAACGCTCCCTTGCATTATTTATTAGATTTGCAGTACGCATAGCCCTCTTTCGTTCAGTTTTCTCACGATTTTTATTAGAGCCTGTATCCAAAAAGCGTTTGACGGTACGATAAACATATTGTCGATTTATACCAAGATGCTTCAGTTCTTGCAAAATCCTTCCGCATTTTAAACCGGTCTTAATTTTTTCTACAATCATAACGCGTAAGTCTGACATGTTCTCTAAAAATAAAAGTTGAAAACAAAGTTAAAAAATGTTATGCAAATTTTTTAAACATATATTGAAGTATTTAAAAAAAAAATACTAAAGTGCTAAGCTTTATTTCCATTCTATATGAGCTCAAGTGGTTGTAACCATACAGAATTGTCACCCTGTAGGTATTAAGTCATCGTTCGGAAAACATCGACAAAAATTAACGTCCACTGATGGAATCGAACATTGGACGCTTATAACGTCAACGAGCATGGAAAAATATTTGAACCATTGCTTTTTCCAATGCAAAAAGTGGTAAAATAGCACTTTTGTAAGAAGCATTGAGTTCATTGGGTGCAATGAAATAATACTCAAAATTAACTATATGACTGTCTATATGATTCACTTAACATGTAATTGTAAAATGAATAAAAAATAAAAAAGTATTTAGTAATAAAAATATCCATAAAATTCATTATCAATTATAAAATTAATTCTAAGCAAATACAAAACTGAAGAAAATAACAGCGTAAATTTAGAAATGAAATAATACGAAATAGATACACCTTAAAACACCTCATTATTTTTTTGAAAAATTGCAATTTACCGGGTCACAAAGAAGTCAAACATTAATTCTACCAAGTCTTAAGTTTCTTAACTCCACAAGGCTATTTTTTATTAATTATTCAAAATTCATTGCCTAGTCACTAAAATCGATGACGTCAAAAACACTATTCAAATTTGCAATGTTAAGACATTTTTCATTACATAATAGTTGATAAAAGATCAGTTCACCACCAGCTTTCTTTCTTTTTTTTTCTGTTCCTTTATTTTGATTTTTATAATTTTTCTGAATTGAATTTAAGCAATTTTTAAATTGTATAAGTAATCATAATGCGTAGGGTTCTATCTAAATTTACAGCATTGCCAAGCTATATATAAAAAAGTGATGGCTCTTGGACAGATTCGAGTCTTTAAACTCTAAACCTACTGATAAATACTCACATTCCTTGTAGCACACATTCAGAACTCCCTCCACAATTGGTTCATAAACTAGTGTAAAGAAGAAAATTAACATGTGCGGTGACCATCTTCTAGCCCCACAAATCGTCAGGCCCTGATATTATCGTGCTGGAACCATTAATGTACATTCAATTACTGGGTGCTATCAGCTCGGCCTTTACGGATCTGGGGTTCGAGGAACCCCTAGTAATGTTAGTCGGTCAGATACTATCTAACAGGGTAGTCAACTTGAAGCTAGGAGATTCCAAGTTTCGCAGATTCGTCAGTAGAGGTACCCCACAAGAAGGGAACCACTCTGCATTCCTCTGTGTCGTAGCGCTGAATCATTTGCTAAGAAGCATGGAGGTGAGTGGTCACAAGGTGATAGCATACGCAGAGGATGTTGCTATTTTTTTTTAAATGTAAATTTCCACATCTCATGGAAATTGCACTAGAGCCACGCTCGGGGTGGTCAGTAACGCGCGGGCTCGGCATTAAACCATTAAGACAAAACTAGTCCTCTTCACAAGGAAATACAAAATTCCCATTCTGAAGTCCCAAAATTCAACAAGATATGGCTTTTATTCAGCAATAGTGCAAATTATCTGGAAGTAGTGTTAGATAAGAATCTTCTCTAGAAGGAAAATACAAAAAGATATATACGGAGTTCTTTGCTAGCATAAAATCAACAGGGAAAAATTTGGATTTTCCCCAAAAATTATCTGATGAATATATATACAGCGATAAATAGAACTTCTGTTTACCAGAAGTCACATTAACCAAGATAAACAATGTTCGCATTCCTTCACGCCAGAAATGGAATGATAGACTCCATCTCATACCAGAAATAATAAACATATTCACAGACGACTCAAATCTGAGGAACGAGTAGAAGGAGGAGAATCCTCGGATCTGGGGACTTAGACCTTTTTCAGGCTTCCTGATTGTTGCAGCGTTTACCAAGTGGAAGTCTTGGCAATACAAAAGGCTTCACCAAAATTCCTCTAAAGCAGGATCTGAAATACAGACGTATGTATTCATCTCATCGTATGTATTCTCAGTTAGTCAAACAACACTAAAAGCTCTATGATCATTATCCTTTAATTCAAAATCGATCGCTGCATGCCGCAGATCTCTTAACGCAGATGAGCATGACAGCACACACATTATTTGGGTGCCAGTGCATCGAGATATCGAAGGTAACTACACAGCCAATGAACTGGCTAAGAGATGAACGTTTTTTCCAGAGAAGAAAGGAGTTGGTATTCCTTTAGCAACTTTTAAACTCCAATGCAGAAGAAATTCTCTTCGATATCTTTAATATCTACTAAATGGTTCTATGGAGAGCGGAATAATTAACAAGGTCTAAATTAGATGGTATGGTAGTACAATTGGACAACGTCAAGCACCTACTTGGATTTTATTATATTTTATATGCAGGACAGATCTATATGGCATCACACCCAAGCAACAATTACTATCTTTATTTTATCCTAAAGACTTCCTTAAGAGAAATTATTAAGAATGACTCACTTACGATTACCTCTAAACGATATCTGTAAGAGAGTTGTAAAATTCTTCTAAGCTCATTTTGGCACAATATAAGTGTAAGTTGTTATTTGAAGATCACCCTGAAGATATCGACCTCTTAGACCACTGAAACAAGATCAACACTCTTAGAAGCATTGTCTTAGAAAAGACGTACAGATCTATTACAGATGTATACTCTTAAGAGAATTAAAACATATATATATCAAATATTTTTTATAATGTATACATACAATATTTCCCAAATTATTTTATCTTTAATATTGTTTATGCGTGGTGCAATATTTCATCACATAAACGCAACAATTTCATTGCGATGAAAGCTTTACTGTATGAATCTTATATTGCACCTCGGTTAGAAGCTGCCCCCTTTCGCAAAAATCAACATTAAAAGTTTTATTTAATTAACAACTTATACTATTCTCTCAATAAATGCACTGTAAGACAGTTTTAAGAGTTGATGCTCCATACAAGAGTACAGCTCTTACTTCAAAAATAATATGCTTAAGTAAGTCACATATAAGAGTTGTATACTCTATAAGATAGGTTAAAGGCGAAATTTGTAGGACCACCATTTTGAAAAAGCATTCACAAGTCAGACAGTTGTTCTTATAATCAAAGTGATACTCTTGTAGTCAGACTGTTGGACTTATACAAAGTCTTCTACTTTGTTATTGACCCTTACAGAGCCCTTGATTTTACAGTATATCAGATCAGATCAGAACTCCTTCAATATAAGCCTTGGAAATGTCTATAAGACTTTATTTATAAAGCTTAAACTCTTCAAAGTTTGACTCTGATAGCTGAAGTCTTGTAGAAGTCTGTAAGAAATGGCTTATAAGATAAAGAATCTTCGCAGGAATGCTCTTATAACACAACTCTCTTAAGCGTATTACTTTTGCTGAAGGTAGCTATAGGACCTAATTCAAAAATAAAATTTTTCGTCCAGTGCTCAACTCTTAAGAATTGTTGCTTGGGCAATGGACAAGCCATCTGAGTTTTGTGGGATAGTCTTGCGGATAACACCCACATTAATCTATTCTTATCTTACCTGAATGGTTGCATACAAGTTGAAAGAAATTTATTTAAACATTTAATTTCAATCATGGTAACCGTGGTCGCGCGAGTCAATGAACAGGAGTAGACCTGGGTTTGATTCTCTTTTTTGACAAAAAGTTTTTATAATAGAACATTTTTCTGATTGGCCTCACCTCTCAAGACAATGGCAAACCTCAGAGAGATTAACAATGTTTTAAAAACTTTCTTAAGAACATCCAGGGTACACAGAATAAGGTAGCCACAAGACGGAGAGCGCGACTGCCGAAAATGTCAAAGCGAACTTTTTGCCAGTTGATTTTGACACTTTCGGCTATGCGAAAGAGAGCACTGTCAGTTTTGCAGCAACCTTGTTATTCAACCATGAGAACATCAACATAAACATTGACGCAAAAAACCGGTTTTTACAATTTACAAAAAGTGTTTTCTTGGTACACTGTGTAATTGTAATTTATTGTAATTTGTTGTCGACCATGATCGAAAAAAAGTACTTCAGTTCAAATATTGTTGTCAAAGATTGTTGTATTATTATTAATTAATTCAATAAATTGTGTGAATTTGTTGATGATTGCAGAAGAGCTTTCTTAATAACTTGGTATGCGATTACATTTAATTTGAAAGCTTTTTCTATCAGTGTATTTTTTAAAACAAATGTTACGAAAACAATTTTAATCAAATTGGTTTGAAAATCAAACATAAACTTGTCGTGTGGAGAGGCAAATAAATTGAGTTAGCAGTTGAGCGGAGAGGGCATTAAATTGGGACGCTTGAGGGAGTGTTATTCAATGTTAGCTGATAACTCTTAGTTCATGCACTCGCTGTTGGCAATAGTCATTCAACTAAAGTTCAACTTCGCTGCTCTTTACTCTGATTGTGGTACAAAGTAAGCACTGACTAGCCAAATACTATACTACAGTAGTTTAAAATTCATTGAGTATTTATTTTTATGCTTTTCAAGAGCTTCTGCGATGTAAGCTTTCAGAGCATCCATCCATCTAATCCAGCATAAAGACAACAATAATGTGGTCATCACTATCATCGTGATAATCATCATCATCATCATCATCATCATCGTGCGCATGAAGTTCACTGATGCGTTTATGGGTTCTGCGCAGGTGTGATTAGATGTTGGCTATGGTAAAGCAGCAAAAATTTGTTTCAATTTTTTTTTTTGAAAATACTACCGTGTTTGCTGTTGCCATCTATGCAGATTTTCATAAATTTGTGGTTATATGCGGTATCTATAGCAGAAACAAAAAAATAAAATTTACATTCATATTAATTCTGGTCTTGCAGGCGGAACAAAATGTTTCAGTGGTTTTTTGCTCTTCATTGTCTTTCTTCCTAAGACGTTAAAAATTTCTAAGGTCAATAACTTTAAATTTTTCGCTTTGTTTTTCTTTTTTCTCCAGAGCTAAGTATCTGAACTTTGTATATGAGTTTGCAAAAAAAAAATAGTAGAAAAATTAAAGAGACAAAAATTCCTACCGGGTTTTCAAAGCATAGCGTAAGAACAAAGCTTATGCTAAAAATAATATTTCCTATAGAAATTGGCTCAAAAGACAACAGGCTATCTCATTTCAACATCTTATCATATGCTCTCATATTTTTGAATGGCATTAATGTCATCAAGATAGGACTCCATAATGAAAATTTCGAAAATAAACAAAAATAAAAACTATTTTTGAAGTTTTTATTTTCTAAAAAACATACATAGTACCACCTTTTCATTTCAAAAAAGTTAATCTTAACAAAAACCATAACAATGACAAGAGCTCATGAGACCAAATGTAAGTTCGTAAGTAAGTTTAATTATTTAAGTACTTACAATTTCTAAGCATCCATAATCAAAATAGTAGAAACACAGAAACTTTTTCAAACTATTTATTTCTTTTTGTTAACAAATTCCTAGCAAACCCAACACAAGCTGGAACACCACATGGCACCCCCTGAAAAATTAAATTACCACGGAAACTTGTTTATTTACAAATGTTGTCTAATTAAGTGAATAAATCAACAAATCATTTTGTTGATTTATTTTTATTACCGAATGTCATCTATTCACTTAAGTAGAAGCTCAAGACACATAAAGATCTACAGATAAGAGTGCTTTGCTAGAGAGATAGAATAACAACAAACTGATAAGCTTTGTAAGCACGTGTTTGTATTATAAAATCGTTGAACCTCTTACAAATTCATGTGTTGTGACATTGTCAAGATATTCAATCAAAAGATTGTCGATCGATGGTTGCATTCAGCGTAATTAACTGCTCTCAATTCTTGTAGCAGTCAACAAAAGAACAACGAAGTGTTGCACAATTATAGGCTTATTTAAAGCTTTCCGTGTACCTAAGCTGGCAGAAATATGTCAGAACTTTGCCTAACCGGTTGAAAAATCACAACGTCAACTAAGGGTCTGTATCAATTGATTTCAAAGGGTGATTTTTATGGTTTATCTAAAAACTGCCTTCAGTGACGAAGCTTATTTTGGCTCAATGGGTACGTTAACAAATAGAATTGCCGAATTTGGTCTGAAGAGCAGCTAGAGGCAGTTCAAGAGCTGCCAATGCACCCTTAAAAAATGCACTGTTTGTGTGCCGGCGGCATCATTGGACCGTTCTTTTTTAAAAATTATGAAAATCGCAATGTTACATTCAATGAAGCAAGGTACCGTGCCATGATTACCGATTTTTTTTTTGCCCAAAATAGAAGCATTGACAGAAGACTTCGTTGGTTTCAAAAAAACTGTGCCACATGGCACGCGATATCATGTACATATTGAGAGGCGAGTTTGGCGAGTAATTAATTTTACGTTTTGGAGCAGTCCAATGACCGCCAAGATCATGTAATTTGACTCCACTAGACAATATATGAAATGATGAAAATTCGAGGTTACCGGATATCTGGCCACTCGGCTTAACAACTTGAAGGATATCCGGCATCCATTAGCCGACCAAATCACTATCCGTTACATCTCTAGTAACTAGCATAGAATTGATAGAATTGATGTATCGCTCCAAATAAATATTTCATTAATGTTGCAAGTTTTGTGATTTTTATCAATCTTCTGATTGAGCCTTGAGTGTCTATTTCTTCTTGCAAACTTTAAAGTAATGGCTCGACGGAAAGAAATTTGACTCCAATGATGAAATCATCTCACAAACCAATGCCTCTTTTGAGGACCACTGCAAAACTTATTTATTGAAAGGAATTAAAAAATTAAAGAAACGAATGTACAAAAAATATAGAGTTCAAAAAAACTGTGAGATAGATAAATAGGAGAGAAACGTGAGATAGATAAATAGGAGAGAAAGTTAAATCAAGAGAAACAAGTGTAGAATGTTGTATGGGTGGCGGAACGCTATATCAACATGCGAATAATTTGATTGAGGAAAAACAGGGAAGACGCAAGTAAAAACTTTGCGGGGTTCAATAAAAAATTGCAATAAAAAAAACTTTCATACATATTAGTGTCTGACCGAATGTGCATTTTTACCGAAGTCAAAGCCGAATCTTCGGAAAAATGGAAATAATCGGTCGAAGGCCCAAGGCGAAACCGAATAACAAACAAATGTTTTTAAGTAAAAAAATGTTAAAATTTATTCTTTGCTTTTGTTATATATTCATTTCAGTACAAAACAAAAAAACAAGTTTTTCTGCAAAATTCGGATTTTTATGTAATTGATTCATTGACGTCAGGATAACGTAGAAAAAAAAATTGAATCGATTTTCGATCCAGTAAAAAAAACTACAGACACGGCTTTTTTAAATTTCAGTCTACAATAAAAGCAAAAATCTAGCAGTCGGACTCAGTAGCGTAGCAAGGGGGGGACGGGGTCGGGGGGTGGTCGGTCCATCCCTCTCCGGGTACACGCTAAAATGGGGTGCAAAATTTGATAAAAGAACTTTTCACCACACAATTTTTTGATTTTTTTTTAATAATAAGAACACTTTAATGACTGCGGTTTTATGTTTCGATTATAAAGAGGGTGCAAAAGTGAATGCAAATATTATTTTCTTCGTTTTTATTAAAACTTCAACTTAATATGAAATTTGTTTATATATAAACAAACGCTCACACTAAAACCAAAGTCAATTCGGAATTTAATTTGTCATTGGTTAGGGGTGCAATTGCCAAAAAAGTGCAATTCAAATTTTAATGACAGTAAGATAGAGTAAAAAAAAAAATGTTTTATTATAATGTTACATTCATTTTATATTCCATAAAATTTTATAAAAAATCGTTTTTTTGCTTCTTATATGTATTCAGGTTAAGAAGTGTTCAAACTTACTCGTATAGTATACATTTCTATTACCAATATTTTTCGCAAATCTGTATGATTTCACAGTATGATGAATGGAGGCGTCAGTTATTTTGTAAGCATTACATTTCTCCAGAACTTTTCAGAAAAACGTGATCATGTCATTAATGTCAAGAATAAAAATATGCTTTATGATTTTGTGATTGCTAAGTTCTGAGATAATACATCATAAAACAAACCTTATTTACAGCTCTTAATCTGCTAGAATATTATTTTTAATGATAATATGTTTTTGGGTATCCTGTTACATGAAACAATTTAAAAATCAATACTCAACTAATTACATGCCTAAAAAATTTCTAAAAAAATTAAATTATGATTTAAATGCATTAAATTTTTTATTTAAATTAAATAAATGGCGTTTTATAACAATTTTAAGGCGTTCTGAAGATGTCTATTAAAAGCTCTAAGATGGTTTTTTGACTCCTTAACTTTACTAAAGTAATCATTATTATGATTAAATCAACCAACAAAAACTGTCAAAAATACAATTTTTAACAGCAGATGCACAGTTCCTTAAAAATTATTCTAATTATTTAAATTAAATTTTGTTCTCAGTCACCGAATGTGAAGCATCGACAGATTTCTTGTAATTGTCAGCTCTTTTTTGGACATTCATGACTCTTGACCTTGTCCAGCCAGGGCTAGTTTGCTTTGGGAATGAAGTACATAATGAGTATGAAACAAATTTTTGATAATAATTTGGTATCACTGTAATATAGTGATACTGTGATATTAATAGTCGAGGATAGGGTAGTCAAATCTTACAGACCTCAGTTTTGTCTATCAAAGTCGAAGCTGAGATGAATATAGAATACTATAAAGAAGTTGATAAAATTTAGCAAAAGAGTTTATAAATGAATTTTAATGCTTTATTTTAATTTTCACTTAACTTTTACATAGAAGACATGGATTGATTTCGAAAAAAATCTTCAACTTTATAGTTATTCAGGGTTAATGAGGGAAAATTTGACAACGGTTTGCTTCCAGATCCTGTTTTTTCTTCAATTATGCACAATTTTTCGTAAAATTTTCACAATTTTCTATAAAAAACTAGCTTAAGTTTTTATAACTTCATAAAGTCCAATTATTTAAAACTGATATTGTGTGGTTTACTGATAGTAAATTGTTCTCGCGTAACTTATAAGCCCTTATAAGCTTTTTTCCAAATCTTTTCTAAAATATGTCATTTTTGTAGAGGTTGATTCAAAAATATGTAGTCGAATTCATTGACAATTATTGTAAAATTAAAACAAAAATAGTGAAAAATTTTATTCAAAATAGATCTTTGGGGATTTACTCACTGTTGCAAATCAAAATTTTGCGTTAACAAAACATTTTTGAAAAATTCCTTGATTGCGGAAAATCCTGCTTTAAAAAAAAATTAAGATATACTTCAAATTTGAAATTAAATTAAATTTTTTAAGTTTTGTGTAAGTAACCAAATTACATATCTTTCAAATGATATCAAATATATGAATATCGATTAGATTATTTTAAAGTTTTGTCAATAGTAACCGAATTTTAAATAATTAAAATATTTATAAATTGATTTCCACTTTAAAAAAGTAATCATAACAGTAAGCTATTATTTAAAAAAAATTATATTAATTTCGTGGTATTTTTAAAGCATTACTCTTTTGAGGTTTACTTTAACCTTCTTAAGGGGTGCACAATTTAGTTTCCGCCCCGGGTGCTTCCAACCTTAGCTACGCCACTGGTCGGACTGGCCGTATTTATCATTTGAATGAAATTTTCCAACTCATGAAAGAACAGAAAAGGAGAGAAACACAAAACGAACAATAAAAATGTTTCAAATGTGGAATTTTGAACGGAGTTCACTGAATAATTCAAAAAAATTTTAAAAACTTATAAAAAAAATTGTTTAGCGAAGTAAAAACATTCGGTAAAAATAATCGGCTATATCAGCCGAAACCGAAGTCGAAAGTCAAAATATCGACCAACTATGCCGATTAACCAAAGCCGAAGCCGAATAATCGGCCGGACACTAATACATATAAATCATCTCAAACTCTGATATGACTTCTGTGTGAACAATGATTTCTAATTAAAGAACTTTTCATGTGAGAAAAATATTCTGTTCTATAGAAATATCGCATGACTGTATGAAATATTGTAAAAATTCTTTTCGCGGCTACCAACAAATTTGATTTATAACTATTTACGGCACATCTTCATGGTACACGGCACATCTCTCCGTTATATGACAACTTAACCATATTTTTATTAAGTTCATCCGTTTGCTCTAGGCGACTCCCACAAGAAAAACCTCATCAAATTAATATTTAGAATTAAGGTTGCTTAAAAAATACTTGCCAACTAGAATTAGATAATATATATCATGTATCTTAGATATTAAAAAAATGCAAACCGTTCTTAGAAACAAGATCTCAAAATTAAATGATCTTAGAACACATATTGAATCGCTCAATAAGAACACGTGTTCATCTCAAAATAATTTCATCTCAAAAGTCAGATTATGAGAAGTTCTTGTGACATTCCAGAGTAATTTTCTATTGAATGCACCACCAACGCTTTCTGTATAAGACACGTGCAGTTTAAAATAAATAACATTCTAAACAAAGTATTTCTGTCAAAATTGTTGACGCACTACTGACGGCATTTGCCAGGAAATAAAACAGCTGGTAAGACAAATGTCAAAAACCGTCTAAATAGCAATTTGTCTGGTAATTTGAGCAGCCAAGTGGAATCCACTTTAAGATGATTCCGCATAATTGTCAGTGCAAAATAAAAATGCTTAAATTATGTCTGCCTTCAGCTGAATGTTTCTAATTACAAGCATTTAACTTGGTAGTGAGTGAGTGAGTGACACATGCAAATATTTATTGTTGTGATTGTTGTAGTTGTTGTTGGTAATCAAACAACTAACTGCATGTTTTGCTTAAAAAAAACAAGAGTTCATTAAACGCTGTTTAAACGACATTTACAAAAATTTGTAAATGTTAACATAAGTGAACAGATTAAAACAACATGTTGTTTTTCTGTCTCTCTCTAGAGTGTCACATAATATTGTGTGTTCTACGTTTTTGGTTAATTATGCTGAGTGTTTTCTTAAAAATTTTTTTTTATTGGAATCATGTACATGAAAATTAAACTTACTTTCCAAAGAAAAGCGTGCCTTTTGTGGAACAAAATAAAAATATTTTGATTTAATTGCTTGTTTTTTGCGTAACCTGAAAATATTGCAGAAAAATATTATAATTTACATAATAATGAGTCAGTTATTTTGAAGTCTAACAAATGTATAAATATATTTTTATCATAATATTATTATGATTATTTTTTTTATTTTTGTCTACCCCTTAAAATCGCCTGATTATCACCTGTTGCATTGAAACTGCTTTCATAGGCAGAAACGTTTAAGTTCTGATTAAAGTCTGACACCGCATAAAATATTGAATTTCGTAAACGTCAATTTAAATGTTTTGTTTTGTTTTTTTTTTAGATTGTGCTGTACTGACACTTTTGTTGTGAAGTGACCTTAAGTGCAGCTGAAGTGTGACACTTTTTGGGGCATGGCATGGTATGGCTTGAGTCGCCTTAGTCAGTTTTTTTTTATATGACTTATTCTTGGATAAAAAAAGCATTGTTGACATTTATTTATTTTTTATTTTTCATAGCAGAGTCACGACCATTGTTTTGCTTTATTACCAAAAGCTTGTGTAAAACAATTTATATAAAATTTATTATATATATTTTAATTTTTATTCTGAAAATAAATACTATTGTATTAATATGATGATAATACTAGACATTTCAAATAAAAAAATTAACAAAACTATTTTTATTATCATAATAATTACCATAAAAAAAAACTGCAGCAGAGCATGAAGACTTGGTCATGAATGTGAATGAGCTGCTACAATAGTTGGACTAAACGTCACTAATTGACCCACAAGGTTAAGTCTGACAATGGTAATGATATTAATAATGACAAAAAACAAGTCCAAAAATTCCAGAATACCCCCATGGCGATAAAAATATTCCAATTTATACAAAAAAACTTTTTTTTGAGCATTATCAAAAACGATATCAATATCATTATATTAAAAAAAATATTTATAAAACAATTTATTCGATGTCAAAACTTTGAAACGTAAAGCTGAATCTGGCAACTCTTTTTTTCTTTTCTTGCTTAACAAAAGACTTAATTATTTGTGATAATTTTATTGAGATTGCAAAAGTTATGACAAAGTAAAGATGGGTGAAATTTCAAAACAAATACATTACATTTTACAATTCACTACGACGAAGGAAAACCAGCTTTACAGTAGTGAGAAAAAAATGTGTCCTATTTATGGCACTATATCCCAATCAACTGCCAGAAATTTTGAAGTGAAAGATGCTCCCCGCTCTGAACGACCGATCTTTCAACAAAAAAGTCGTTAAAATTATGGATAAGGTTTAAGAAAACCTTCATATCAACATAGCTCAGGTACCTACTGAAGGTCGACCAAACACAGTTTTAAAAAAGTTGCATAAAGTTGCTCCCAAAAAAACAGCGAGATTTGTGGGTGCCTCATGGATTCAATGCAAAAAATAAAATGGGACGAATTACCATCTGCGATAAGCTGTTGAAAGAATACAAAATCGAGACTTTTTTGAAGCGTGTTGCAAAAGGGATCACATATGACAGTGGCGTAGAAAGCTTTTATTTCTGGGAGCGGTCCAAAAAAAGAAATGAACTGTAATACACTGTAAGTTAAGTACAGTCATACTTGTCAGAGTACCCATGCAGTGTATGGAATTTTCAAAAGTGACAATTGGTTTTTGGCTCCGCGTGAACTTTCCCGTAGAATGGGTGCTAAAAATTAACTTGATCTGGTCGGTTTTGAGTTTTAATCTAAAAGTTACTCAACACACTTCACGTGTGGTACGTCAACTCTACCACACAAGTTTTATGTAAAATTTATCGGTAAGGATTTTTTGGTTCTCACTTTTCCTCTTTATCACGTCGGTTATGGTTTGTTAAAAGGTCAAACTAAAATTTTTTTAAAATTTAAAACTTTAAAATTAAACAAAAACTTTTTAAATACAAATTTAATGTGTTTTTTTGGGTTTCTCTAAAACAAAATTTAAATCAAGCTTATTTAATTTTCAATCATAAATTTTTTTTTATTATTTCTTTGTAATAACAAAAGAATAGATTTTAAGATATTTAAAAAATTGTTTTAAGAACAAAAACTTTTGTTTTAAATTTAACTTAAAAAACAGTTGTGCTTGCATTAAATTTCTATTTTAAGACTTTTTGTTTAATTTTAAAGTACCTATTTTGTTCTTTTCAGTGCACTTTTAGTTTCATTTCAGCTCAGTTCATGAAAAATATTTGTATGTAAAATGTTTTCACGTACTAGTTTTTCTGTTCAGTTTCACTGAAATCTTTTTTAAATTAAAATCAAATATGCGATGATTCCATTAAACAATTTTATAAAAAAAATCTGTGTTTTTTTTAAATGTTATCATGAAACATATTTTAAATATTTTTTTAATCATAAAATTCTTTCGATAATCGCAAAACAAGTTTTAACTTAATAGAATCAATTGACCACAACTTTTATATTTGGCTCATGGCTCTGGGGCTTTGGCTCTGGCTTTTGTGACAGGGTCGGCGGCCTTCCGCATCCCGAATAACTAAATTGCCCTCGAAAATTCTACTACAAAGCCTCGGATAAAAAAAAGGAATAATCAAAATTTGACGACCTTCAGCTATTGTACCCGGACAATGATTAGTTTCTGAAATGATATGACACTTCTTGACGATCGCGCTCAATCCAAGCATTACGCGAAATTCCTCCAACTCGAACAACAATTTTTGCGATATTACATCGATATACTGGGAGTTAGTGAAGTACGATGGCTCTGTAATGGAACCTACAACTCTTTAGCTGGCTCTACAGTTTTACACTATTCTGGTAAAGACGCAGGTTCACATCGAACTTCTGGGGTTGGAATCCTATTAACACCAGAAGCAAATAGAAGTCTGATATCATGGTCACCAATCTCAGACAGACTGATCCGTGCGAGATTCCGGAGTAGAGTCAGAAACATTACCATAATACAGTGTTACGTGCCAACCGAGCTAGCTCTTGATACCGAAAAGGATGATTTCTATAGTAGGCTTCACGCTACCTACAACGACATGCCGAGAGGAGACATCATTATAGTAATGGGCGACCTTAATGCCAAAGTAGGGCAGAACAATGATCAGCTTAGACATGTGAACGCAAACACGGCGTCGGTAGCCGAAATGACAATGGTGAGAGGTTTGTAGAGTTCTGCAACACCGATCGCCTTGTCATAGGTGGAACCATGTTTGAGCACAAACTCTGCCACAAGGTCAGTTGGGTCTCCACCGGTGGAAGAGTAGAGAACCAAATCGACCACTTCGTCATCACGCGCCGGCTTAGAAGTTGCCTCGAGGACGTTAGGAACAAAACGTCACATGGACTTAAGGATCTACACTATTGAATATTTTTGAAATCTGCCCACGGACACGCCTACCTCAAATACAACGCCAAAATTTAAAACTGCATAAATAAGATCATAATTAGCCTACAACAATAAAATTTGGAATAAATATGTTGTGTATCACCATAAAGATGTTTTCGAAAAATAGGTATCATTCGCTCATGGACACGCCCACCTCCCATACAACCCTAAAATTGAAAACGCAATAAATAAGCCTCTGTTTAACCTACAGAGATAAAATTGGGCACGTATGTTTTTTATGACAAAACAAAGATGGTTTTGAAAAATAGACGTCATCCGCCCACGGACACGCCTCAATAAATAAGATAATGTTTGTCATAGAGAAAATTTGGTATGTATGCATTTTATACCAAAACTAAAGTGTGTTCAAAAATTGGTAGTATTCCGTCCATGAAGACATGAACACATGCATTTTTCTTCTTATATTTTACTATTTTGTAACTTTAATATAATAGTGACAAAATCCAAAATTAGATATTCATTCAACGCAGGATATATCTGATATTTTAGTATATATATATTATTTTTGAACGATGAGTACTAAAGGCTGTAGGTATACCCTAAAGTATTCGTCAAAAAAGTTTCATGTCCTTGAAAAAATCTGTTAAAACGACCCCATACAAACCGCGCTGTAAAACGTAATTCTTCGTCAATAAAGCTTGAAGAGTTTCAAAACTTTCCAGTTTCCACTTATTTTAAAAAGAACTTTGAGACAGTTCAAGAAAAAAAAAAAATATACCTAGGAATACACTGAAAAACCATAAAAATGTTTTTTTCCATAACTTGCGCCTTATGTCTGATCTTAGATTATATAAAGTCAAATATGGTAAATAATAAAATTCCAAAGAAGTGCAGACATTTTTAAGATGTTTCATTTTATGAGCAAATGAGTGTTAAATCGAGGGAACAGGTCTTATCACTCGTATGTGACTTCGGAAGTCCAAAAGACCAGAGGGGAAAATGTAGTTCTAATAAAGCTTTTTTTAACGGTATGATCAGACAAAAAAATTCATAAGAAAAAGAAAGTAGACCATTGGTGGCTTTTAAGTCGGTCCAAAGAAAATCTTGTTTTGAGCTATTTCGAAATTTTCTTTAAAATAATGGGTGTATGAATGCTTTATCCCTTTTATATACTTTTTAAAAAAGCGAAACGGGAAAAACGGTGAAAACTTCTTGAAAAGTATGGACAAAGCGGGAATAATTCCTACAGAACTTTGGCAAAACTACACGGAGAAAAATCGAGGCTTTTAACTTGTTTGGAGGCAAACAAAATATGTTTGTGGATGATGTTGCAAATAAAGTTCTATTTAAAATTATCAAAAATTTGTTTAGTCTGGAAGATAATATCTTTGTGACACCTAAATTGAGAGAGAGTTTGCAGAAAAAGTTCAATAAAAATATGTTATGTTTAGTTTCAACAAACTTTTTCTGTATTCACTCTTTGGTTTTAGCAACAATTTGTTCAGATACAAACGAAATATGTTCGGAAATATTGTTGTAAATAAATCTTGTTCGAATCCGAACATACTTTGTTTAACATTAAAAGAGAAAAAAGAGAGCAGTATGCTTATTATTTCAGACTCTAAACAATATTTGTTTGCATCTAAATGCAAAATATTTACAACAATTGAGAGAAATGAGAAAAATTTAAGCCTCAAAAAAAATTTGTTTGCATCTAAACAATAAATGTTCGAAATTTTAACCAAAAGTTTAAAAGTTTGGCAACGTTGCAGCGTCCTTTGAAATTTGGCAATGTTGTTGAAGGAAATACATTGCCAAAGTGTTAATTGCGTTGGAGAAGCTGAGTTGTGTTCTTTAGTTCTGGTTATATTCTGTGTATTTCTTAAACGTAAGCAATTTGTTATTAATTTATCCTTTTTTAATTATTTCATTGCTTAAATTAAGATTTAATAAAGTATATTTGAAAATGCTGCTTTTGGTGAAGACAAACTATTTGTCGACATTTCTGAGCACGAGAAGCAATACTTTCTTCCATACAAAATTGTATTGCTTCTCGTGTCTTTCTCATCGCTTGTGTACTTCTTTGTAACGCAGGAAGTGATATTTAAAGTAATTATCTTTCTTTACATGTTTAAGTTTCACCAGAAGCCGAAGTATTAGAAAATATCAAGTTCTTAGAAGCAAACAGCACCGAATGGTCGGAAATTGTTGATAAATGGACTGCCACCCACACATTCCGGAAACAA
This sequence comes from Tetanocera ferruginea, assembly GCA_958299015.1. Lineage (NCBI taxonomy): Eukaryota > Metazoa > Arthropoda > Insecta > Diptera > Sciomyzidae > Tetanocera > Tetanocera ferruginea. Next base: position 38,090,789 of record OY282640.1, read on the forward strand.
GAGCTGCAAAGTTGTATTTCCACTTATGACTACATACATAAGTATCCAGCACTGCAAGGAAAAAAAGGAGTCGATCTAGTGCACATAGACATTTATGTATGCATTTATAATATTATTTTAATAAAAATGCATTGAAATATTTAACAAAAGCAATAATATCCTTTTTTTAAAAACAGACTCATTCAAATAATATTTGTTTGAAGCGTAAGTAAACTTCTTTAATGTGCAAAACTATTATAGGTCCAAAAATATTATATTCGGATAACCAGATGATGCCAACAATGTTTGTTTGCATCTGAACAATTCCTTTTTAAGGTTCAAAAATGTAATGTTCGTGTAACTGTTTCATTCAAACAACGTTTGTTTGTACCTGAACAACTCCTTTTTGTAGTGCAAAAATGTAATGTTCTGGTAACTGATTGATGCAAACAGTGCTTGTTTGTACCTGAACATTTTTTTATTTAGGTCCAAAAATATTATGTTCGGATAACTGTATGATGCAAACAATGTTTGTTTGTATCTGAACAATTCCTTTTTAAAGTGCAAAAATATAATGTTCGGGTAACTGTTTCATGCAAACAAACAGTGTTCACTCACAAACATTATGTTATTGTAAATTAAGAGAGCGAGAGAGAGATAAATTTGCAAATCATATCTGCAAATAGAGAGTGAGAGGGTGTATTTCTGCAAAGTCCCATGCGTTCTCAATATATGCCAAACAATAATGTATTGCCAGCAGAGTTTGTTTGGGACAGCGTTATAAATTTTCTGCGTGTATGAGAGCTCTAGAATTTGAGTTTTTTGCATAGTAAAAATTTCTTACAAAAATTAAGTTTTATGTAATTATCAGTTGTGAAATTTTTTAGAAAAGGATTTTTTATTACAAACGCTTAACTTTCCATATCAATATCTTGGCCGAACTTTAAGGTTTTTTCAATTTTTCTAATTATTTCTAAAAGTTTGTTAAATTTTCTTCAAATATGATAACAATCACTGTGAAGCTCTAACCAAAAGTATTTTTAATGTATTTTATTAATATTGTCGTTAGTTATTTAGCGTGCATTTCAACCAAATGCAAAAGAGAAAAAACTGTCCCAAATTGAATGTTATGAAATGGGAAGACAAGTTTCCTCAGACATGTTTGAATAGATTTAATTTATTTCTTTTTTGTATTTAAGTCTTATCAGTAAACTTGAAAAAATTTATAAAACTATTGGCGTTATAGTTTTTTTTATATTTAAATTATTGCTTTTTAGAATAGAGCACAAAATTCGATATTTTGTTAAAATATAGGTTAAAAATGATTTTTGTTGTAAGAGAAAAACACGAATTTGCAATTTTTATTGTCTTTCAAAGTTTTTAGCGCATTTCAGGTAAATTTATTTTGTTTTGACACTAAATAAATTAACTTTTCGTGGTATCAAAAAATCAAAGGTACTATGATTTTTTTGACGAAATTCAATTGTTTTCAAAATGTGATGTGAAAGGAAAGAAAACCTTATAAAAATTAATAAAATTCAATAATATTTTATTTAAAGGAGGTAACTGTATCTTTACCAATGGAGCGTATCACCTCCTATGTAAAAAACAAAAAAAAAAAGATATTTCTTCATATCTCGAGCTTTAAAATTCCTCAAAACCAATTTAAGGCCTTCCAAGGACTTGCAGGAATATCTTTTTTTTTAATTTTGGGAAAAAAATAATTGGTGTCTTTCAAACAAAAACATCGATATGTCATTTAATATGATCAGATTTTTAATACCGAAGATATGATGAAAATGAAAAAAGGAAGCCCTACGTTCGACAAAAAATTTTCAAAATTTTTGAAGTGGAACTTCTTTGGCGGCGAGTGAAATTTCAAGGTCTCTTATTCGTGACGCTACACACTAAAAAATTTGTATCAAATTTTTCCACCGATCGGTGTTCCAGGGATTTCTACACCGTTCGGTGTTAAAAAACACCGTGTTAAGGTGCTAGAATTTAATATCCGAAAGGGTATATTTTGGTCACACCGATCGGTGCAAATAAATCAATATCCGATCGGATGTTTGTGTTGAACCCCTTTAAGTTTTAAATAAGAATACTCAAAATAATAATTTTAAGCACCGAACGGTGTCATTTTTTAATATTTATAATTGTTATAAAAAATAATGCTATGGCAAATAAAAGGGCACACATGCCCAAAAATAGATTTCGATTAAGTTATGTTTAAACATTTTTTATGTTATTACAATGGAATTAAATTTAAAAAAAAAAGTCGAACATGACTTATAATTCCAGATTTTCAATTTCAGTCTTCTGAAAATACAATTTTTAATTTGTTTCTCAATAATGTGATTTCTAAGTTGTTTTCTTCATTGATTTTCTTACTTCACACCAATCGGATAAGTTTGTCATTTCATACCGGGTAAACAGTGTAAATTAACACCATTCGGTGTAAAAAATGTAAATATCCACTCGCCGGTGTGAATTTATTTTGGATTTTTTTTAGTGTGTAGGCTAACGTTTTCAATTCATATAAAAATTTTTAAAAAATGACAGCCGCTAGCGAGAATTGAACCCTGACCATCGTTACTCAAGAGTTGGAATCTATACCTTTACGCCACGTAGGTATATGATAATCAGGCAAACAAAATGTAATTAAAACTGAACGCGTAACATTTTGTCCGTAACATTTATTTTCATCCGAAAAGTATGCACGGAAAATTTATTTCTGTAAGCTTCAAACGAAAATATTAAGGCACATCAAGTGGGAAAAAATGTACTGCCTGTTCGCTGCATAATACACTTAACGCTTAATTTGGTTCGTTGGTTGTTATCAAAAACTTGACAGATGATTGACAACATGCAAAAAACAGTTAATTCATTAAAATAATAAAGCAAAAAGTGTTAAGAGTGCAATATTTAAGACTGGCGAGAATAGTTTTTGACAGCCAAAAAACATGCAAAAAACAGTTAATTTATTAAAATAATAAAGCAAAAAGTGTTAAGAGTGCAATATTTAAGACTGCCGAGAAAAGTTTTTGACAGCCAAAAAACGTCTCAAAGCTATGAAAAATAGCTAAAACAAGAGCAATACGCGTTCGTGAATATAAATAGCGAATTAAAGCTCTTCAGAATGCAGCCGCAGCTGGGTCTGCAACTAATGATGAATGTAAGGTGATTGCAACATCGGCTGAGTTCCAAAATGCATTTTTACCAAGCATCAGTATATTTTGATGAATCTGCAAAGAACCAATCTCCAGAAAAACACACTGATGCTTTGTAAAAATGTATTTTGGAACTCAGCCATCATCTCAACAAAATTGTTTAGCCAACCAAGTTGATACACTCAACAATCAACGTTCGCTGCTTTACGAGGCCATCACTCAACATAGCAATTATTATGATCAGGAAGCGGGAGGTAATAATCAACAAGATTTGCCTCTGCTTTCGGAGGCTCTTTCAACGAGTACTTTGGAAATACAATCTAGCATTCAAAAAGTGACAATGTTGAGAAGACATTCGAAAGCCACTAAAACACCAACTGGACTAAAACAAGGACCGAAAATAACTGTTATTTTACAATTTTCAAATGAAAAAAATTGTTGAAAGACTTTTTCAAATATACCATTATGTAACAAATGTCCTCAGTCTTCTCAGCATATTAAGTGCCTTTTAAATTTTAGACTGATTCTTTAAAAGTTAAAATTTAAGTGTTATTTTTTGCTTTGTATTTTTTCGAGCAAAAATAAAGGTTACTTTTGACTTTTATTTTATCGGTCAAAAATAACAGTTTTTTTGTGACTTTAATTTTTTCGGTCAAAACTATCAAGCAATTTGTGTTTTTTAAAGGCCGCTTGACAGATTGAACTGTTGACACCATTTGTAAAATGTCTCACCGATGAGATGAAAATAATGGTATCAAAATTTTTTTAAATTGGTAAAATGACTTGAACAAATATAAATTACCTGATATTTTTGACCGAAAAAAAAACGCCAGAAAATAACTGTTATTTTTGACCGATAAAATAAAAGTAAAAAGTAACTGTTATTTTTGCAAAAAAAATGTTAAGGCACAAAATAACTCTTATTTTTGTTGGAAAAAATATAACAGTTAATATAATTAAATAGTTAGTATAGTTAATATAATTAAAAGATAACATTTAATATGTGACACTTTCGATAAAAACCATAGCCGGTTCGATCCCTGGATGTAAATATTGAATCAACAGATTATTATTCCATTTCGTATTGATTGAATTTCTTTTCAGATACTTTCTCTCTCTATGTCAGACTAAAATCTCTCTTATTTCTTACTATTTAAGAAGTTTCACTTCTGCCACGTGTACGTTACTACACGCGAGTTTTTTTTTTAAAAATAGTTTAGCTTTAAATATCGATATACTTACTGAGCTAAAGGTTAATGATATTTTAAGAACTTTATTTTTTTGATATTAGGGTGGTACATTAGGATGGTAGGGACTGAGATATGGAGGGTAAGAACTAGAACGGTGCATCTGAGGTCATATTGGTCTCCTTGAGACAAATGCATTGATATACCAAACTTTAAAATCCGACTGTAAGCACCAGAGCTATGAAGAAATATGTCAATGCGCGACGGTCAACCCTACGTTCGGTAAAAAAAAACAAAAAAAGTTTTTTTTGTAATTGTCTTGCAAAAATGCGTCATATTTGCTGGTATACGGCGCACTTTGTTTTTGATGTACGGTCTAATGTCCAATCAAGTAATATTTATAGCCGCGAATTTTTTTAGATCATGCTTAATCTGCATTTAAGTATAAATAGGTACACAAAAAATTGGTCGAATTTCGACCCCAGTAGAATATAAATAGGCTAGGCGAAACAGTTAAGAAACACTCTCAACAGATTTTTATATTTTATTTTTATATAAATTCAGAGTTGGGAGAAGAACCCATTACAAAGTTAACTTTCAATACCTGTATGGAGTATTTTTGGTTTACTTACTTTTTTTTGTTTTTTAGACCAAAAAGATCGATTGTTTTTTAGATCGAAAGCTCGAAAGGTTTCCAAATTAGTTCAAAATTTTATCATAAGAAATTATAATTTTCATGACAGAGATTTTTCAACTGAGATTATTTTCGTCAAACCATGCAACGAACTCGTATTTTATTAGGGAAGTAGTCCAATAATATCATGTTATCAGATTTTGGTCCATGTCAATGAACTCCTTAATATTAAGAACTGTGCAATTTTACTAGAATTAACTCTAAATTTATAACTTTAAATTTTTTTCCGACCCGTGCATATATGATATAAATTTTCTAAGGTCATTAAAAGTCATTTGCTTAAGTTTACCTTTTTATTGCGCAAATGAAAGAGCAATGACAAAAAAATATGTGTGCCATGTTATGCTGAAATTTCTTATATCGTAAAAAAACTTTTATATAAGAGAGAAAGAGGTTAATGATTGTTATGTCACAACTTAAAAATTCAAAATAGTGTAAATTACGTTTCATTTGCCTGCCTGGAGCATTACAGCGGTTTAAATCTAAATAATTGTTTGCCTAACTAGCGTTACAAGATCCTCCTCTATTTTCTTCATGCAAATGCGAAGAAAGTAATTTAAGTTTTGTTTTTTTTTTTTTTTAAACCATTAGAAATCATGAATTAAAATAATTATATATAACGCATATTATTTGTAGCTTAAAGATATTTAATATTCTATTATGTTTTTATAAATTTAAAATTTTTATATTTTTCTCAACTTTTTGCTTTACAGATTGATGAGAATTCATTGCTGGAACATTTGGAAGATCATGAAAGAGAGCTGATATTTGGCAAAGCAAAGACGAGTAAGTTTTGTGCTTATGAGGAAATAAAAAATTTGTATAATACTTATATTTAGTGAATGTAATAGAGTCTCTATTATAGAGACAAAATTAAATAAAATTCTCATCAAAAGCCACTCATCAAAAGCCATGAACTGCTATTTCATAAGTGCAAACTCGAGAAATAAAAGCAAACAAAATATTTGTCTTAATAAATAATTCCTTAAATTTTCTAATATCAAACTGTACTCCAACAACAAAACAAGTGCTAATATAATACCCTGCCCTTTAGTAGCACCAACCAATGCCAACTACACCACTTATCATCACATAAGTGACAGCAACCAGAATAAAAACTTGCCACCCACACGTTCTCACATAAATTTAAAATATTTCATTTCACGGTTCTGAACCCAACAGCTTGGGTATCAGACAATCTCTAACATAGATAAACATTCAAATAATACAAAAAACAACAACAAATAATTATATTGATCTTAACTTGCAGAGCGTGAAGTTAAATTAGTTCATTTAAGACACCGAACTGATGCCGATACTGTTACAACTTGGGAAGCGACTAAAGAACAGCAACAAGCAAAACAACAGCACAAGCAACATCAACGCGTTAAACGCTCTGACACCGCAGCAACGTCTGAACCAAGTGGCGCCCAGCCAAGTCAAGAGGTTTTAGTGCAAATACAAGGTAAATAATAAAAACAAATAGTAAAGAGTAGCAAAAAAAAAAAACAATAAAAAAAAAACTAAAAATAAAGAGCAAAAAAATTACATTGTCGTGATTGTGCTGCTAGATGCATAAATTGCAGCGTTGTTGCACTATTTACTATTTCTACACGTTGAAAAAATGGGTAGTCATTTCATGCGGTGGGTGACACTCAGTCGTAAGTTAAGTGTTTGGAGAGAAAAATAATGAGAAAAGTCCAATTGTAAGATGTACTGGAGAGTAAGGTTGCGATTATAGTGAACGCCGAGTCAGACAGGTAGGCAGACAGGCAATGTGAACAAGTGAGATAGATAGCTATTTGCATCTCGTTTTTTCACACAGATTTCAGCCTGCCTGCCTGTCTGAATCGCGTTCACTATAACCGCAACCTAAGGCAGCAACATTTTTTTGCTAAGATAGCATCTCTTAGCAATTGCTTATAAGTACAGGATGTGGGTGACACTAAAAAGGGGAGTTAAGATCATTAAATGTTTCGGTTAGAATGTTTCAAGTTTCTATGAAGCTTAAAATTATGCAGGTTTTAACTCATAGACAATGGTTTACTTAGCAAAGCTTATTTTTATACACAATAAATTAAGTGGGTGACACTTAGAATACTTAAAAATAATAAAAGGAGCTGTTTATGTCATTCAGTGCTTTTGATTAGAACTATAACGAAGTACTTTAAAAGAATAATAGCCTCATCTGTACTCAGATATGACAGGATAGCACTGAGTATAGTTTTCTTAAAAAAATTAAACAATATGGGTGACACTGAAGATGACAGTTACAAAATTTATTGCTACGTTTTTGCTTGATTAAACTTCTCATGTATTTAGAGTTGTGATTTTATTTCCCAAAAATACTCTGTTTCAGTTTAGAAATATGGGTGACACTGAGAATTCTCAGAAGGAAGCATATATAAATGACAAGATGGCACTTAGAAAATTTATCTTAGACTTCAAACTATGTGGGTGACACTGAAAATGGCAGTAACAAAATTGATTGCTTTTTTTTTGTTTTTGAACTCCTTATGAACTCCTGAAAATAATTTCATTTAAAAAAAAAACTTTTTCAGTTTAATATTAACTATCTTGAATTGATTAAAACTGGGTGGGTGACACTGAAAATTCTAAAAATATACTCGTCTACATTGTGAAGGTATTTCTATGAAACAAATATAGCAAATATGGTTTTTTTTTAAGCATATTACATCTTAAACACGTTTTGATTTTATACAAGAGCAGGTTTAATATAAAATATATAATATAATATATAAAACTAGGTGGGTGACACTGACAATTTTAAAAATATACTCGTCTACATTGTGAAGGTATTTCTATAAAACAAATTAAGCAAATATGGTTTTTACTAAGCATATTACATCTAAATTACGTTTTGATCTTATACAATAGAAGCTATAGATAGGATGGGTGACACTTGACATCATATTTAATGCATCATATTTCTTAAATTAACTTGATCTTATGTTTATCAATAATTTTGAAAATGAAAAAGACATTTTACTTGAGGAGCCAAAGTTTTGTTTTGAACGATAAGTTTAAAAGGTAGCGAATTAAACGATTTTTTAGAAAATAAAATTTCCCGAAGAGCATTAGTAGGAGTCGAAGCAATGTGGGTGACGCTAAATATTTCAATAATTTTAAAAAGAATAAAGAAAATTTTGTGTAAATGATTTTGATGTGGAAAACACAGTGATAAAATTTTGTCTCAGTTGATTACGCATTGAGCAATAACTTAGTTTATGGGAAATGTGGGTGACAGTTTTTGTGTTTTTTTTTTAGGTAACTAATATTTTGTTCTAAGCGTTAAGTTAAAAAGGTATAAATAAAAAGATTTTTTTAGTAGATGTTCCGTAGAGCTTTTATGAAAGTTGAAGCAAGTGGGTGACGCTTAATATTTCAATAATGTAAACAAGGACAAATTATTTCCTAGTGTTAAGAATAAATGATTTACTGTTGACTCAGTTGGTTACACATTGGGTAATTACTTCATTTTTGGACAATGTGGGTGACAGTTGACTATTTTTCTATTTTATTTTTAACATTAAGAGCAAAAGTTTTGTTTTGAGTGATAATTTGAACAGATATACATGAAATAATAAAAAGCTCATCAATAGCTATAAAAAGTACTAAAAAATATTTTAAAAATTGATTTAATTTAGTTTAGTTGCAGTAAGATAGCTTTGAGTGAAAAATTAAAGTCGTTTTCCTACTTTTCAGTAAAAAAATAAAAAAAAAAATTATATACAGAATATTTGAAAGTAATTTCAAAGAATAAAACACAATGATTTAATGTCAGCTCAGCTGGTTATACATTGGGTGACACCAAAAATATACCCTCGGCTGAACTGGTCACTGGAGGGTGACACTCAGATTAGGTCTCAATAAAAGCAGGCCGTGATATTAAAAATATAAAAAGTAATAAAAAAGTATCTATTAAATAAATTAATCCAAAAGCTAAATAAAATATGGGTGACAGTGAACTATTTTTCTTTAGAATTGCTAAGAAAATGGGTGACAGTCAATATTTTTGAAACAATTATTATTTCGTAAGAAACAAAACTTCATTAGGTTATGTGAAATAAAATCTATAGAATTGAATTTCTTTTCATAAAATTAGTAGTGGGTGACACTCAGGATATGCCTTAAAGGAAAAGGTATTTATTTAAAAAATGTATTTCGAGTATAAAAACAATGAAAGAGCTTTTACGAACGTTAATGATAAAATATCGAAGCATAAGATTTTCTTAACCGTTTTAATGAAATGATATCAATTGGGTTGGTAACACTGAGCAATTTCTTGGTGGGTGACACTTAAAAGAAGTATTTCAAAATCAATTAGTGTAGGCAATAAGATCAAATTTATATTTATCTGTTAGATACAAAAATTTCAAGCCAGAAATTTTGGTTGAATTTCTTTTCATTTCCCATTTTATAAGTGGGTGACACTTTAAAAAGCCTTTTAAATCAATAATTGGAGCCAATAAGATACAATTGCTATTGTTCTATTAGATGAATGGATTTAAAGTTAACAATTTTGATTGAATGTTATCGCAAATGTGGGTGACACTCTGGTTATGCCTCAAAATATGTTTTTATTAAAAAGTTTTGAAGCTTGAAATTATAGTATTGTTTGTTTGTGTGGCAGTGTTTTGATATTTTATATTGTTATTTTTATATTTTTAATTAATATTGTACAATAAGACTTAGTCTTTAATAGTACATCAATAGGAGAAATCACATTTATAAACTTATAAATTAATTAATTAATTATTAGATTGAAATAAATTAATATGATTTTCAATTAATATTAATATTTTAAAAGATTCAGATTAAAGAATAAGAAAACTTAATGACTGCTTGATTGAAGTTTCGGATTACTGAGTGGGTGACAATCAAAATATACCTTTAAATCAATTATTATATACCATAAGATACATTTTTTTATAGGTCTATGGCTATGCCAAATAAATTTGAAGCCCAAAATTGTATTGCAATGTCATATCATTTAATAACTGGTGGGTGACACTCAGGTTACGCCTCAAATCAATAGCTATTTATGAAAGAGTTTAGAATATTGACAGTGATTATCCGTTTGTATGGCAGTGTTTAGAAATTTCGGTTTACTGAGGGGGTGACACTCAAATAAAGACTTGCACAAATCAATTCTTATGTACCATAATATTATTTGTTATGAATAGAATATTTATTGGTCATAAGTAAAACAATGTAATTTAAAGTCCAAAATAGTAATTGAATGCCATCTTTTTTATTTACTGGTGGGTGACATTCGGAAAATGCCCCACAGAAACAGGTATTTATTAAAAAAATTTCGAGTTTTAAAAAAATGCTTCTGACAATGTTAACCATTCCATTGCATTATTTATTAACCATCAACGTTTATCATTTGAATGCCATAAAAACAAGTGGATGACAGAGTAGTATTTTAAGCAGGTTTTAGAAATTTTCTTTCAGTGTAGGTTTCGTCTTAAGTACAGTGTTCGGGTCAATGAGTTTAATGAAAACCATGTGTGTTCTTCGTTTTTTGTTTTACTTTTTTTGCACCATTTGAAGTTCACGTGCTGCTGACTTTAAACCTCTTTAAATGCTTTACTATTTTTTTATTATTTAGATGATGATGCTGATTTGGTTAATTTACATTTGCATCCCACACCTAAACTGATCGACGATGCATTCATTTTCATCAGACGTTACGCCAACACGACTCAGTTCATAGAAGATTCGCATAAATTAGTTCAACGTTACGCCAACTGTTTCTATAGCAATGAAAATTCAGCACTTGACCTATGCGATGAAGAAAATGTTGTAAGTATTTTATTGAAGCTGGATATAGATCTGGCTACATCCAAGTAATCTAAAAAGTGTCAAACATGTCAAGAAATATTTAACTCATTTCAGCGCGGTATATTGCATCACAACGCCACTGATTTTATTATACATCCACTGCCGTCACGTTTTGGCAATACGACACACGTTATTCTTACCGCTGCCGGTAATGATCGTGCCGCCTCCTCTTATCGTGATCTTTTTCCACTGCCACCAACGATTACGCTCACTAAAGATATGGACAAACTTGATGAAAATATACAATTTGAACCTGATGAAGAGGATTTCAATGAACTGAAGCGTCCGACACGCAATATAAAGTCTACTACTCAAGATCAGCAGCAATCAGTAGATCGCCATTCATTTAATAGCTCAATTACAAAACAACATCACCAGAAATTGGCTTTACCAACTTATGAGCCACGTTATCACTACGAACAAGAACATCACTCGCGTCACGCAGCACATCCAAAATCTCAGTTTCGTTCGCAGCTCAATCATTCCCATCAAACCTACCACAAGCATCGTCAACATCAACATCGAAATCATCATCAACATCAACATCATCGTCGTCGTCGTCGTCGCCATATTTCATCGGGAAGTCAATGGAGTATTCCAGAAGTGCTGCACATCGAGACAGCCATCTTTGTCGATAATGATCTCTACAAGCATATGGCGAAAAATTTTCCCATCGACACAGAAAATCATTTGATACGCTTTGTTCTGGCCATGATCAATGGTGTACAGCTATTGTATCATCATCCATCACTAGGACATCGTGTGAATTTTGTGCTCAAACGTCTGGAAATTCTATTCAAAGATCCGCCTGACTTGGGTCGTTCTAGCAATATTGATACATATTTGAGTAATTTTTGCTTGTGGCAGAAGAGCTTGAATCCTGCTTCGGATGCTGATGCGGTGCACTATGATCATGCCGTTATATTGACAGGTAAGCATACAAACAACAAACATTTTAAAATTAAAATATGTCTAAATATCGTTAGTATTGATATCTAAATGTCTGATTAGTTAAACCATTTTTAACTTAAGAACGGCTGGACCGATTTAAATTAAAACCAACAGAAAATAATTAAATATATATAATGTTTTTAAAATCAGGTAAAAAACCCGACTACCGCACAAATATTTTGATTCCCCGTAGAATCCGTTACAAGCGTTTAATAACACTAAAATCCGGTAAAAATTTTTGTGTTAGCGGTGAATCGATTCAATGACACACCCATCGCACATATATTAAATTTCAAGTTATTTTCTTCACTGCTCTGAAGCAATTCCTATATATATTTGTGTAAAGTAACATAAGTATAAGCAACAAAAAAAACAATAATCAAAAATTTTGTTGCAATTATGATACAAATGAGCCACCTGGTATGTCTTTAAGTAACATGTTACACTCCCAAATAAATCTTTATTGATGTGAAGACCCAGCAAAACTTTTTAGGAATGTGTTCAAAAAGAGTTGTTCTGAGGAAAGGCAAAGTTTGACATGTATTGCTCGAATGACAATTTCTTTACATACTTCTACACTTTTCACAAAAAAATCACAAGCAAATTCATTGAACTGGGAAAGGACAACGTCTATTGGGTCCGATAATAACAAATAAACCAGGACCGTTTGCAGGAAAACTTAATTATAATAATTCTTGTCGTTGTTATTATACAAATCGTGGCCAAAACCTTATAAGAAGCGACACAGCCGTAGGTATTCAGACATGGCAAAGATTTCTATCCTCTTTTTCCTTGTCCTTGTGCTAATCACATACCTTTAGAGAGAGATTATCTTTCGTTCCTCTTCTTTTCCTAGTTCTTGTCAAAATGTTTTGTCCTAACCCTTGTCCTAACACTGATTCTAATTCTCGTGCTAATCTTTCTTCCAATACTTGTCCTAACCCTTATTCTTATCGTCTTCTATGATCTTGTAAGTCCTTCTAATAATTTTTATCTTTGTAAAAAATCTATTTCTAAACTTTACTGAAAGGAAATCTATTTTTCCGCTTCCCTATGTACTTTCTTACTTAGGTGACTACGACAACCCGTGGTCGGCAAATGGCTGACTCTTTTAGCTCTCGCCAGATGCTTTCTCCAATTTGCTTCACCAAGCGTGGTTATGGCTTCTTCGGCTTGTATGGCCATCTATCAAAGGCATGTTCCTTCTTTTCGTCATTGACCCTCGACTTTCGACTTAAATATAGTTTTCGCTGAAGCTTCTTCACACATATTCAGCCAGGGTAGTCGTTGAATTGTTAAAACTTCAGCCAAGTTAAGCTCATGGAGATCGTGGTTTATTTGAACGCGAGTTGGTTCAACTCTATTTTCTTACGCTCACACTTTTTTGCTCCCTCTTTTTTGCTTTCTTCTCAGCTTTTCCTTATATTCTTTGTTCTAATTCTTGTCTATTCCTTGTGCAAATCCTTGTCTTTATTCTAATCCTTATTCTAATTCAAGTCCTACCACTCGTCACTATCTTTGTCGGAATCTTTGTTCGAATTCTTGGGATTACCTTCATTTACATTTTTGTCTAAGTCTACGTTTTAAGGCAAATCCTTGTCCTAAGAGTAGTTCAAACAGTTCTTCTTGTCTTCATCCTACTCCTGATCCTTGTCCTAGTCCTAACTTTAATCCCAATCTACTTTCTTTTTCCTAAATTTGTCTGAATTCTTGTTCGAGTCATACTTGAAATTCCTCTCCTAATACGTGTCTTTATTTTGACATAAATCTTTTGTCCTAAATCTTTTGTTTAGATCCTTGTCCAAATCTTCGTCTCAATTCTTATCTTATTCCTTATCTTGGTTGTTTTAAATCATAGCTTGTCTCAATCATTGTCTATGTCAAATTCGTAATTTTTTTCCTTATCTTTGTCCTGTCTGTGTTCTTTGACCTAAATTTGTCTAAATTCTTGTTCGAATCATTCCCGAAATTCTTTTTCTAATCTTTATTCAAATTTTTGTCTCAAACATTCTTATTTTCCACGTCATGGCTTTTGTAAATTTGTATTCTTATCATTCTATCTATTATTCGATATCTAAATCTTTTTCTAATTCTCTTCCTTATCTTTTTCCCGTCTAAGATTACTGTCCTTAATTTGTCGTAATTCTTGTTCATATCATTCTGGAAACGTATTGCCTAATCCTTACCCTTATTTTTGAACGAAATCTTCTTGAAATCCTTATCCAAATCTGTGGTCCTTTTATTTTCCTCGCCTGGGTTTTTGTAAATTTTTGTCCTAATCATTGTCTTTATCTATTTCCAAATCTTTTCCTTATCTTTGGCCTAAGTTTTGTGCGAATTATTTTCTCTGTCTTCTACAAAATTTTGCTATAATCCCCATCCTTATTTTTAAACTTATACTTATCGTTGTCCTAATATTCGTTTCTATCTTTTTTCAAAATTTCGTTTTAATCCTCATGTAATAATTATCATTATAAAAATTATCGTAATAAAAATTAGAACGAGACTAAATAATTGTCTCGTTCTAATCTCTGTCCAAAAACTTGCCTTAGTTATACTATTTCCCCTTAATTATTTTCTTTATCATTTCCATGTCTTGGTCTGAATTGCCTTTGTCTTAGTTTTTTTGACAAAACCTTGCCATTGTCCTTGTACTAGAACCACGTCAAGGTTCTGGTTAAGGGGCCTCGGTAGTCGAGTGGTAAGTGTGCTTGACTGCCAACCCAGAGGTTCCGGTTTCGACTCCCGGTCTATCCATTGTCCTACGCTTTTACCTTTCTTTAATTCTTTTCTCATTTCTAATCAATTAAATTTAAAAATTCATCAATATATACGACTTTGGAAGTTGTAGTTGGTGGTAGAGATGTTTGTGGAATAAAATTGCTTAATAACTTGAATTGACTGAGGTAAAGGCATAACACTTGCCTCAAATTCAAATTCGCATGTTGACATAGCGCTCCGCCACACATACAAAATTCTACACTTGTTTCTCTTGATTTCACTTTCACTCATACTTATCTATTTTCCCATTTTCCGAACCAAGGCAAACTTGACTGAATAGGTTTGTCACCTGTTATCCTTGGTTCAAAGCCAAAAAAAAAAAAATTGAACAAAATGTTATCCTTTTCCTTGCCATAATTTTCATTTTAATTCTTGTCCCAATTTTTGTCGACACACGTGTCTTAAGTCTCTTCTATATTGTTGTCATAATCTTCATCCTTGTTACTGCCATAATACTTAATTCGAATACTTGACCTAATAATACTCGATTCAATCCTAATCCTTGCCTTTTTCCTTATGCTTGTCCAAATTTTTGTCTTAATCGTAGTCAAAATCTTCATTCGTATCTTCATTCGTATCCGAACGGCTAAAGTTCATGGTCTCAAGAAGCTTTACATGGCATTATTTACTCTCTGAGGCTTGCCATTGTCTGCAGAGAGGTGGTGACCGATCAGAAAAATTGTTTTTACTGCAAAAACTTTTCGCCGCGACTGTGAATCGAACTCGGGCTCCGAGCACGCTAAGCCACACACTTAACCTGCATGCCAAGGTCACCACATTTGCTTAACAGGCAGGCAATAAATCCATGCAACGATGATGGATTTACGTTGCATTAAGCCACTCCTCGTTAATAATATTTTTAGTCATAATTTTACTTAAGGAGCTATACTCGTCGATAAATAATTTCATGCAACGTCGTTGGACTTTCTATGTATTAAGTTTTTGCCTCCGCGAAAACATTAATTTTTTTAGTACAACAAAGGTTATAGACCGCAGCACTGATACCGAGCGAGTTATAATTCCATGCAACGATACTGAAATTGTGTTGCATAAGCTTCTATGTCCGTGACTATGGATTCTATGCAACGATAATGAAATTTTGTTACTTAAGTTTCCATGTCATATTTTGTACCAATTGAACCGATATTATTTTCGTTTCATTACGATTTCCGTATCACTTATACTGGTTTATTTTTTTTTTTTTCACACTACTTCGTTGCATTTTTCAATATTGAAGGGGTCTCGTGACGGCATAAAGTTTTCCATTTGCTTGGCAAAAGGGAAAAGAAGCACCTTTTAATCGAATATCATTTATTTTACTGAAGCACCCACTCCATAATATGTTCACCAATATTATTCGATGCAACAATTTTGCAATTTCGTTGCTTAAGCTGCTGTTTTCACATTATGATGGATTATTATTAAGTGGGTAATTAATTCACTGAAACCTTGGCTCATCTGCTTTTCCAACTTTTTTGAAAAAGCTTGAAACTATACAAATTGTAAAATTGGTCCTAATTGGACACTATATTAATTGAAAATTAAAGTAGTCACTCTGCATATCTCTCTCACACTTATAACTCTTCTGCATTTGAACGGTTAAAGAAGATCTTCTGGACTCTACATATCTCTCTTTCGCTATAATTTCTCTTTTGCATGCATTTGAAAGGTTAAAGAAGGCCTTTTAGACGATTTTGAATTTCGTCCTGTTTCCAAACAGAGACTTATTGAAAAAAACTTCATTGCTTGTTTAGTTTCTTCTTTTTAATATTTTCTTTATATTTTCCACAGGACTGGATCTTTATGTGGTTGGCAAAAATGGCAAAGTTATCAGTCAAGTTGTTGGTCTTGCACCTGTGGCCGGCATGTGTACGCTAACATCATCGTGCACCATCAATGAGGGCAAACATTTTGAAAGTGTTTTTGTGGTAGCGCACGAAATCGGTCACAAGTAGGTCATACAATAAATTTAAGCAAGCGGCAATTTTTAAAAGTAATTTTCCTCATTTATTTTTCCATCACTTGATACACATTGCAAAGCTTGGGCATGCGTCACGATACCAAAGATAATAGCTGTGATCCAACTTTGTATATAATGTCGCCTACCTTGGGCAGCGGCAAGATTACGTGGTCAAAGTGCTCGCGCACCTATTTGAATACATTTTTGGAGTAAGTTTTTTACTTTTAACGAAGCTTTCTTTAATTAATAATGTTGAATATTGACTTTTGTTTAGAACAAATCAAGCCAAGTGCCTCTTTGATCGTGGCCAGTTCGTGAACAATCTCGATCATTCTGCTGAGGGTAAGCTGCCCGGTGAGCGTTTTGATGCCAATCAACAGTGTATGCTGAAATATGGCAAGGATACGGTGCGTGCACGTAGTCAGGCAATTTCGGATATATGTCGCGATCTGCATTGTCAACTAGACCGCTTCACATGGACCTCACATCCGGCGCTAGAGGGCACAGAGTGTGGCGATAGCATGGTTTGTGAACTGAAATCACTGTAAAAATTTCTCAAGATTTAAACTCATTGTTTTTTATTTTAGTGGTGTCGCAGTGGTGTGTGTGCCTTAAAGCCCAATACACGAGAGTCCTTGGTGACATCAAAGCAACTACAAAACACCGCTAAGCTTGGCTATGATAAGGCTAGCTTCTTGGATTCTAGCAAAATGGGTCATTTGCTACACGAGTACAATTATAACAAGGTAATTATTTTGTTCAACTTACCTCATAAAAAGATATTAATTTTAAAATATTTTCACCATTCAGGCATCATCTTCCTGGGCCAATTGGGGTGAGGCTAGTGCATGTGAATCGGGTTGTTTGTATGGTCCTTCGAAACGTTTGCGTGAGGGCAGCACTGGCCTGAAGACCTACACACGCAGTTGCTTGGATTATCGTCGTCGTTGTCATGGTCGTGATCGTAAATTCGAGTCATGTATTGCAAAGCAGTGCCATAGCATAGCAATAATGACGGTCGAAAGCTTTGCCACGCAAGTTTGCGAAAAGGCGCAGAAATTCGATGCAGAATTGACGGGAGAAGGTGCGCAGATTGTTGGCAATATAGGTAAGTTTGGAAATTCAAGAGCACTAGCTGGCGGTTATATAAAACATTATTTCTTAGAGGAATCCTGTAAGATTTTCTGCAAGACCAAATCAAATAGCACAAAGTCACGCAGTTGGACATTTCCCGATGGCACCACATGTCGTTCCAAAGAGTACAACTACGATGATACAGCCTACTGCATAGCTGGACGCTGTGAACGTTTCAGCTGCGATAACAATACAAACAACTACTACAAAATAGATCCAATATTTTGTCAATATCGAAAACCCAGCTCATATCAGGCCCCAACACCGCAAGTTTACGAAAACAATCAGCGTTCTAGCGATAACAAACAGTATAGCAACAGATATGCGAGTAGAGATAACAACTATAGCAATACATTGAATAATAATCGCAATTTGTTACCAAATGTACCATCAACACAACGGAGCAAATATGAAAACGGTAAGTTTACGGGCAGAGAACTGACATAAGCTGAGCTAAGGCACTACTTAAGAGGGAGATTATCAAGCTAATTCGTAGTCAGGTACGAATGAGTACATAAAACTTAAAAAAGGTTTCTTATGAGCTAAGGAAGAAAAGTATAACGTATTTACATGAAGAAAAATATTCGAAAAAAATACTCCCTGATATTCTATGGAATCTAATTAAACCGATTAAAATGAGTTAAAGTTTGGGTTGATAACTTGGCTTGTGTTAGGTTATGTAAGAATTGTTGAGCACCGTTACTGTGCTTTCGTGTGGACTTTAGGTCTGTTTCCGTACTCACTTCAAGTAACTTGAAGTTACTCGAAAGCGTTTATGTACACATTTTTCCAGCTCGAGAGAGAAGAAGAACAAGCAAAATGTCACTTTTTGTGGCTCTCTATTACTCGAACTTTACTTGAAAAATTTTTTCGAGCACGAATCTCGAGCTTCAAACAGCTGATTGTCAAAGTGATAAAATTAAATTGTTGCATTGTATTGCGAACAAAATGTATGCAATTGGTTAGAAAATTAATAAAAATAGTTAAAATTACCAAATCAACACTTACGAAAACGTTTTAAATACAGAAACATAGCAATTAAATTTTATTGTTTTCAAAAACAGGTGTTGTGCTCGAAACTTACTTGAAAGCGTTTCCGTACTTTTTGACAAATTTTCTCATTTCGACAAATAATCAAATTACTCTCTATTACCCGAACTTTACTCGAACTTTACTTGAAGTGCGTACGGAAACACACCTTTTATTTGCATTACACTTAGGAAAAAAATGGTGTTATTTCAAACAAATCATGGGTTGAAATAACAGATTTCACTGTTAAATACCATCCAACCAATTAAACTTTCAAATCAACAATCGGTTGTCTGTTGTTTGTACGAACACCTTCTTTGTTTTATTTGTGGTACCGTATAATATGCTGTTCCAAATTATTTCGCGAAGCATGCTGTGGTTTTCGTACACTTCTCCATGCCTTGCTCGTAGCTTCTTAGTCTTTTCTGCTATTAACCCTATCAGAGAGTCATAAGGAATAAGGGTGAATCTATATTTTTTTTTAAAAATTCTGTGATAGACGCTTTGTAAACATTTGTTTAATAATAATTTTTCAAACAATTCTTACCAAAAATTCACACCAGTTGGTTAATAATTGGTATGACTTAACTTTTGCAGAAGGGAACACAAAAATAAAACAGGAATATCTTAAAATTTGTTTTAAGTGTTTTGTCTCTTAACTCGGTTATGGTACGGTTTTTAGGTAGAAAATGTTTGGAAAATTATTTGATAACGTATTAGTCCCAATACAAGACAACTAAGAGCCCAAAAACTGATGCGTTGATGGCAGAAAAGTCCACTGTTCAGCCAAATTAAATATGTTAAAAAAAATGTGTTCCGCACCTAAGTTTGCAAAACTCCTCTAGAGAATTGCTCTCATGGGGTAGTACTTTCACCTCTATACAGGCTGTGCCGCAACTGAGCGCAACTTTTTACGGAGGTGAAAGGTAATGTAGAGTTGTGCAAAATATCGTATGGGAGGGGAGGGAGGTCTATTTTCACATTCTTAGGAACTATAGGGTTAATTAGTATTTCACGATTTTGGTTCAAATTATTTTTTCTAGCACAAAAACTAACTCACCGAAAACTTTGAGAACTCATTGTAAAAGCAATAAAATCCCCTTTCTAATGGTATATCAACAAACCCCATAGACTTAACCGTTCCTGAGGGGATTCGTCTGAAGATGAAACCATCGGTGGAAACTACTAAATTTCAACTTTGAGTCCAAATTTCTCAGAATTTCATGTAATAAATTACATTTTTTTCATAGTAAATCTTATAAGTTATTTAATTCTCTTTTTAATGACACTTAAATCATAAACATATCTTTAAAAATAAAAAAGTTGACTGTACTAATAAAATTATACTTATAAGAAAACAATAATATTATCATATGACATTTTATTCTACCTCCATATGTTTTCTAATAAGAATAATTTTTTTAGTACAGTCAACTTTTTTATTTTTAGAGATATGTTTATGCTTTAAGTGTCATTGAAAAGAGAATTGAATAATTTACAAAATTTATTTTGAAAAATATTTTAATTCATTTCGTGAAATTCTAAGAAATTTGGACTCAAAGTTGATATTTAGTAGTTTTCACCGATTGATTTCATTTTCAGACGAATACAGCTCTGAAACGGTTTAGTCTATGAGGTTTGTTGATATACCATTAGAAAGCCTTATTGGTATATTGGCCTTCTTGCCTTTACAATGAGTTCTCAAGTTTTTTTTTAATTAACTCTGTAGCTCCTAAGAATGTGAAAATAGACCCGCCTCCCATACGATTTTTTGCTTAACTCGACATTACCTTTTACCTCCGTAAATAGTTGCACTCAGTTGTGGGATACCCTGGATAGTGGTATATGAGAATTATTTTCAGTGTTTCACTGTGTATTTAACGACAAGGAGAAGAATATTCAAATATTTTTGATTCGGTGAAATAGTAAAATCCACTACAAATATAATAAAAAGTTTTTATTTTACATGAATAAAAAATCACTCGAATCATAGGGCATTTTTCTTCCTCTCTATTGTCTTTCGTTTTCAACTGAGCTTGTTAGGAGGTATTTCCAAGGTCCAACCAACCATGAGTTTTATAATATAAATTAAATTTTATCAATATTTTGGGATCGTTATATTTTCGATCAGAAATAAAAATCAATCTTTCATCAAAAATAAAAATCAATAATTGGATTTTTTCATTCAGAAAGAATTAATCATTGATCGATATTTTTACGATCAGAAAGAAAAATTAATCACACCAGTTATTTTTTTCCATCAGAATAAACATATCAATCATTCATCGATATTTTTTCGATCAGAAAATAGAATCTATCTCTCATTTGTAATGAAAAATCGTCATTGTTGTTCTTCCGTGTCTGCATGAATTCAAGTTTAACTCCTTAAAATTTAATATATTTATTACGAATGTAATATATATGTATGTTATAAATATAAATATGAAACTCCTTTTTGATTTTTATATTTGATCAAAAAAATTACTATAATTGATTGATTTTTATTTCTGATAAAAAAAATATGGTTCAAAGATTGCTTTTTAATTCTGATCGGAGAAGTAACGATCAAACATTTATTTACATTTTTGAGCGAATAATGATCGATTCATGATTGATATTTGTTTATATAAAAAAATAATGATCAAAGATTGTTTGATGTTATTTCTGATCGAAAATGTGACCTTTTCATTTAAAAATTTAAAACAAACGATTATTATTGGACCATCATGTATTAAGTTTAGGCTTTAATGAAGACTTTATTCTATAGTTTAGATCTTTTTCTTGCAAACAGAACGAGTTTGGTCTTTATTGGACTTACATGCAGGCCGTTTATATCGAACCGAATATCGACCGAATTTTATATATTGAAAATTCCATACATTGTCGGTTGGATTGACTTTTTGTTTTTATAAAGGAGTTTTAGCCTTCATTTTTTTAGCAGATTACCAATAGGTAACAAATTAAATATATTCTTCAGTAAAGAGTCTTTTCAGAGAAATTTTTTCCTCATAAGGGATATTTATCATAAAGTTTTCAGAGTGTATTTCATTGGAACTTGCCAGTCCCAGTTTTTGTGGGCGGAAATTGTTGACCAACGTACTGATAAATTAAGGTTTGCTTGTTGAGATAGGTTCTGGTTCTTGTTACCCAGGTAGGGTAATTGTTCGATACTGATATAATTGTGGAAAGGTAGACAAAGTGCTTAATGTTTTGGGAATTTGTAACGCTATCTTGGTGTGGTGGCCGTGGCCGTGCTTGCTAGTTTTTTTTGCAGATAATGGCAAACCTTAGTTAACAATGCCACGTAAAGCTTCTTGAGAACATCAACTTTATGAAGGTACAGTTTTCGATTAATTATATACAAAAATTTCATAACAAAAACAACACAATGGATCATAAGTATCTCGGTCAAAGTTCTTTCGAGGGCTACTATGACCAATTCTTGGTTTTTTTTTTTTTGCTTTCTTGGTTACCTTAAGTACATTTTTTGTTTTTATATTCCTGTTGAGTATTAAAACTTTCTTTCCCTACCTCTGTTCAATTAGAATTTTGGAAATCATCTTCAAATTTTTTAAGCATATTCATGTGATTCGTTAAATTCCTTTAACTGTATCACTCACTTCCTACATTGTGAGTGAACTTAGGCCTGCCATTTGTGTGATTGTTTTCATTGAAGGAGGTAGTCTTAGTAAAGCATACCAAAAAATAAAATAATTTATGCATATTTTGTATTTCTTAAGAGGTGGCAATACGCAGCAATCAACAGAACACACAAACATACAAACGGAAATCAGATCCATATCAAGCGTGGAACAAGTATAACTATCAGTTAAATGAACAACGTCCGGCGACGGCTACACCACCAACTCCACCACCACAATCACCACCTCCAGCTGCACCAATATCAGCGTCACTCATTAAGTTACCACCAGAGTCTGAGTGGATTGTGAAGTCAGGCTGTCATTCCAGTTGTATAGCCAAATCCCGAGGCATTCAAGTAGTGTCATCACGAAGAACGGGGGCCAACAATATACAGCTATGCTCGCACACCGTTAAAGTAAGTTTTCGTTGGTTTGGCATGACATTTTTATAAACTTTCTTTTACTCTTCACTCGCAGCCCTGCGAACGCCTTCAAACTGCTACTGAATATGCGGAGAACACTTGTTCACGTTATAAGCTTAAGGTACGCGGCCTTTCGGGTCATGGTACCCAAATAGCGGCCAGTGTTGATGAGCCCGATCGTAGCTGTCGTGTGGGTTGCCAAGATGAGTATATTAAGTATCGCTTTTATTTGGTCAACGGCAAGTATGGACACTTTCCGCTTGGCACACGCTGTTCAAACACTGAAGAACGTTACTGCGTCAATGGCAAGTGCTTGGAGTTCGGAGAAGATAAGATACCGTTACAACAGTCCCACATAAGTCTAGCACTATTTCGTAATCGTCGCTCACTGCCTGAGCCGGTAAATGTGGTGACAGCGAGTAGTCAGCCAAATGAACCAAATGAGCTGAGTGCGAACGAAAGAGATGGTAGAACGAAGCGTAGCTTTTTGTACTATAGTCCGGTGAATATAACAGAGACAATAACACAGGACTTCATAAACAATATTATAAATAGCATTGTAGAGTATGAGCAGCAAGAGCAGCAGCAAGTTTTTGGTAAGATATCTTAGAATTTTTAATAAAACAATATTAGTCCTTGCTTAATCCAATTGTACTTTTAGATGAGTTGACACAATTGGACAGAGATCACATCGATCTCAACAAACCCATACATGTTACGACAGAAGAAATGACGACTGCTTAATAAATTCTCACTGCCTGCTCTTAGAAGAATAAAATCTTATAGTAGTTTTAACTAATTAAATTCTGCGGTTATATTTTTTATTTTATTTAATTTTTATTTTATTTTCTGTAATTAAGATTTTTTTCTTAATCTTATGATATAAATACATAATATTGATTTCTTTACATGTGAGTGTAAAAAAAGTGTAGTAACGAATTTTAAAGTTTTAAGTGTTTCATTTAGGCACGTGATATTTATTAAGGATTTAGAAAATTATGAAAAGTATTTTAGTATTAAGCTTGTTGTAGTTCAGCTTGATGTGTTTTTATACAAAACTTTTCAATTATGTATACATTTGTAACGAATAAATTATTATAAACATTTTAATATGTATTTATAAAGAAATTAAAAACTATTTTGAATTATCAAAATAAAATAATTATCTATATATATGCTTCGAGTATAAACTGAAAAGGTGCACTTGTTTTGTGAAAAGATGATTTCAAATGTTTGAAGCAGACAAGCGGAAGAAAAATTCAAAACTAGAAGCTTTCAAAAGTCAAAAATCAGGCAAAAGATCACCAGCCTAATACTACTTTTAAGCTTTTATTTCAAAAATTCCATCTCAGCAGGGATGCTAAGTTGCGGGGAATTTCCCGAATTATGGGTAATTCGGGCTTGTTATTTGCTGATTATTCCAAGATTATTAGCAAATTTTTTTAATATTCAGTTGTATTCGATGATATACAACTGGGTACTCATTCTTATGTGGTGACCGTGGCATGCAGGTTAAGTGTGTGGCTTAGCTTGCAGGGAGCCCGGGTTCGATCCCCAGCCGTGGCGAAAAGTTTTT
Source organism: Tetanocera ferruginea (assembly GCA_958299015.1). NCBI lineage: Eukaryota > Metazoa > Arthropoda > Insecta > Diptera > Sciomyzidae > Tetanocera > Tetanocera ferruginea. The sequence continues at coordinate 38,115,184 of OY282640.1, forward strand.
TCAATAAAACATTTTTCTGATCGGTCACCACCTCTCGCAGACAATGGCAAACCTCAGAGAGTAAATAATGCTATGTAAAGCTTCTTGAGAACATGAGCCGTTCGGAGTCGGCATAAAACATGTAGGTCCAGTTCTAGGTCAATTGTGTGCAAAAATTTAATAACACACACAACACAATCGATCCTAAGAAGCTCGGTCAAAGTCCTTTCAAGGGCTGAAATGGCCAATTTGTGTTTTTTTTTACTCATTCTTATGAGTAGGTATATATAATCTATCGAAATTCTAAGTAAATGTTGTTTCTTAAAAAGCAGTGAGGAAAGCAGTGAAAATTTCATATTGAGCAAGTTGTTGGAAACAATAAATGAATGATAATAGATTTTGTTAAGTCTAAGTCCAAAAGCTAGTTTCAAACCAGCAGTTATAATTCTAGTTAATTTAAATTTTCGTACCTTCACTCCATCCATTCAATATGTTTTGAAATTGAAAGAAGTGTGTGTTTTTCTGCAGGTTCATACATAAACTAACAAATATAAGAAATAAAAAAAAAAAAATCCATTCACAAACATGCATGCGAGCATACACAAACACACAATAGATAGAACTAAATGCAGACAAGTAAAATAGGTGGCAACACGCAAACTTAGAAATTACATTAGTGTGAGAACAAAACTAAAACATGATGTGTGAATTTGCATGTAGAATATCTGTGCAAAAGACGCTTATAATCGGTATATCGAAATTAAATTAGAAAATTATGGTCGGTCTTATTCGACAGCGGCTGAATAAGCATTAAGATAAAGTTTAAGTTTATAAGTTAAAGATTTAGATGAAGATGAATATGAATATGAATATGAATATGAATATGAATATGAATATGAATATGAATATGAATATGAATATGAATATGAATATGAATATGAATATGAATATGAATATGAATATGAATATGAATATGAATATGAATATGAATATGAATATGAATATGAATATGAATATGAATATGAATATGAATATGAATATGAATATGAATATGAATATGAATATGAATATGAATATGAATATGAATATGAATATGAATATGAATATGAATATGAATATGAATATGAATATGAATATGAATATGAATATGAATATGAATATGAATATGAATATGAATATGAATATGAATATGCATATGAATATGAATATGAATATGAATATGAATATGAATATGAATATGAATATGAATATGAATATGAATATGAATATGAATATGAATATGAATATGAATATGAATATGAATATGAATATGAATATGAATATGAATATGAATATGAATATGAATATGAATATGAATATGAATATGAATATGAATATGAATATGAATATGAATATGAATATGAATATGAATATGAATATGAATATGAATATGAATATGAATATGAATATGAATATGAATATGAATATGAATATGAATATGAATATGAATATGAATATGAATATGAATATGAATATGAATATGAATATGAATATGAATATGAATATGAATATGAATATGAATATGAATATGAATATGAATATGAATATGAATATGAATATAAATATGAATATGAATATGAATATGAATATGAATATGAATATGAATATGAACATGAATATGAATATAAATATGAATATGAATATGAATATGAATATGAATATGAATATGAATATGAATATGAATATAAATATGAATATGAATATGAATATGAATATGAATATGAATATGAATATGAACATGAATATGAATATGAATATAAATATTAAATATATATAAATATACTAGCTTATAATACCCGACGCAGCTCGATTCTTGTGGTTGCTTATGAGATATGATTCTTTAAAATAGTTGGCATTTTTAGCATATTTTATTTAAAAGTTTCTAGTAAAATTTACGTTTTTGGTTAATAATTTTAAAACTTTGATTTTCATTAATGTTTATTCTGTTCAAATATTAACTTTTACCCTATTTTCCTATACAAATACTTGAAATCGAATGAAAAAACATTGAAGCGTTAGATGAAAATTCATATTTGTGGTGAAGTCTGATTAAAATTAAAAAAAAAATTCGTTGACATAATTAAAACTTTTTGTAAAAATCGACAACTGCGCCACCTATCGGTTCGAAAACTATCGTTCAAGCTCAAACCACCCTCATACATTCACAAAGTTTCTTTTAAATCGGATGTGTGGTTTCGGATTTTAGCGAAAACCAACATAGTGACATGTGATTTTTATATATAATCATAAAATATTCAAAGAAAGTCTAAAGTCGGTCTAGTCCGACTAAGAAATACCCTATGAAATATGAACTATGAAATACCCTAACATATAAATATATATTAAAATACTAAAACCAATAGACTTCTTATAAAAAAGCTTCCTATAAAAATCCATGCATTATTTGTACCTAAAGAAGTAATACAGGTTTAACTAATGTGGTTTGTGTGGTAGGTGGGCGTGTTGGTGAGCAGATGACGTCAATTTTTTGTGCACACCGCAGTTTTGATATTAAATGTTCCCACACGAAGTTTCAACTATCAAATATGAACATTTAATAGTGTTTTTAATATTGTGTGTTGTATGGGAGGTGGACCTGTTCATGAGCGGATGACGCTCATTTTGTGAACACATCTTACTTTTAATACAATAATCTCACATACCTCGTTTTATCTTTGTAGCTCATATATACACCTCTTTAGAGAGTTTTAACCATAGCAGGTTATATGGGAGGTGGGCGTGTTGGTGGGCAAATGACGCCCATTTTTTGTGCACACCTTAGTTTTGATATAAAATGTTTCTATGCGAAGATTCATCTTTCAAAGTCAAATATGAACCTTTTAATATTGTGGGTTGTATGGGATGTGGGCATGTTCATGGGCGGATCACGCCCATTTTATACTTTTTGTAACCAACGTTTGTACAAAGATAATATACCCTTGACCTTACAGGTTTAGTGTATAAAAAACCTTCAGAAGGTTAACAAAGTTCTCCCAATTTTTCACGCAATTATTCTGAAATTTTGTGCTTTACTAAGGTCCTCATCCAATTCAGATTCGTTCCAACACCTTAAATATTAAAGGTAAATGCCATGCAAATAATTTGCCATGCAAGAATTATCAAAGTCATGTTATTGCAGTTTGGTAGTTATACCTTTGTGGTCACGTTTTTATATTTAACCGTTTATACCCAAATATTTGACATTTTTTCGCATCGCCAAACATACTAAGGTCCTCATCGAATTCAGATTCATCCAACATCTTAAATATGTAAGGTAAATAATTTGCTTTGCAAGAATTTTCAAAGATATGTTATTGCAATTTGGTAGTTGCATACCTTTGTGGTAAGTAACATTCTAGGTTTAGAAGTATTTTATTAGACAAATTTCGTTTTCTATAAGAACGTGCAAGTTTCTTAAATTTCCAAAAAATTGGCTCTATAAAAACTTTCGTACCTAAAATACAGAAAAAATTTTTAGTAGGTACTTATTTTATTTTCTGTTGAAATAGAAACAAAAATCAATTAAAAATGAAAGTGCTGACTTTGAAAGTGAATAACTCGGTCATTTTACAAAAAATTCCATTCATTTCTTTTTTGTTTAAAATTTTGACTAATTGTCCGTTCAATCATTTTTGCATTCTTTTCATTTTCGTTTTCCTTCTAATTTTTATAATTTTTCAAAAAAAACCTTAACGAATTTCTGTATTTCGCAAAAAGCTTTGATAAAAATAATTGCTGTTAAAAAAATATTGAAAACCAAAAATGGCATTTTTAATCTTCTTTTATATGGTATGCATAATTATAGGGTTTCTTCAAAGTTTCTCTCATAAAACTTTAATAAAGGTTTATACGATCGAAAAATCAAGCCAAACATCATAAAAATTCAATGTTTTTTTGTTTGTTTATTTTTATTAATTTTGTATTTTTGTAATTTTGTATGCACAAAAAGTAATGGTGTAGTGAAAGAATCATGACAATTTCTTAATTCGTTTCTGAGTTATAATCCCAAATATCCCTTTAAACACTCCCACAGCAATAACAGCGCCACCTATCGGATCAAACTTTAGATACAAACCATCTACAGACCCAGCCGCATGTACTCACCAAATTTCATTCAAATCGGTTCAGCCGTTCAATGAGGAACGGAAAGAGGAGTTCAATGACAAAGCCATGTACAGAAGAATTTTATATATAAAGACTAGCAGGCCACAGTCGTCCGAGGCTTCGCCACGGACATTTTCTCTTTATCAATAATACCTTTGTATATTTGAAAAATTTCAATAATAAAAACGTTAAAATATTAGCATATTATTTGTATTTGGAAGCAAATTATATTAAACAGTATAATTATAATAAAGTGAAGATATTTCCATTTTAGTTATTTAATACTTCAGTATTAACAACGTTTTTTATTCATTGGAATTACCAGGAATAAGAAAAATCTGATTATCTGCTGTACCGACTCGTTTACCATAATCTACTTGTACGTTCTTCAAAGTTTTGTATTAAATATTTATTATACTCCATCCGCAAAGCGTAGCGGGCACAATAATTTTGTAACGAAATTTTTTTCACGACCATGAGTCAATTAAGCCATGTTCGTCTGTCTATCTGTTCATTAGTTTGTCCACACGATTACAGCCGTGTCTTTATTGCAAATCTCTTTAAAGTCCATAATGAAATAATTTTCATGATTTGAGATTTGTCATACAGTGGTGCTCCAGTTTAACGAAAGATATAAAGTCCAAGGTCGTTCGGTAAATCGAAAAGTTCATTAAATCGGTAATACTATTTTCGAGTTTTTTTACCATATAACAAAGCTAATAAATTTGTCAACTTGAAAGAAATATCCTTACATTTTTTGTTTTAACTATGCACTCCAATCATGTTGAATTTTTGAACTTGTTTTATGTATTATTAATTATTATTATTAAATGTTTAGAAAGCTGCTGGTTAAAATCTGTTCACACTCCAAATGAAAAATCCAAGATTATGAATCCAATACATTCCTATAATGTTTTTTAAAAAGGAAACCCTACAATATGTATATTAACCCGAGGGGACTATTTGAGAATTAGATAAGTAAATACATATTAATGTTATTACAAATTCAAAAACAAACGAAGCGAGCTCAGAGAAGCAAATGTTGTTAAATAGAATACCTACAATTTCAAATGTTCGGAATATAGAGTCAACAACATTAAATAAGTGTTCCTTATATTGGGAGTTCGTTAAATCGGTGTTCGCTAAATTGGAGCACCACTATAATGCTTAAATTTTAAACATATACCCTGCAGTTGAATTTCAACAAAATTTTGTGAATACTTCCATAGAAAGTGATGTCACGAAAATATCAAAACCTTCATAATTTATACAAAAATTAATGTGTTTAATTGAAAGATGTTTTCTTGATAAATAAAACGTAATCTGAGTTTGAAATATGAAAAGTTGGAAAAAATATAACCTAAATAAATCCGAATAAGCTTCAACCTGAGTATTTTGACTTCGGGAAAGTCGAAGATAATTTTTTAATGGTTTTATTTTTTATTTGTCTTTTATTCATCATTAAAGTGATGAATTAAAGTATATTTCTATGTATATATTCCTAACTTTATATTCCATAAAGTTTTTAAAAAAGCTTTTGTACTTCAAATATTCATCTTAAGAAGTGCTCAAACATGCTAGTATAGTAGACATTTCATCCAATATCCCAGCAAAATTTTTCGTTAGGTCTCGTTTTTTAATCGATTCTAAAATGCATTACATAAATGCTAATGCAAGAACTTAAATTTAATCCGTAATAAATTCACGGCAATGCATTCACATCAACTTGAAAGTTGTTATTCAAGTATTAATTTCGTGAAATCAATTATAAACCAACCGTTTTAAGCGCTTAATCTTTTCAAGTGACAGCGCTTTCGATTACCTCTAATGACATGGATATATAAAAATAATGGGTTCAGTAAGCGAGAGGGTAAGCGATGAATGAAATTTTCTGGATTACTTTTTCGATTATATGTAAGCGAAGATTTTGCTGGGATGTTCTCCAGCAATACATTTCTCCAGAGCTTTTTATAAAAACGTCCTCGTGTCATAAATGTAAGGTTAAAAAATATACTTTATAATTTTGTGATTACTAAGTTCTGAGACTATACATCGACAAACAAACCTTATTTGCAGCTCTTAACCTGCTAGAACATAATTTTTAATACTAATATGTTTTTGGGTGTCCTGTTACATAAAACAATTTAAAAGCTCAATTTATTACTTACTTCAAAATTTCTAAAAAAATTTAAAAAGGATTAAAATTCATTACATTTTTTATTTAAATTAAATAAATGGCGTTTTATAACAATTTTATGGCGTTCTGATGTTTTTTTATTACTTACTTCAAAATTTCTAAAAAAAAAATAAATTGATTAAAATTCACAACATTTTTTATTTAAATTAAAGAAATGGCGTTTTACAACAATTTTTTGTCGTTCTGATGCTTTTTTGATTTATTTTGAAAATGTCTATTTAAAACTCTAACTCCTTTAATTTACTAAAATATGTACATAATTATTATTCTGTTCAAATCAACTAACAAAAACTGTCAAAAATACACTTTTTAAGAAAAAACTATTCTAAAAACTATTCTAATTTTCATGACTCTTGGCCTTGTTCTCCCAGGGCAAGTTTGCTTTGGGAATTATGTAGATAATGACTATGAAACAAATTTCTGATATCAATTTGGTATCACTGTGATACTGTGATATTTATGGTTAAGAATAAGGCAGTCAAATGTTACAGACCTCAGTCTTGGCTATTTAAGTCGAAGCTAAAATGTATAAAGAGTACTAAAAAGAAATTTATAAAAATTAGAAAAAAAGTTTTTTAAATTCATTTTAATATTTTTTTCTAATTTTCACTTAACTTTTATATAGAAGACGTGGATTGATCTCGAAAAAATATTCAAATTGATAGTTATTCAGGGTCACTGAGGGAAAATTTGTTAACGTTTTACTTCCCGGTCTTATTTTTTCCTCAATTATGCAAAATTATTCAAAATAGATCTTTGGGGATTACTCACTATTGCTAGTCAAAATTTTGCGTAAACAAAACATTTTTGAAAAATTCCTTGATTGCGGAAAATTTTTCAGTTTTGTATAAGTTACCAATTTATCTTTCAAATGATATCTAATATATTACTATCGATGAGATTAATTTTGTATATTGTTACCGACTTTTATAAATAATACAATGAATTAAAATATTTATGTTTACTCATTTGCACTTTAACAAAATAATCATAACAGTAAACTATTATTTAAAAGAATTATATTAATTTCGTAGTACTTTTTAAGCATTGCTTTTATGAGGTTAAGTATAACCTTCTAAAAGGGCTTACTTAACAATTTAGTTTTGGTCCCGGGTGCCAGCAACCCTAGCTACGCCACTGCCTCACTCCAATTGCAGTCGTGAAAGCCAATAATTACATGCATAATTTACCAACAATTTTCTCTTTGAGTCGCTGCTCTTGCTCTCCTAGCGCGGAGCATCGCTCTTGCATTTTCTGTTAAACTTGTCAAACTTGTTTTACGTCGAGGTATTTATTTGTAGCTGTATTTGTAGTTTAAGGGAAATACGAACACTTAATTTTTCAAACTTTTAATTTATCTTTAATCTATACAAAATATGCTATCACACTTGTGAATGCACATTTTGAAATATTAAAATATCTTTCTTTCTCAAGTGTAAATTAAAAATTTGGAAAACTACAATAAAAATATGTGTAAAGAAATTGTATGCGGCGAAACAAATATGCACACATTGGTTTGCAGCTCATCATTCCACAGCAACAACAACACAGCAAGCTTTATTTAACTTGTATTCCCATCACGTTAAAGAGCGCCAACTGCTTTTGGTTACTCTTCGAATGAGTGTGGAGAGCGAGATCAATAAACTTTAAAGAGAAGGGTTGATAGCAACATGTAGTTGAAACTCTCGTAACACAAACGCGTGAAAAGCAAACGACCAAGCAATGCTTAGCATAGGTGGTAATTTCCTAAAAAACTTAACAACTTAATTAAATATATTTATTGTTAAATTTTCTTAAATAAACCCCACCTATGGCATTCTGTAGCACAAATATGATATTTTAAAATTTTTTTCATAAAAATCGGTCCAGTAGTTTTGGAGTCATTGGCGCACTTAATATTTCCACTTCAATTTCATATAATAGTATAGATTTAATAAAAATATAAATATTATTGTGTAAAATTCAGTCAAATTTTAATATTTTAATAGATAAACGTCCTACTCAATTTAATCCAGTTATCTCATAATTCTACACTGTTTCTTGCGGATAAAAAAATTAACTCCATAAAATTGAAATTGGAAATCATTCGAAAGTAATGGTCTTCAGCGCTAATCCGGTTACTATCGCTGACCTTCGTGACGATTAAATACAGAATAGGTTCCAGTCTTCGATGTCTATTGGGGGACCTTTAGATTTCCGATTTTAGTTAAACCCTTTTAAATAATGGCGGCCCTTTGAAAAATCCCTGTTTAACCTCCTTTTTCGTTTGCTTTAAAGTGAAAAAAGTAATGATATTGAATTTTTTTTAAAAAAAGCGCTTCCCGAAGGCCCCCTTATTTGAAAAAGCTTTAATTTGAGCCGCCAAACATCGAAATCGGTTGTCGTTCAAGCGGAATCGGGTACAGTGTGGAAAAGTGTTTGGAAAAAAACGCGTTTAAACTTCTTTTTCAACCGACGCACTCTCTTTGCTATTTCTCGTAAAATAAATAAGATAGAGAAATATCCTCTTGACTACATATTTTCAAGGTTCTATGGCTGAAAATAAAGCTAAAAGCAAAACCAAAATTTTCCATCGATTTCTACTAGAACCTCCCCGTAAATTAGCCAAAACATGTGGATTAAGAATGATAATGGAATAATGTGCTGACCAATGTAGTACTTAGCCCCAAATATCATAAGTCAAGATTTGGTGAATACTATAACAAGATTTTATTTAAGCTTTCGATTAACCTGCCTATTGAGTTCTTGACTGCAACTCGAGCAATTTTCGAGCCGGCCACTAAAATTATTAAAATGTTAAATTTCGAAAATTTGTTCAGTCGGGTACATTTAATTTAACGAAAAATTCCAACATTTCAAAGCAATATTTTCACCAAAATGGTTTTAAAAATTGAACTTGTTTCTTCGATTTTGTTGCTTCAACATTTTATTATTAACTTATAAATGGATCAAAACATATGATAAGCTTTCCGATTTGACCTCACACCAACTTCTTCTTTAAGGTGTCGGCGTTGGAGAGCCCATTCAAAACGTTTTCTGTCATTTTTTTCTGAGAGACATGGCTTCTTCCGAGCCTTGCGTACTTCTTGCTTCCATGAGTCTTCTCCTGACTGTTCGAGCACTTACATTTTTCCCAATGTCATCTGACAGGATAGGGGCGAGGGCAGAAGAGGATTTCTTAAGGTTCTTTAGACATTGACAGAGAAGTTTTGCGACTTTCCTTCTTCGTTTAGAATTTGTATTCTCAATCTTTTTTCGAACGAAAGTGTTGTATGTGTGGCATGTTGATGTAATATATCAACATGCGAATTTTGATTTAAGGCAAGTGTTATGCCTTTACCTCAGTCAATTCGAGTTATCAAGCAATCTCATTCCATAAACATCTCTACCACCAACTTCAACTTCCAAAGTCATACAGGAGAGAATTTTGATCTGAAAACAATCCCAAGCCAATTAATTTGGGAGTGATTTTGAGCTAAGTCATAATGTTCTTGATATGAAGCCATAACGGCATTGTTTCTCAAAAAATCAACATGCCCATGAGCATAATACGAGGTTACTAACAAAATTAGCTTAGTTGCTGTCATATTATAAGTTTTTAAAAAATCAAAAATTACATACTGTTTGTTATAATCGTATGATATATCACACTTATTTTAAGATAGATTGGTCAAAATGGAGACAAGAACGTTCTTTTTGGATTTCGGCGTAACTCAAGGCTGTGGAAATATTTAGTCAATAGCAAAGCCTTTGGAGTGTATGCGTCATCCGTTGTGACTCTTTGAAAGTGGTTCCTGGGATTCCACCCGGTCATTTTTCTGTGGAGGACGAACCTCGAGAAGGCCGTCCATAATCTGCGACTGACGATGCAAGTGTAGCGCTGGTAAAGTTTAAAATTGACGAAGATCCCAGATTGATCCAGGAAATGATGACTGAAGAACTGGGCTTGAATGCTATGGCTGTATCACGAATATGAAAAAATAATCTTGGATACACAAAAAAATCTGCAGGATGGGTTCCTAGAATTTTAACTGAAGCTCAAAAAGAGGCACGTGTGCGTTTTGCTCAATATTTTCTTGACAGATTCAAAAATGGAAGATCTTTCACTTTTCAGAAAAATTTAATGTGTGATGAAGCATGGTTTAACAAGTACTATCTTGAAACCCAACAACAAAGCATGCAACGAAGCCCAGAAAGTGCAAATCCACCCAAAAATCCATCCAAAAAGCCGATTTTGAAGACAGTTCTTTCAAGGTGGATTTATCGATTTAAAAAATGTATCGAAATAAATGGCGATTACGTTGAAAAAATACAAAGAGATGAATACTAAAGATATAAAATTAAAAGATTTTTTGTTTATTTTTTTCTACTCTATTAAGCGATATTTTGTAAGTTCCCTCGTGTATGCGATTTTTGGATCATTTATCAAAAAATGATTATGCTTTTATGCGTCCAATATAAGCAAGTTTTGGATTGTTTATTAAAAAATTAATATGCTACAGTCAGAAAAAAGTTTCTCGGAATATGATAAAAAAGGCATCATATTTAGAGAAAAATGTTAAAGACTTTGCTCCAGAGAATGCTATTCTCTAATTGCGATACTAAAAATTCTCTAAAAATGATAAAAAGCTTCCATGAAATAGAAAAATATATCGTTTTTAGAGAAAAATACTTTTTTTTGAGAAAAAAATTGTTTTTATTGAAGAAAATACTTCTCATAGTGAATTTTTTTCATTTTCATAGAAAAATTTTTCATTTTCAATAAATTTTTCTCTATAAATGTGCGATAAAAATTCTTATCATTATTAGAGACATTGAAATATTTCCATTTCCTAGAAGTAAAGAAATATTTCTTCGAAAATGTGAAATTTTATTCTAATCGAAGAAAATTTTATTTGAAAAAGAGAACATTTCTATTATCGAAAATAGAGAAATTTCTTTTCCGAGCAAGGTATGAGTTTTTTTTCTGAGTGTACCTTGAACAAAATTTATGTTAAAATATGTGAAATGCCAACAAATAAATAAAAATACAAAATTTAAGACACTTTACTTATTCAAAAAAAAAAAAAAAAAAAAAAAAAAAACATTAAAAGGATGACAACCAAGCATGATAAAAATTATACTTTCAGTGCCCATATTAGATATATCTGATAAAATTTGGGCAGGAAAATATATTTTTTGAATTTATTTTCTGCACTTTAATACACTTTTATACCAACAAGAACAAAAACCAACTGAGAATTACGTCTTTTAGTTAATAATTTTTTTGATGAGCAAAAACAACAACAAAAAAATTAATTTTGTGCAAACAAGCCCAAGATTACACTTTTTAAGCACAAATTGACGTTTTTTTGCTTATCAAAAAAATTTTCAAGCCCAATTTCTGACATAAATTGCTAACGTGATTATTTTGTTTTGAGATGGTTTTGAGCTCTATTGAGCTGATTTCAGTTACGAACGCTTTGAGCTTGTTTTGAGCCCATTTTCTTTTCTTCGTGTATATATTGATGAATTTTTAATTTCAGTTGCTTAGAAATAAGGAAAGAATTAAAGAAAGGTAAAAGATCGGTATTCGAACCCGGAAACTCTGGGTTGGCAGTCAAACACGCTAACCACTCGACTACTGAAGCCCCTAAAAAAGTATTTGAACTTTTTGAAGTGCGGTGATACAATTCTATGTATTTTTCTTTTAATTCTACCGTTTTGTTATAAAATGGAAAAAAAGAAGAAACAAATGAGAATATCAATTATTCTCTGATGTCAAGAAAAATCAAAAATAAGGTATTCTTATTATTTTTATCAAGTTCTACTTGCGAATATCGCCATATTTGAAAGACTTGGAACTGGCAAGAATTGGAAAGAATTGGAATTGAAGTGGAACTAACTGGAAGTAAAAATAGAATGCTACCATTTGGTTTATTCAATTAAAAAATAGTAAACTTTCCAAAAAATTATTGTAACAACTTTTCTTATTTTATAAATTAATTTAAAATTATTTAATACATCTTCCTAATGTAGGGTGCAAATAACACAAAGGTACCCTCTGCAACAATGAAAGCGAAGTTTACACAAAGGTTTTCAGCGAGAGAGAACGAGATAGAAAGAGAGAGTGAGTTGCAGGAGGTGGCAATAACAATGGTGTGACTGGGTTAAACTAGTCCAAAAAGCAGTGTCTATGTTAGTGTAACAAAAAGTGGATAAGCTAGATAAAAACACCTACGCTAGGCAGGATTAGAGGCAGTTCTTGCGGCAACACGAAGCAAGTGCTTGCAAAAATTTCATTTCCAGTTTTAAATAAACTGGCCGCATTAAATAGTTAGTGACTGGACCTACCTTGAGTTCGTAAAAATAATATAGTTTTCAAAATAAAATAACAAATGAATTAATTTTTTTCGTCATTTTTTGCAAAACAAAGGACGAAATTTGTTTGTACTGAATATTATAATGACTTAGGCAGTCGTTAGCGGTGAAACACACACGCATACATACTATTATTAAAAGTGTTGTCATTAACTTTTAGTGCTGTCGGTCAACGCTTATGTGCACCATCATTGTGCTATTTAAGAACAAGTTGACTGAACTCTGTTTTACTGTGAAAATTTGTGCAAAAATTCTGTGTTGTATAAAAATTATATAAAAAAAATCGATGGTCAGCGATACGAAAAATGCAATAAAAAATTTGCACTGATGTCGGCTTGTTTCTAACTAGCTGCATTTAAATATTTGTGCAAATATTTGCCTACGTCTAAACGTTGATTTAAAATGTGAGAGTGTGTTAAGCCAACGGCAAATTGCTAAGTTATTTTTTTGAAGAAAAATATTTAACGGAAGCAACAATACAAACTGACTCAATTTTCTTTTTCCTTAGAATAACTGCAAATAATTACTGTGTAAGTCGTTATTTTTTGTTCTTATTTCTATTTATTTTGTAGCCAGTAGTATTGGTTTTTGTATTATTATGATAATAACTCTTTTTTAGTGAAAAATTTTTTTGTTCAAATTTTGAAGTTTAAGTATTCCCAAAAAAGTTTTTACGAAGAACTATGATACGTACTTTAGTTGTATAGCTAGGATATTCAGAGAGTGAGTCGAGCTAGGAACAATTTTGTTGAATTATTACATATTATTTTATTTACAATTATTTAATAAAATTTATTCACTAGTTCATAACATGTTATTTCTAATCCACGAGCCATATTTGGCCACATCGCAGTATACCACATAATTGCTTGGCTCATTTTTATCGTGCTGGATTCCCACCGACACAATGCCGCGCAGCATCCAGCGATCGTTGCGTTTGATCATGAGTGCACCACCAGAGTCACCTTTGTTTGGTCCGCTGCCATCACGTTTGCCAGCACAGAAGGTGCGATCGGTATATAATCTATATATCAATAAATTTGATTTACGACATTCTAATTCCGAGACAATTGGCACCCCAATCATTTTAGGCAGCGATGAATGCACTCCGCTCTCATCGATACCCCAACCAGCAACAACAGACGTACTTCCAACGATGTCATTCAAATCATCCGATCCAGACCATAGACAAATCGGGCTGACGTACTGACTAAACCTATTGAAGCAAATTGGTAGGAAAATGAAATATTTATTACTTGTCTGGTATTAACAGTACTTACTGTACGGTTTGTGTTAACAGCACCAGTCCAATATCGGCGTCGGAGAATGAAGTCTTTTGATAATCGGGATGTATTAGTACTTTCTTTGTTTGTATCACAATTTGCTCATCTTCTCTTTCCGAATCGATGTTGAAACGACCCAGTTCAGTCAACACAGGAATCGTTTGGTTGTTCTGATCGTGCAAACAGTGAGCAGCTGTCAGTACAACACGTGCACCTATCAATGTTCCGCCACATCTAAAGATCCAATTTCCGAGTAGATCTTTATGCTTTATAGCTGCCATCCAAGGATATTGACCCTTTGAAATAACTTCACCGTTTAAAATTAATGGCACCAAAACATCTTCTTCCAGGTTACCCTCCTGACCACATTCATAATTGCTATTGTTGGGCTGCTCTTGTTGTTTCTTCTGTATACTAGAGTCATCTTTGGTTTCTGTTGTTGTTGTAACGGGTCTTTCGTTTGTGGTGGAACTTACCTTGAGCATCCGCCCATGTTCTCCTGTACTAGTGTTTTCAATGCCGTTTGTTGGTAATGGCTCCACCGCTGTTGGTGCTGATGAAGTAATCAATTGCACCTTCTTGTTGGGTACATTTGAATAACTTATTGTATCTACTAATTCAAAATTAGTACTAGGTGAAGGATCTGCAAGGTAAAAACGTCAAAAATTGTGCTAAATTTACTGTATTATGAGGAATCTAACAATATACATACATGGAGTGCCTGTACAGAGTACTCTGTTGTCCAACGCTATATGAGTCAACTTAGGTATTACGCCTGGTGTGGGAAAAGTAACTCGAAATGCTATTGGTTCACCTCGTGAAAGACGGCCCTGCGCAATTTGTGCAGTGTGGTACAATGCAAGTTTTGCATTTTCAGTCTTGAAAAGAAAAAAAAAAAAATCATCATGTTTATAAAATTATCTTTAAAAAAACTGATCAATCGTTCAATCTATGAATATTTCAGGTGGTAGTTATTTACTACTATATAATTGCAAAGTAGTAAATATTTTTGTTTGGCAATATTATTGGTACACTGGTTCCAAAATTATTAATTTTGAACTTTAGTAACTGAAAGAAATCTATGTACCGAAACAACGAAATAAAATTCACGCCAAGTTGCATGTGGCTTGCATAATTGAGAGACAGAGACAACTATACTCACAAGCAAAATCACTGGTTAAATCACGTTTCCAGTGATTAAAAATAACAAAACGTAAAAACTCAATTACTGCTCACGATTTTGGAAACTATTGGATCACCGCAGGTACTAAAAAAAAACAAAACAAATTGGCCATTTCAGCCCTTGAAAGGACTTTGACCGAGCTTCTTATAATCAATTCTGTTGTGTGTGTTATTAAATGTTTGCACACAATTGACCGAGAACTGGACCTACATGTTTTATGCCGACTCCGAACGGCTAAAGTTCATGTTCTCAAGAAGCTTTACATGGCATTATTTACTCTCTGAGGTTTGCCATTATCTGCAGAGAGGTGGTGACCGATTAGAAAAATTTTTTATTGAAAAAAACTTTTCGCCGCGGTTGGGGATCGAACACGGGCTCCGAGCATGCTAAGCCACACACTTAGCCTGCATGCCACGGTCACCGCAGGTACTAGTAATTTTTTTAATCACCATGACTAAATCACCGGTATCAAAAACTCGCCCATCTCTATTTTAAAACAATATTTTCATTCGTGCTTATTTTAAATTTTAGGTTATTTGGTCTGATGGACCAAAACCAACCGTTTCCAATCAGATGATCGAGCGTGGTATAGGAGCAAGAACCCAAATTGAACCCTACCACATCATGTGAAGCAAAGTATAAAGCTTGCTGGTTGGTCTATAATGGTTTGGGGCTTTGTATTTGTCTCGTAATACGCATCCATTTTGTTTTGCGATGTCTCCTCTATGCTCTTAACTTTGAGGCTCTCTACAAAACCTTAAAGATGGAATGAGCGTAGGGTTTGGGTCCCTACCACATTATAACTGGCGAATGAAAACCAAACCAGCCTCGGATATGAACTATTAGCACGTTGACGATCACTGCAAATGAAAAACGGACAATTATTTACAAATATGCACCCGAAATGTCCGGATTCTTTAAAGGAAAGGTGCCTCTGCACAATTGGCAGAAGCGCTTGTAAAAATAAAAGCTGACATCATGTCATCCAGGAGATGCGATGGAAAGGACAAGACTGCCCTAAGAGAGCAGACTGCGATATCTACTACAGCTGCCATGCGGAGAAGCGCAAATTTAAAAAAAGCTATACGTCTATGATTATCGACGATTTCAACGAGAAGGTCAGTAAAGAAGGCATTTTTGGCTCCACTGTCAGCAAGTTCAGTCTCTACGAGACCACTCCGAACAATCTTCTAAGACTGATTGACTTCGCCGTGGCGAGAAACATGATAGTTGGCAGCACCAGATTGGAACACCTCGATATTCACAAGACGAAATGACTGCCCCCGGATCAAAAAACTCGAAACCAGTTGAAACATTGTTGTGTGATGTTGTGATTGACGGAAGGCACGTTAAAAGAGTACTGGATGTGCGCTCATTTCGGGGGTTAATATTAACTCCGAACATTATCTTGCTGCAGCCAAGATCCGCATGCGATTGTGCAATGCGAAGAATATACACACGGGCCATTAGCGCAACCAAAGGGGTGGGGGTTTCGGGGTTTAAACCCCCCCAAATTATTGTAGTACAAAGCAAAATAAGATTCTATCAAAGTAATTTACAAAAAAAATAATCACACGTCGTTTCGGGGTTTACACGAGTAAAAACCCCAAATGCATATTTAAATTCAATTCTCGCTGATTTATAATTTCTTGTTTTTGTTAAATTTTTGTTAAGTTCTGATTCTGTCCACTTAGGGGTTATTGACAATACTTCGGTTTGAGTTATCATTTTAACTTTTAGCATAGAACCCACTAAAGCGGCTGAAATATTTGGGAAAAACTTAAGTTTTGTAATACAAAATAATAAAGCCTGAATTTGAGGACAATCGGTTGAGTCACTCGCCAACAAAATAATTAAAGAAATCCCCTCTATAATTGTCATTTCATATCATCACAACGCAGTAAAGGTCAAAGGTCAGATGCAACCAGTGCTGCCATCAAAAAAATTTTCATATCGTAGCCTTTGCACTCAGCTCGTCGGATCTGTTGATTTTTATATAACAACAACAACGTAGAAATCTTCGGAAGCCATTTACAATAAAGAAGCGATATAAAAAGTAATGTGGATGTTTTAAAATTTATTTATTCAAATAAAAATCTAGTTTTAATTCAAAAGTCAGTTCTTATTATGATCAAATACATATATTTCAAAATATTTTTAAGCTCACAAAATAAAAATCATGATATAATAACTCCAAGGTAGTATTGACGTTTATGTTGGAAACGGATTTCTGTCAAAAAATATAACAAGAAAGAGAGCGCTCACAATCCGTCATTGCATATAATTAATTTTCACTGGCCACATTCAGCGTACCCAACAGTTGGCAACTGTTAAGTCAAAACTTGATGCACATAAATATGTAATTTCGCATTAAAATGCATTTTAAAATAGAAAATTTTTAATTTGTCGGTAAAATATCCAATGGTATTTGATACAAAGCTTGACATTTCATCAACTTGACAATTTTTCTGAAACTTCAATACACTCAGAAAAAAGTGTCTCGGAATATGATAAAAAAGGCATCATATTTAGAAAAAAATGGTATAGACTTTGCTCCAGAGAATGCTATTCTCTAATTGCGATACTAAAAATTCTCTAAAAATTATAAAAAGCTACCATGAAATAGAAAAATATATCATTTTTAGAGAAAAATACTTTTTTTTTTGAGAAAATATTTGTTTTTATTGAAGAAAATACTTCTCATAGTGAATTTTTTATCAAAATATAAGAAAAGTTTTTCATTTTCAATAAAATTTCTCTATAAATGAGAAATTTTTTGTGCGAGAAAAATACTTATCATTATTAGAGACATTGAAATGTTTCCATTTCCTAAAAGTAAAGAAATATTTCTACGAAAATGTGAAAATTTATTCTAATTGAAGAAAATTTTATTTGAAAAAGAGAAAATTGCTATTATCAAAAATAGAGAAATTTTTTACCGGAGCAAGGTATGTGTTTTTTTCTCAGTGTACCGATAACAGCGCTCCACGATGTGTTGCTGTCACAACAGTTGGCACAGCTGAATGTGGCCAACGCATATAACAACGAACAGCTGTTTTTGACAAGAGTTCGTTTACTTGTAGCTGAGAGAATCAACATTTGTCAATACTACCTGGTAAAATTATTATATCATGAATAAAAATAAAATTAAAGAATCGTCGTTTTTATTTTGTCATTCGTTAAAAAAGTTTTGACACAGATTTTTTAAAACAATGTTTAAAGTTGGCACCAATTTTTTATCCTAATGTTTTCATCGCATATACTTAAAGAAAAATATGCAAAATCGAACGTCGGATCTATTTTTTCTGAAATCGTAATATTTTAAAGAATTTTGACCATATATCGGATCATCGGATTCAAGACTGTAAATCGTAACAAATATGATATATCGGACCATATGGTAACACTAGATGCAACAATTACATGTTCCCATGATATGGATTGACCCTTTTGTGCATGACAGCTTAAAGTGTTATGCGTGATTGTTGATTAAAAAGAAAAAACATGAAGAAATATCAATATCAAAATGTTCCCAGTGAACTCAATTTTTATTGCCGCCTTCTGATGGCAATCCTTCAAGATGGCCCAGACCAGATGAATTTTCTTCTAATGAAGTCATATCATTTTTGCTTGAAACATAAATACATTCTATGCCCGATCCTTCTTGTTCTGTCAGATGTTAATTCACCAGTTCTGATTACAAATACAAAATTAAATTTAATTATTGCTAAACTACAACGGAAATCAGAGGAACTTGGTTCATTTTTACAAAGCGTCAAGCGTAATTACAAAATATGATTTCAGTTAATGATGCAAAAACAAACTTTTCAGTTAATGATGCAAACTCGTACTGCGATGATGTTAATTCATTAATGGCTTCAATGAAAATAAATCACATGCGAGAAGAGTGGAGATTATGTATAGACAGTTCTTTAACAGGTCTTAAAGCCGTTTTGCTTCATAAATCTAATTTACTATCTTCCATCCCAATTACTTTTTCCCCCGAAAAAAAGGAAACGTATGACATATTACAAACTTTTTTTAATAATATAATCGAAATGGATATCGAAGTTGAAGTATCGGATTTTTCCCCCGAAACAAAGGAAACGTATGACATATTACAAACTTTTTTTAATAATATAATCGAATTGGATATCGAAGTTGAAGTATCGGTTTTTCCTAGTTTGATAGTGATAACGATAATGTACATAATGCAATAGTAGAGTCATAAGAAATTTCTTCTCATTTAATTTAGTTTTTGACGTGTAACCTTCAACTCGTAGCGGTAACTTGTCTTGGATGGCCCTTCATGAAATTTTTCGAAGAAAATTTTCGTGGAAGAGTTTAACCCTTCAACTTTCTCTTCAAGATTGAACTTTATTGAGTTTTTTTTTAAAAACGGCCCAAAATGACCCATATAGGTGATAGCCAGAGGGTTAATATGTTAAGTGAAAATATTCCTCGGAAATTTTTATTATAGGTTCTTATAGACAAGAATCAAGTTTTACCTATGATTTTTTTTATATTTATACCCCCACGCGTACTGCGTAAAGGGTATATTAATTTTGTCACGACGTGTGTAACGCCCATAAGTAGGCGTGGTAGGTATAGAAAAGTATATATATTCATGATCAGCATCACCACCTGAGTTGATTTAGCCATGTCCGTCTGTCTGTCCGTCTGTCTGTCTGTCTGTCTGTCTGTCTGTCTGTCGGTCTGGTCTGTCTGTCTGTCTGTCTGTCTGTCTGTCTGTCTGTCTGTCTGTCGGTCTGGTCTGTCTGTCTGTCTGTCTGCGGACACGATTACAGCCGTAACTTTGAAGCTATCGCGCTGAAATTCGATATTCAAGCTTTTTTTTTAGAAACTAAGATCAAGTTCGAGAATGGGCTAAATCGGATGAAAACCACGCCTACCTCCCATACGACCCCAATAATGAAAACTCCATAAAGAAGCGAATATTAACGCTACAAAACTTAAATTCGGTATTTCTATAGTCCATGACAGAACTCAGGTGTGTTAGAAAAATGGACGTCATCCACCCACTAACACGCCCACCTCCCATACAACCCTTATATTGAAACCTATGTATACGAGCTTGTGTCGAAGCTATAAAAGTAAAATTAAGCATTTATTATTTTTATATAAAAATTAAGACATGAGAGAAAAATGAGCGTAAACCACCCACGAACACGCCCACCTCCCATACAACCCCAAAATTTAAAACTATATAAATAGGCTTCTGTTGAAGCTACAACAGTAAAATTAGATATTTATTCTTTTTATAATAAAATTAAGATGTGTTAGAAAAATGTTCGTCATCCACGCCCACCTCCCATGCGTCATGAACACGCCCACCTCCCATACATCATAATATTGGAAACTCTATAATCAGGCTGGTATTTAAGCTACAGACCTGAAATTGGGTATTTGTGTATATTATATCAAAATTGAGGCGTGTTAGAAAAATTGGCATCAACCATTCAAGAACACGCCCACCTCCCATACAACTCCTAATTGTAAACTTTATAAAAAGGTTTATCTTTACTTTGCAGGAAAACAATTTGATATAAATGTATTTTAGACGTCATCAAAATAGTAAAATTCTTTGAAATCTCATAAAACAGAGAAGAGAAGATTTTGTCCCATTGCGAATCACCCGTGGGGGTATTTTAACTTCGGCCAAGTCGAAGATATACCTTACTTGTTTAATTTGATTTTAGTTCACAATTTTCAAATTTTAAAACACTGGAAAAAACATGATGACGTATTGGAGCAAAACGGATATGTGCTTTTGCCACTGGTTTTAAATACAAACATTTGGGATTAGCTTGGCTTACACCCGAAAATGTGTGTTACACTACACTATGTAATCAGAAGAGCTGATAATTTTAACCCATTTTGTCGAGTTTCAGTTCCAGTTGAGCTAGAAACTTAAAATTTCGGATTTCATTTGTTTGTGGGCTAATTAAAAGAAATTCAAAAGAATATATTCGAAAAAGCTTAAGTTTTCCGAAAATTGACGTTGCATTTTTGCACCGTTTGCCAAAATGGGCATTAGCACGGGTATTGTTGTACAATTAAATGACGCAAATGGCATAAAATGCTTCTTTTATATCAAATGTAAAACTTTTTCTGATTGGAAGAAGCACTATTTTGTAAAAACCATCCTTTTTAAATTTATTCTTATGAGAATTCAAAGGCTATTCTTAAATTTATAAAATTTTGGATTTTCAAGGCTAATGAAAGCCATCGAAACATTTTTTTTTGGTCAAAATAAAAGTAAAGTTGATTAGATACTTTGATTGACTTTGAGAATCAGTGCTTAGCAAATTAAATATTTTCATCAGGAATCCTTCAGGTGTGAATGGTTAAACGATGCATTTTCACAACATCCGCAAAAAATGGGTTAAGAAAAACAAAACTGGAAAAACTATCCCAGATAATAAAACCGATGTTTAAAATACTTCAATTTAATATTCAATACATATTTAGTATTTTTCTATTCCTTTTCTCATTTTTTTAATAATATCAGCACTAAGGTTGTACTAAGGTTGTACAATAAAATGATCAGAGGTCAGAAATAAAAGTTTTTTCACTACAACTTTGCAAAAGTTTTAGTTGTTGTTGTTTTAAATTTTTTCTTTTTGGTTATGTTAATGTGTTTATTTGGACTTTATGTTTGAATTGTTTACTTTCCTACAGAAGAGCTATTATGTTTTTTATTTTTTATTTAAATATTCAATAATAAAATCATAGCACATGGAAATCCCGGTAGAGTTCTGTTAGTGCAATATTTTGTTTATGTTTTTTTTTTAATTATAGGTTAGAAAACCAGTATTTAAACTATAATGAAACATCTAAATGTATTCGGCATGATTCAATGGCAGAAACAGGTTAAGCTTTGTTATTTTGTATTGAACACGGCTTTCAGTGTAAAAAACAAGAAAAAAACTATTCTTAGATAATGTTAATATATATATATGTTTTTTTATAACGCGCAGATACAGATAGTTTTACTATCAAGATTTAATCAATGTATCGTATATATATATATTTCTATGTTTGCATCGTAAATTTTCACACACACTTGTTACACTTTAATTACCGATTCAATTGGCGGCGTTTGTGAAAAAGCAACTTTTACGCGATGCGTACCAGCGGGTAAAAAATTAATCGTTACTTTTCCAACTGTTCCCGTATCTGTGTTAACATAACTAAATACATTTGGGCAACGAATAACGGGTCGTTTATTTGCCGCCTGTCCTCGTACACATGACAGAAAATATAAAATACACACTAAAACTATTATTTTTATCATTATTTTGCTAATTTTAGATTTTAATTTCGATTTAGATTTAAAACAAAAAGGATTTCCAATTGTATATTTAGCAATATAGATTCTTTTAAGCGCTTCAATTATTTGCATCTACATTATTTGAGCGTTATAAACTGTATGATTGAAAGTTTTAAAACTTAAAGTCAAGTAAAGATTCTCATTAGCTCAGTGAATGAAATGAGTAGATAACAATAATAAAAATTCAAACTCGTTTTATTTTTCTATAAAAACTACCGGATTTTAAATCAACACGAAAGCTTATATGAAAAGAGCACTATTAAATGTGCTGTTGCTAGTGTCACAGCTTCAGCTAATACAAGCTTCAGTGTTACAGTGTTACAGCTTCAGCTAGAACAAAGCTTCAGATCAAGTGAAGTGTGCATTGAGATGACTAAGCTTTGCTTATCTTTTGAACTTAATAAACATATTCAGCAAATCAATTCGAGGTCGATCGATGCGAATCGATCTTCTGTCAATGTTTTTTCTCTCTCTTGCTTACATCTATATATGAGGAGAGGTGCTTTTTTTTAAAAAAATTTGTTGTTTTTCTTTTTTTCTTTTATAAAGATTCTTAATGAATGGTCTTTTTTGACATAAAAAACAGTTTTCAATGAAAGTTGAATCATACATAGGAACTTGTGATTGAAATTGGTTGAGCAGTGAAGAAGAATAAGCTAAAATCATGATACATTAACCTGTCGTTCGCACAAAGGGGGATTTTTGGGGTAATCAAAACGGTTGCACAGCTGTCGCTCAAAAATATTCCCTAATGTGTCAAGCAGAAAAATTGGTCTGTAGGTTGCGGGATCATCCGTGGAGGTACTGAATTTTTGTATGAGCACTACTTTCCACTGAGCTGGAAATGTACCCTCCCTTAGGCTACGTGCATAGTAAACTCCGATTCAGACAGGCAGGCAGGCAGAGTGTGTGAAAAAGCGAGATCGAGAGCTATTTGTATCTCGTTTGCTCACAAAGATTTCAGCGTGCCTGCCTTCCTGTCTGTCTGAATCGGCGTTAACTATGCACGCGGCCTTAGAAAGGCTCTAGAAAGACGAGTTTTAACGCGCAGTTAGGAATACCCTGGTGCGTTTTCGTTTTTCACGGATTTGGTAACAGACACCACCTCATCAGTGCTTACCATCCTTATTTGATGGAGATCTTCGTGAGTATGGTGGGGCAAAAATGGTGGTTGTAGCGGGAAGAAAGTCGTCAAGCAGGTGTGGGTCCGTAGGAATGGCTTGTCTGAACCCCTTCAGCTTTTATGTTACCAGCTTGCAGGCGGTTCCCCATGTACTAACTTCTGCCTCATCACATAGCTTCAGGAAACACTCGCGCTTGCTCTTATATATAACTTTCTTCAAAGCTTTTTCGGATACACGGTAAGATTCAAGAAGAACTTCGAATCTGTCGGTATCTCTTGAGCGATAATATCTTCTTCTAGCATGAATGCATTCACTGCGTGCTTCTGCGATTTCTGGAGACCACCAGTACACTGGACTGCGGTGTCATTTGCAGGAGCATGGACACGTCGCTAGCTCTCCTGACTTGGTCAGTGACTTGTCGTGCCATATCGGTTGCTGTGCCGGCGAGGTGTATGTCAGCCATCATTACTCTAAAGATGTCTTCGCTTAGCAAATCTGTTTATTTTATAAGCAGTTCTCTTTTCGCTACTATTCCTTCGGCTGCAATGCTATCTACCTAGCATGTATGTAATTCCATGGTGGTCGCTGTTCATGTAGATATTTCTTACCATCTACCTAGCCTGAATAACGAGCTCCCTACTAGAGAAGGTCAGATCAATAAAGTAGCTAACTACTGCACTACTGAATGTGTGCTGCAATGAGGTATTGAGCAGCACCACGTCAAGTGATGCGAACGCCTCGAGAAGTTTGAAGCCTCTTTGGTTTGTATACGTTGACTGCCCCATTCTACAGCCCAATCGTCAAAGTCGTCAGCTATTAGAACTGGCTTAGTCCATTGTACGTCTTCAACTATGGCATCTATGGTCTCGCCAAACTCTTCAACTGACAAACTTGGGGCAAGGTAGCAGCTCACAACCTGAACACCGTCTATCTCGACTTGAACAAAGCCGTTTGCACGTGTACGAAGGTGTATACGGAGAGGATTCCTACCGCATGACCATATAATATATCAGCTTTGCCAGTGTTGTCTGAGGCCCAAACTCTTGGGTTTTTGGAGGCATACGGTTCGCTTAGAATTGCAAGATCGGTGCTCTGTTCTCTGACCGTTTGCGCTAATAGGTCTTGCGCCGCCCGGCAGTTGTTAAGGTTCAGCTGCAGGAATCTTATCTTCGCGAAGGCTTCGTAGCTTTTTTGAAGGATGGACATCTTCAGCTTCCAGCACGGTGGTTTGTCTCTGTGCTTTTCTTGGCTAAGCATAAAAAGCAGCTTGCCTCCGCACTACACTCTTTCCGCACTTCATGCAGCACTTACTTCGGTCAGTGTTGTTGCAGCTTTTTGCGCTATGACCAAAATCGAGGCACTTGAAGCACCTGGTTTGAGTAACTTTTTTTCGAACCCTAAATATGACCCAACCAACTTTAAGTTTGCCAGTTTCGGTCATCTCTCTTACCTGTGTCAGTGATAGGCTTACAACCGCCGTTTGTGTTCCAGCGTAGGCTTTACGTAGAGACTTCATGCTCACCACTATAGGATGGCGTTTCGCACATCATCCGATGTTGTCACTTCGTCGAGGTCTTTGATTTCGACCTGCATCTCCTCTGTAAGGGTTCTCGTCTCGGCTGGACCATTAAATACCATGTCAAACTCTTTTTTAGCTTCTGAATCTAAAGCTTCTGGTTGTGCACCGCTTAAGCTGAATAATCACTTCACCTTTTTCAGTGTGTCTAACTCTCGAGACGTTTTCACCGAACCCTTCGAGTGCCTTTTCTTCTTTCATCTTCTTGATGATGTCGCTGTATGAGAGCTAACCTGCTTTCGCTACAACGATCAGGGTTGCCACAGCCTAAAATTTTCTTTTACCAAAATTCCCAAATAAATTTCACATTTAAGAAAAAAATTTCACATCCACAAAAAAAATATCAAATATGTGTGATCAATAAAAAAAAACGAAATATTTTTACTTTTTTGACATATCGCACACTAAATACAAAACAGTCGCAACTCAAAATTTTTTTATATCGAATTTTGTTATAAATCGATTCACAAAACACATATCTCACTATCTTTTTCATTATTTTCTTTATTAACTGGAAGAATGAAGTTTGTGTGTTTAAATAAAAATAGCTTTTCTTCTGCAGTTACAAGCAAAGAGTTTCATTTTTCGCTTTTCCTGAAAAGTCATGGTTTTTGAGTTGTGACTGTTTTGTATTTAGTGTGCGATATGTTATATTCAATAAAATTGTAATAACAAAAGCTGTATTTTTGATGACTCCTCTAGATTTAGATTTCTTACTACAGATCAGTAAAAACTGTTTATTGACGACATTTTTCTCTTTTTACCTCCTCTTATTTGATATTGCTCTTTGTTTTTTGAAGCTGCTCTAAGTTACGCTTTCAGCTCTTTTGTACGCTTATATTTTTTGTGGTGTAAGTTAGAGTAACATGTAAATAAATCAAGTATTTTGGTTCCTGTTGAAAAATACGAAAAATTGAAAGAGCATTAAATAGGTTCTTTGCTTACCTATTTCAACAGTTTAATGAAAACTAGTAATTTTTCTGGCTTATTTTTTAATTTGTTTGCTTTTGGCACTGAAAAGTTGTCATCGAACACAACTAATATTGTTGTATACCAGTATTCATGTATTCAGGTTTCAAATATTTTAAAACATGTAGCAGTTATCATGGTTAACCGAGAAATTTCCAATGATTTTTCTTAACAGTGTTTGGAACTTAAAATTCAACTTCTGAAAAGCGCTTTATTTTTGTTGCGATGATATTGAAGAAAACGAGTAATATTGAGTTTGAGTTTTACGTTCTTAGGTACTACCCCATTTTTATATTTTAAATACCTGTTTTCAGTGTTACTGTCTGAAGAATCTGAATCTTGTTTTTGTGCATGACACGTTACCGCGACTCTAATCCTTTAACCCTAAAATGTAATTAAATTATTAAGTATTACGATGGTACAAATTTAAAAATGTTCTTTTCAATATGATGAAGGCCAATAATTTTAATACGTTTTTAAAACTAATTGGAGTTCCATAGTGGCCGAAATTCGACCTTTTCACTTTCTTTCTCTCGATACAAAATTAATGTGAAAAACAAATTTTCTTCATAAAAATTTTTTCAAAAAAAAATCGGTGCACTCGTTCTCCGCACTTTGATTCATTTAAAAGAATTTAATCAAAATCGGCTAGAATTACGTGAGAAAATGGTTTTTTTACTATTTTCCCTACGCCTATTTATATATAGATAAAAAAAAAGAGACGATCATTTCAGGGCGGTAAGGTTTTTTAACCATTTTTTATATGAATGCTCAACGTCTCTAGAATATTGCGTCCAAATTTGAAGTCAATCCGAGTAAAACTAACGAATGTACAAATTTTTAAGTAAGTGTACCTCGAACGTACAAACGTTTAAAGCACTTTAAAGCAGTTTTCCCACAAGTTGTGTTTTCAAAGTCCGTGTTCACTGCCAGTCTTTTAGAAACTACGTGACCGATTCATTTCAAACTTTCTACATATAAAATACTTTTTGATTTTTGATTTCAGATAATTTCCGACCGAGACATAGTGACCACCGCAAATTGCTATTTTTCCAAGACGCTCTGGGAAAAGCTCTGTCTGTTTTCAATATATCCGGCAGAAAAAGAGTATTGTTAAAAGTACACTCAATAACGTACAAAATATTTAAATAAATTTGCTCAATCCATACTGTTAAAAAATTCACAAAAAAAATGTTTTTTACGTGTTTGAAACCCTTACTTCGCCCTTAAGCTTTTGGTAAATTTTCATAAAAATGTTTTTTGTTTTCACTAGAAATTTTACCAAAATGAAACATAATTTCACATTTTCACATCGAAAAAAAAGTTGACCAGTTTTGGTAAATTTCTCATTCTGGCAACGCTGACAACGATGGCATCTTGTCTGGCTAACTTCTGAGGCGGTTTTTACGTTTTTTCGCCTTGCTAACGACCTTGGTCCAAGTCTCGACCTTGCGCTTCGCCGATGGAATTTCGGATTGCGTGGACAGATTTTCAACGTTGAAGTTGGGCTTAGGTGTGCTCTGCTCGACAGCCAGCTGCTGTAATCGAGTCTTCTTTGGTGACGTTTTCCGAGAGCTGCTGCTGAATTCGCTTGCTCTTTTAGGAGTACCCTTTGGAACCTTCTTGAAAATCGGATTCGTCTGGGAGTCTTTATGCAATCGCTCAGTTGAATTGTGCAATCGCTCAGTTGAACTGTGCGATTGCGAATAACTATACTGCTGTTGCTTTTTCGCAGCATCTGCTTGGACTTGGAATGAGAGGTTGACGCAAGCCAGATTTGCCAGGTTTATTAGCCTCTTGATTTCGTGATGAATGTTATTTTTGCTCTTCACAAAATCTGCCAGGCCTTGTTTAAGTGATTGAACTTTATCTAGCTTTTTGATGACGGGGTCATCAACTCCGGCGCTTGGTGCTGCTTGGGTGGATGATTTAACCACCGACTCTCTAGTTTGTGGCTCTGTTGAGGTGCCACCGGCTGTGCCGTTTATTGGCGATCGCTGGATCCTGGAACTCATTTTAAATGGGTTGTCAGTGGGATCGCTGTTATGGTTTATTTTCAGGGTGTCCTTCCCATATCCTTTTATACTTACGGACAGGTTTTAGAGACTTCCGACCGCAGCCGTACAGACGCAGACCAGAAAGCCGCCCACTATAGGTCAGACGCTTGTGGGTTTTATATATTATTATTTTTTTTTTGTTTTGTTCTATTTTTTTATTTTTGATTTTTTTTTGTTAATTATTTTTTGCAATATTTTTTTTCAATTATTTTCTTTTCGTTTATCCCTACGGACAGGTCAAAAGACTGCCGGCGCTTCGGACCAGGGAGCCGACTAATCTGAGACAGACGCGCATGGGTTTGGTTATGGTTATGGTTATGGTTATGGTTATGGTTATGGTTATGGTTATGGTTATGGTTATGGTTATGGTTATGGTTATGGTTATGGTTATGGTTATGGTTATGGTTATGGTTATGGTTATGGTTATGGTTATGGTTATGGTTATGGTTATGGTTATGGTTATGGTTATGGTTATGGTTATGGTTATGGTTATGGTTATGGTTATGGTTATGGTTATGGTTATGGTTATGGTTATGGTTATGGTTATGGTTATGGTTATGGTTATGGTTATGGTTATGGTTATGGTTATGGTTATGGTTATGGTTATGGTTATGGTTATGGTTATGGTTATGGTTATGGTTATGGTTATGGTTATGGTTATGGTTATGGTTATGGTTATGGTTATGGTTATGGTTATGGTTATGGTTATGGTTATGGTTATGGTTATGGTTATGGTTATGGTTATGGTTATGGTTATGGTTATGGTTATGGTTATGGTTATGGTTATGGTTATGGTTATGGTTATGGTTATGGTTATGGTTATGGTTATGGTTATGGTTATGGTTATGGTTATGGTTATGGTTATGGTTATGGTTATGGTTATGGTTATGGTTATGGTTATGGTTATGGTTATGGTTATGGTTATGGTTATGGTTATGGTTATGGTTATGGTTATGGTTATGGTTATGGTTATGGTTATGGTTATGGTTATGGTTATGGTTATGGTTATGGTTATGGTTATGGTTATGGTTATGGTTATGGTTATGGTTATGGTTATGGTTATGGTTATGGTTATGGTTATGGTTATGGTTATGGTTATGGTTATGGTTATGGTTATGGTTATGGTTATGGTTATGGTTATGGTTATGGTTATGGTTATGGTTATGGTTATGGTTATGGTTATGGTTATGGTTATGGTTATGGTTATGGTTATGGTTATGGTTATGGTTATGGTTATGGTTATGGTTATGGTTATGGTTATGGTTATGGTTATGGTTATGGTTATGGTTATGGTTATGGTTATGGTTATGGTTATGGTTATGGTTATGGTTATGGTTATGGTTATGGTTATGGTTATGGTTATGGTTATGGTTATGGTTATGGTTATGGTTATGGTTATGGTTATGGTTATGGTTATGGTTATGGTTATGGTTATGGTTATGGTTATGGTTATGGTTATGGTTATGGTTATGGTTATGGTTATGGTTATGGTTATGGTTATGGTTATGGTTATGGTTATGGTTATGGTTATGGTTATGGTTATGGTTATGGTTATGGTTATGGTTATGGTTATGGTTATGGTTATGGTTATGGTTATGGTTATGGTTATGGTTATGGTTATGGTTATGGTTATGGTTATGGTTATGGTTATGGTTATGGTTATGGTTATGGTTATGGTTATGGTTATGGTTATGGTTATGGTTATGGTTATGGTTATGGTTATGGTTATGGTTATGGTTATGGTTATGGTTATGGTTATGGTTATGGTTATGGTTATGGTTATGGTTATGGTTATGGTTATGGTTATGGTTATGGTTATGGTTATGGTTATGGTTATGGTTATGGTTATGGTTATGGTTATGGTTATGGTTATGGTTATGGTTATGGTTATGGTTATGGTTATGGTTATGGTTATGGTTATGGTTATGGTTATGGTTATGGTTATGGTTATGGTTATGGTTATGGTTATGGTTATGGTTATGGTTATGGTTATGGTTATGGTTATGGTTATGGTTATGGTTATGGTTATGGTTATGGTTATGGTTATGGTTATGGTTATGGTTATGGTTATGGTTATGGTTATGGTTATGGTTATGGTTATGGTTATGGTTATGGTTATGGTTATGGTTATGGTTATGGTTATGGTTATGGTTATGGTTATGGTTATGGTTATGGTTATGGTTATGGTTATGGTTATGGTTATGGTTATGGTTATGGTTATGGTTATGGTTATGGTTATGGTTATGGTTATGGTTATGGTTATGGTTATGGTTATGGTTATGGTTATGGTTATGGTTATGGTTATGGTTATGGTTATGGTTATGGTTATGGTTATGGTTATGGTTATGGTTATGGTTATGGTTATGGTTATGGTTATGGTTATGGTTATGGTTATGGTTATGGTTATGGTTATGGTTATGGTTATGGTTATGGTTATGGTTATGGTTATGGTTATGGTTATGGTTATGGTTATGGTTATGGTTATGGTTATGGTTATGGTTATGGTTATGGTTATGGTTATGGTTATGGTTATGGTTATGGTTATGGTTATGGTTATGGTTATGGTTATGGTTATGGTTATGGTTATGGTTATGGTTATGGTTATGGTTATGGTTATGGTTATGGTTATGGTTATGGTTATGGTTATGGTTATGGTTATGGTTATGGTTATGGTTATGGTTATGGTTATGGTTATGGTTATGGTTATGGTTATGGTTATGGTTATGGTTATGGTTATGGTTATGGTTATGGTTATGGTTATGGTTATGGTTATGGTTATGGTTATGGTTATGGTTATGGTTATGGTTATGGTTATGGTAATGGTTATAGTTATGGTTAAAATGAAAATATGTACGCTGCTTCTTTTTATCATCTTCTCGTTGGGAAGTACCATTTTGTTTGTACTTTTATATCCAAAGTAGTCCATAACAACTTTTGTGGGTACTGTAACCATATAAGAATCTGTCTGTTAGTGTGCCAAATAGAATTATTTGAAAAAGTTGAATAACCAGACTTCTTTGAATTCCTGACCCACATCTTGTTATGATAAATTGAACAGCACAATCAAAATATCAATTGGTAAATAATAATAATTCAATGTAAAAGTAGGTCAAATTATACAATTATTGATAGAGGTAAGTTACCATTTAGTTTTTTTCTTTCATTTCTAACATCAAAGAACTGCGTGTTTCTTCTTATATTTTGTTTATTTTTTTTTCTTCAAAATTGTAAGCAATTTTTTGTAAACATGTAATCAAATTAAGTTGTTTCCTGTGCATGCCACTTCATTTTTAACGGTCCTTTGCGCTGCATAAAAACAAAAAGAAATAAAAATACTGAAATAATTGATAATACGATGGGCTGTTCCCTTTTTTTATTTTTTTTTTGTCCTAAAGTTTATTACAACAATTTCATTGTGCTCTTCTTATTTTGCTAGTGTTTTTTAGTCTCAGTAAAAAAAAAAACACTTTTAACCATTTTTGCAAAAAAAAAGGCACGATAACACGATTTGATTGCCTGTTGTTGTCATTTATAAAAATAAAAAAAAGTATCGTGAGAAGATGAATAATTAAGTAGCCATACCTTTGCTCTAAATAATAACATGCTATGAATTTTTATCTGTCGTCTGTCTTGGCCAAGTGTTGGCTGCCTGTTAGAACAATTAAAAACGCTTGCTGCTCAATTTTAGCTGCTAATAGGTACTTCATGTATTATAATTAATGGTTCATATTTATTGATTTCGCATTCGAACTAAAAATTGATTTTTCATTTTCGAACAGATATTGTTATTCTTTGAATTCTATTTTTTTTCCTTTAATATGAGAAGCTTTGCATTAACTGCTGGGTGCCACCTAAGCATGTCCAGTTATTGAGGTATACTTTAAATGTGAATTATTGTCATCGCCTATTTGGTGGCAATAATTTACATGGTGATAATAACTTATGTCGCGTGAATTTTTGTTACCACGAATTTGGTCACCACATATAATGCACTTTTTTGGCAATAATTCGCATTCGGTGAATTTTGTAATTTAACACTACAATATTGGCAACAATGCTTCTATGAGGAGTGCTTCTATGATAATGAAATTTTGTATACTTAGTAAGTTTAAGGTAATTTAGAAAAATTGTAAAAATGCTTGAAATTGGTCAGTTCCTAGGGATACCTCCCTTGGACCTACATTAAATTTTAACATCATTTTGTAGGGAGGAACATACAAAATTTGGCCGATCTTAAAAAAATTTGGTCAAAATGCCAGGCAATTAGAGGCTCTAGCGGGTTCATTTTTTGATTTTTTATGAATTCTTAAAGTAAGTATTTTTTTCGAAAAAACACACTTTCAAATTTGGAACATCACCAAAAAATTAAAAAAAATTAAAAAAACCTCCTGTCATACGATAACCAATTTTGTTAATATTTAAACGAAGTAATTTTTTTTCCAGATCGGACAATTTTTGCGACTCCCAGCGCTGCAACCACGAGGCTCCGTTTTTTTTCTATGTCGCCAGTTTGGAGCTCTATAAAACCATGTTGGAGTGAAAAATATAAATTTTTTTGAGTTTTTTTTCTTGTAAGTTGTTCTACAATAGTAAAAAAAATATTGAAAATATGTTTGTTTTTGACTGATTGTGAGTTATGAATTTTTAAACAAAGGACTGAACATTCTCTGCCTCGAATGTTGTGTTCCTGCTTAATCCTCCAGGCCATTCTATTTTTATATTTATAGAAAAAGGGTGTGCTTGTAACCTTCAAGCCCCTTATCAGCAAAGTTTTTACTATTGAAAAAAATACCGTTTCTTATATTCCTAGAAGTATGCACTTGTTCTTAAAGTTATTTTTAATTGCGTTTTTATAATAAACTAGCTGAAATACCCTGTGTTACTAAAACTTTTTTATTTCTATAACTTTCTTGTATATAAAAAGATGACGATATTACTTTGGAAGTCAAAAATGTATACTTCAGTTAAAATTACAAAAAAAGTTTCGACAAAATCAAAGCATCTTTTTTTCGGAATTCCCTTTTTAACTTTGCTAAATTTTGAATATTTTTCCATACAAAATTGACTATTTATCGCAAAAAGTCACTTCTTTAAAATTCTATAACTTTCTTGTTATGAAAAAGGGCAGATCATATTTTGGAAGTCAAGAGATAAGACTTCAAATAAAGTTACAAAAAAGTTTTATCAAAATCAAAGAATCCGTTTTTTGGTAATTCCCTTTTGAACTTTGCTACATTTTGAATATATTTCCATACAAAGTGACTATTTTTTGCAAGAAGTCACTTCTTTAAACTTCTATAATCTTGGTTATAAAAGAGGGCAGATAATATTTTGGAAGTCAAAAGATAATGCTTCAAATAAAATTACAAAAAAGTTTCGCTAAAATTCAAAATTATTTTTTTTGTTGTAGTGTATCAAAACTCTCAAACTTTTGTTAAGTAAAGAAAATCTTTTTTTTACAAAAAGTACATGCTCATATACAAAAGCATCACATACAAAAGCATAATCGTCTTTACTGATTTTTCAGAAAAAAAATAACAAGCTTAATTTTTGAAAATATTAATTCAATTTTAAATTACTTCATTTTCTTCAAATAAAGGTGTGTAAAAGGATGCAAATGGATAGCATTTGTTTAATTTTAAATATTTTTTAAAAATTTAAAAAAAAAATAAAACAACAAAATTTTTTTTCCTATTTTCGTAACATTTCGATGTTCGATGCATTGTGCACTGCTTCCAGCTTCCAGTTTCAGCTGCAGTGCGTAGTATAAACGTGGCCGTAGAGGTTAAAGCTTACAACTGCTATGATTTTTTATACACTAAACCTGAAAGGTGAGGGTATATTAACTTTGTGCAAAGGTTTGTAACGCATAGACCCAAGCGAGTCCGGTATAGAAAAGTATATATTTTCTTGATCAGCGTCACCACGTGAGTCGAGCTATCTATGTCCGTCCGTCCGTCCGTCCGTCTGTGTGTTGTCCGTATACACAGGATAAGAAGAAGGAGTCGAGATAATTGGATGAAACTTGGTACACATGGTCACATGCACCCAAGGACCTCACTATTGAATATTTTTGGAATCCGCCCACGGACACGCCTACCTCCCATACAATGCAAAAATTTAAAACTGCAAAACTCAACTCATAATAAGTCTACAACAATAAAATTTGGTATGTGTGTGTTTTATTAAAACACGAAGATGTCTAAATGTCAAATGAACGTTATCCGCTCACGGACACGCCCACCTCCCATACAACCCAAAAATTGAAAACGCAATAAATAAGCTTCTGTTTAACCTACAGTTTTAAAATTTGGCAAGTATGTTTTTTATGACAAAAAAAAAGTGGTTTTGAAAAATGGACATCATCCGCCTACGGACACGCCTACCTCCCATACAACGCGAAAATTTAAAATTGCATAACTCAGCTTGTAACAAGCCTACAACAATAAAATTTGATATGTATGTGTTTTATACAAACACAAAAACGTCTGCGAAAAATGGACGTCATCCGCTCACGGAAACGCCCACCTCCCATACAACCCAAAAATTGAAAACGCAATAAATAAGCCTCTGTTTAATCTACAGAGATAAAATTAAGCACGTATGTTTTTTATGACAAGATAAAGATGCTTTTAAAAAATGGACGTCATCCGCCTACGGACACGCCTATTTCCCATACAACCCAAAAAGTTTTAAACTCAATAATTAAGGTTATGTTTGTCATAGAGAGATCAAATTTGGTATGTATTGTTTTTTATTCCAAAACTAAGGTGTGTTCAAAAATTGGGAGTTATCCGTCCATGAACACGCCTATCTCCCATAGCGAAAGCATAATAAAAGCATTAACTGTGAGCTACAGGAATACAATATGGTATGTGTAAAGTTTTCATCAATACATTTAAATTCATATAAAATATAAGCTTCATCCGCCCACGGACACATCCATTTTCAATAATATTATTTTTTGTTTTTTGTAAAAGTAGGTTTAGAGCATTTCATAGTCGGCCTAGACCGACTTTAGACTTTCTTTACTTGTTTTCTACTTATGAATGCTCAAACATTTTTTCCTTTGACCAAAAAGAATAGAAAAACAAAATCCTTTCGTGTTTATCTGCTAATGGAAAATATTTTCGAACAATTAAAACGACACATCAGGACACGTTTTTTCATAAATAGATCAAAGTTCTGATCAACACTTAGTTTTGATTTTGTTGAGGGTGTAAAAGACGCCCTTATGGCAAAACAATAAACCATAAAAAAAATCTATTTTAATTGTTAAGTATTTTCAAAATTACGCCTATTTGGGCCATTGTGCAGAAGTGTCGTATACAAATGACCATTGCATGCGGTTGCTGGCCACAAGTAGAAAAACAAAAACAAAACGCACATGCAAATGATAACAATTAGATAGAGCAACAAACTGGTCTAGCGGTCTGGTCATTAGACCAGTTTATATACTCACCATGCTCCACATATAGCGAGACTGTCGTCCTTTAGACAGCCGCATAGATATAATAGAATAGTTGATAGCTTTGCTTAATAATGGTAAACCAATGACTGGTCGGTATAGACGAGAAGCTCTTCATGCGCTTTACTAATAACTGTCCTTTTTCGAACACTCGCCATTCAGACACACGACCGGAAACAGTCGCCGTTGCCGGACGTAAACGTTAGTTAAGCTGGTTAGTTGCTTCCGAGAAATAAAAAATAAAATAAAATAATTTACTAAAACATGTGCATGTGTGTGATAAGCATATGTTGCAAATTATAGTGCAAATGCAAAAGTAAACATTGGCATTTTTTGTTGAGTTCTACAGAAAATGAGCTTTTAATGTCATGTTTTAATAAATCGTAAAAAAGCAAAAAATTTAAAAAAAAATAGAAAAAAAATAATATTGCAAATTTTGAGAAATGCATTATAACGATTGTGAAATGACAACTGAAAAATTATGAACATTTACCCAAGTGTCGTGCTAGCATAACGTGTCCTTTTTATATGTGTTATTTTTCTATTTTTTTGTTTTGTTTTGTTTGTGTCATAATTCTTACAGTGCTTTCGTGCTTTTATAATTGTGTTTTCACACAGTGAAATTACACAGGATATGACTTAAAATTTTCCATTTTAATATTTATTAAGTGCGCATATTTGAACATTACTCGTTCAGTTTCGTCTCGCTGTAAGTTTTTGTTATAAAAATGCCACCGAAAAGAAGACGCAGGTTTCAAGGATTGTATTATCATTCATCGCCACCGAAAGGTTAGTTAAAGACGCCATTTTTTTTTTCTTTGTTAATTTTTTTTTTCTATTTTTTGTTTGTGTTGTTTTATTGTGCATATATATGTTGGCCGTGTTGTTGTGTGATATCAGACACTTGCTGCTAAAGTGATGGAATAAAAAAATGTTGTTAAGCTAAAAATATTTGTTAAATTTATTTTTTTTTGCATTAAAAAAATTTTAATATTGCTTCTTAATGAATTTCACAAAGTTTTCTGAACGTTTTACAGATTTTTAATAGAATTATTTGCACATAATTTCCCAAAAAAAAATTATATTTCAAACATGAAACTTACACTTATTTTAAGGAGTAGATATAAACTGATGTTTTTGGTGTTACTGACTCTCAATGTGTTAACTTGTATATAACGTTTTGGCGGATAGTTATAACTACAACATATGTATATGTTCTTAAAACAAGCTCTTTCTGAAGCAAC
Organism: Tetanocera ferruginea; assembly: GCA_958299015.1. NCBI lineage: Eukaryota > Metazoa > Arthropoda > Insecta > Diptera > Sciomyzidae > Tetanocera > Tetanocera ferruginea. Next base: position 38,152,121 of record OY282640.1, read on the forward strand.
AGAACATACATTATTTTTGCCGATATTTGCCGATAAAGATTTTAGAATTTCATATCAAAATACTTTAAATATTTTTTTTCATAATTGTATAACTTTTTTTCATGAGAGATAAATAATTTAACTTAAATTTGATTCACACTACACTGAGAAAAAAACACATACCTTGCTCCGGTAAAAAATTTCTCTATTTTTGATAATAGCAATTTTCTCTTTTATAAATAAAATTTTCTTCAATTAGAATAAATTTTCACATTTTCGAAGAAATATTTCTTTACTTCTATTAAATGGAAATATTTCAATGTCTCTAATAATGATAAGTATTTTGCTCGCACAAAAAATTTCTCATTTTTAGAGAAATTTTATTGAAAATGAAAAACTTTTCTTATATTTTGATAAAAAATTCACTATGAGAAGTATTTTCTTCAATAAAAACAAATATTTTCTCAAAAAAAAAAGTATTTTTCTCTAAAAACGATATATTTTTCTATTTCATGGAACCTTTGTATCATTTTTAGAGAATTTTTAGTATCGCAATTAGAGAATAACATTCTCTGGAGCAAAGTCTATGCCATTTTTCTCTAAATATGATGCCTTTTTTATCATATTCCGAGACACTTTTTTCTGAGTGTAGGGATAAAAATAATAAAAAAAAAAATAATAAAAAATTTCGGCGCAGTCGAAAACTTAAAAGAAACTAGAGTGGCCTCCATCGAAATCGACATTTCTTATTATGATATAAAAAATGCTATTATATTGACAGATCTTAGAAAAATAAATTGAAAATATTAATAGACTGATGCCAATATGTAAGGTAGAGGTCCATAAGTTGAAGACCATGCATTCATGACATTCATTTCGATGATGGTAGCACTGGTATTTCGCCTGTTATGTTCTTTTGTTTCGTAGTTTTCAATTTTCAAGTGGTTAAAAAGCGAAGCTGCGAGAAACATTGTGTTAAAAATTTGTGAATTTATGAAAAATTTTGAATGTGAAGTGAACGATTTTGAGGCGTTGCTCACTTCAAAAGGAACTCATTATTCTTTCATTATTTAAACAAAAAAAAAAAAAAAAACTCGCGTGTAGCAACGTACATGTGGTAGAAGTGAAACTTCTTAAACAGTAAAAAATATGATAGATTTTAGTGTGAAATAGAGAGAAAGTATCTGAAAAGAAAATCAATCAACACAAAATAGAATAATATTCTGTTTATTCAATATTTATATCCAGGCACATATATGTTTATGATTTTTATCGAAAAAGTCACATGATCACTGTTATATTTTTATTTTATTTTTTCCGACATAAATAAAAGTTATTTTGTGCCTTATATTTTTTGGGCAAAAATAACAGTTACTTTTGAATTTTATTTTATCGGTCAAAAATAACAGTTTTTTCTGCCGTTTATATTTTCTGTCAAAAATATCAGGCAATTTGTTTTTTTTTCAAAGGTCATTTTACCGACAAAAAAGTATTGACATATTATTTTCATCTTATCGGTGAGACATTGTACTGATGGTGTCAACATCTGTCAAGCGGCCTTTTAAAAAACACAAATTGTATAATTTTTTTGACCGAAAAACTAAAAGTCACAAAATAATTGTTACTTTTGACCGATAAAATAAAAGTAAAAAGTAACCTTTATTTTTCCTCGAAAAAAAATACAAGGCAAAAAATAACAGTTAGCTTGTAATTTCTAAAGAATCAGTCGAAAATGTAAAAGCACTTTCGTGAGCTGAGTTGTGGACTAGCTGCAGTTGCATTCTTAAGGTACTTTTCTTAGCTTCGGGACATATTTTGGCAAGACAAAAACGATTCGGCAGTCTTAATTATTTCACTTTCTACACTTCTTGTTTAAATTTTTTTTATTTAACTGTTTTGCATGTTGCCAATAACCTTTCAAGTTTTTGATAACAATCAACGTTATGATATGCTCTTTCAAATTAAGCTTTAAGCTAGGATTCGATATTCAACAAAACTAATAAGGTATATCTTCGACTTGGCCGAAGTTAAAATACCCCCACGACTGATTCTTAAGGGTTAAATAATCTTAAATTAGAGAGTTTTTGTATGAGATTTTAGAAGATTTTGTTATTTTTATTTGTCTAAAAAACAAAAACATATCAAATTGCTTTCCTGTAGCATAAATATAAGCCTTTTTATAAAGTTTTCAGTTTTGGGGTTGTATGGGAGGTGGGCGTGTTAGTATGTGTATGAAGCCAATTTTCTCAACACACCTCAGTTTTGACATAAAATACCAAATACCGAGTTTCAGTATTGTAACTTTAATATTAGCCTCTTTATAAAGTTTTCAATTTCGGGGTTGTATGGGAGGTGGGCGTGTTAGTGGGTGGATGACGCCCATTTTTCAAACACACCTCAGTTTTGACATAGAATACTCAAATACTGAGTTTTAGTTTTGTAACTTTAATATTAGCCTCGTTATAGAGTTTTCAATTTTGGGGTTGTATGGGAGGTGGGCGTGTTGGTGGGTGGATAACGCCCATTTTTCTAACACACCTAAGTTTTGACATAGAACACACAAATACCGAGTTTCAGTTTTGTAACTTTAATATTAGTCTCTTTATAGAGTTTTCAATTTTGGGGTTGTATGGGAGGTGGGAGTGTTAGTCGATGGATAACGCCCATTTTTCTAACACACCTAAGTTTTGACATAAAACACACAAATACCGAGTTTCAATTTTGTAACTTTAATATTAGTGTCTTTATAGAGTTTTCAATTTTGGGGTTGTGTGGGTGGTGGGCGTGTAAGTGGGTGGATAACGCCCATTTTTCTAACACACTTAAGTTTTGACATAGAACACACAAATACCGAGTTTCAGTTTTGTAACTTTGATATTAGCCTCTTTATAGAGTTTTCATTATTTGTGTTGTATGGGAGGTAGGCGTGGTTTTCAACCGATTTAGCCCATTCTCGAACTTGATCTTAGTTTTTTAGAAAAAAGCTTAAATATCGAATGTCAGCACAATAGTTTCAAAATTACGGCTGTAATCGTGTCCACAGACAGACAGACAGACGGACAGACAGACGGACATGGCTACATCAACTCGGGTGGTGATGCTGATCAAGAATATATATACTTTTCTATACCTACCACGCCTCCTTATGGGCGTTACACACGTCGTGACAAAATTAATATACCCCTTACGCAGTACGCGTGGGGGTATAAAAATATGCACAATTGTTATATTTTGTTACGTAATGTACTGCATTCCAAGCATATGGAAATATAATTTCCCTGCATACTTGTAGGATGAAAATCAAATGGTACAGTACGGATCAAATGGTACAGTACGTTCTTCAGACATGGTGTGTGTCTGTGGAATGCAAGACACGGACCAAAACTCGTTGAATATTAATTGCATTTTGTTCGCTAGATTAACATATGCCTATGTGGCGTAGTGATAGAGCTTCTGACTCTTATGGGATGCTTAATAGAGAGCATAGGTTCTATTCCCGCTGGCGACGATAATTTTTTTAAAATTTTCATATGAATTCAAAACGTTAGCCTAGCGTCACGAATAAGAGACCTTGAAATTTCACTCGCTGCCAAAGAAGTTTCACTTCAAAAAATTGCTTAAAAAAAATTTGTCCATCAGATAGTTTTACTTGGAGATTCATGTTTTTTTTTGGTAATTTTGATTTTTTTTGGTAACTTCCGAACAAAACAGTGTTTTTTACAATTTCATACTTTCCAGAAGAATGATCATATTTTTTTTTATTCTGAAAGTAATACAATTAGTTTCTTCAGCAAAGTGTCAGCTATTAACATGTTCTTTCGAACGGTATGATAACACGTGAAATATATATATTTAGATATAAGTTATGACAACAAAGGCTAGAGGTATTCAACTTACGGACCTCTCCCCTAATGCTTAAAAGTATATTCCAATAAAATTGGCCCAGTGAATAGTACTCTTCTTCAAAGTTAGTGAATAGTACTCTTCAAAGTTGGTGAATAGCATTCTTCAATGTTTTGGCTTTCTTCTTGCAAACGTAAAGTTTTCTAAGTTTTTTAAATTTGAAATAAAAAATGTATTAATTTTAAAAAGTGTTTTATTGCTGTATGTCTCGAAAGAATGTGCTCTTTTTATAGCCTCTTTATCCTCGATTAATCATATAGCAAGCAACGACATCTATTGGTAAACAGCATATAAGATTTGAAAAAAATGACTTGAAAATTGAAAAGCTTATCTATGAAGTTTTAAGATTATTACACGTTGTTGACTTATAAAGTTGTTTCTCCTTCTTCTGTCAGATAGTTAGTGATGTTTGTGTCTTTTGTTTTTCTTTGTGAGATTTTGATAAACTAGGTAAGTTAGAATACGAAACTGTAGTATATAAGTTATAGTTATAGCAAGTTATAGTATATAAAATAATATACTGAGTTATCATATTCAGTCAAAATCTTCACGTTCTTTAATATATAGTGCCCAAGAGAACTAAGAGCTCCGATTGTTCTCAACAAAATAAACGTTGTGTAAAAATGTAAGCTAGATACGGTTTCTTCAGTAAGTTTTAAAAAAAAAAAAATTAGTTTGAGAAGTTATTGGGAATAAGTTTTTGCGTATTAAAAGAAACACTGGGCAAAAGATACAGCTGATGAGGTTTTATTCGGTTGAAACTTCATAGCATTGTTAAAAATGTATATTTCTGCTGTGGGATATACTTTTTATGGGCTTCGTAGGTGTCATGTACTGATATTTAACATTGCCCAAAACTTGAATTTATTTAATTTTAACAAAAAAAATTCTTGTTTGCTTGTTAATCAAATTTACAATTTATATTCGATCGTTTTTGGGTCGTTAATGGTGAAATGAGAGGCTTTCTCATGGTTTTATCTAAAAAGATACAGAAGGCATTTAAACAAGTGAGATGATTGTTCATTAATATAGATTCCTCTAATATATGATAACAACTTGTAAAGGTCACACCCTCGAAATGTTAGCACAAATCCTTTGAAAATGATTCTTCATACATGAAGCGACATGAAGGATTAATGAAATTCTAAAAGCACTGCCAATGCATTCTAAAAGGACTGTCATGCCAATTTATGCAAATGCAGTTTAAGAAAATTAGCTTATCTTTTTGCTCAAGCCTATTTGAATTTTAAAATTCACATCCCACCACGGCTTTCCGATCATGTTCGACCACATTTTCACTATGTTTCTCACTGAAGTCCATCTTTTTTCTATGATTATGATCTCCAATGCTCGTATATCTCGATCATTTACTTTTTATTTATTACCTCGCCCTTTATGCTGCCTTTATGCTGCTGTGGCACAATTGAGGCGATATTCACATAATTTTTGATGACGTATTGGGCAGTTGACTATGTTAATCCTAGGGGCTATGCAATATCGCCGTAACTTTTGTGTAAAATAAAGTTTTTAACAATTAACTTTATTATTTCTTCACAAACCGCTTTAAAACGTGCCATAGCAGAAAATCATTAAAAAAAACTACTGGTATAAAATCAAAAAGCGACAGAAATATTCTCAATAAATTCCCAATATATTCACCATTGATATACAGAATCAGCAAAAAATAATTTGGCCCGTTATCCTTGTGCACACTCGCATTCTTTCTATCGTCTGAATTGAATGTTGTCTGTTTTTGGATTGCATTTTATGACTGTATTGGTTAATCTCGCTATAAACGTTGTTGTTTTTGTAACTTTTTTACTTTTGCTATTAATTCTAAAAAAAAAAAATTACATTTCAAGCTTTAAGGATACAACAAACTTTGTATCAGAAATATTGTTTTCTTATAATAAACAAAAGCTGAAAGTGGTAATATTATAAAAAATGCAGGCTTACGTACTGATTTTTGTCGGGGTAGTACTCGCATTTTGATAACGTAACATGGGTTGGGAGGTAAAGGAAGGTTTCATTCCATTTTAACGAATTTCAAACTCCGCGTACTTATGATATGTAAACGAATTGCTTCTTTTAAGTATGAAGATTTGTTAACGTATAAATTTCCTAAGGTTTAGCGACTTGTTCACGAATTGCTTTTGTCGGTTTGAACGATTCGTTAACGAAGGAGGAATTTCTCCCGTTCACGATATTATGAGTGAATTGTCTATGATAATTCCTATTGAATGAAATGTACGAGAAAGCGATTTATAAACGATATCATAACTGAATCTTATTGTTTGTTGGGTAAGAAATGAAAAATAATATGAAAAAAGAATAATAATAAGAACAAAATTTAATATTTTGTTGGGGCACCAACAGCATCGATGACCGCTCGCAACCGTCTGGGCATTGAAGCTACTAAATTTTTGAGCTCTTCTGGCGTTATTTGTTGCCACTCCTCTTGCAGCTTATCTTTTAGAGTTAGAGAACTACTAAAAGCAAACTTTGGAATCTTTAGCTTCAAAATTTCCCACACATGTTGAATTTTTTTCTAGTCCGGGCTTTGTGGAGGTGAATACAGCTGTTGTTGAGGAAAATACAGAAGCCAGTCTTTTAATACCTTCGACGTATGTTTAGGATTATTGTCTGTTGGAAGATACAGTTCGTTCCTAAGCATTACTTTTCCACGGATGGCTTCGAATTGTGTTTCAATATGGACTTGGTATTGGAAGCAATCCATAATGACTTCAACAAATAACAGATTTGCAATGGCTGAGGCTGCAACTGCTCTCCAGATCATTACACTGCCACTACCATGCTACACAGTTGGCATTAGGTGCTTGGTATTCATAGCAATAATCAGTTTTCTGCAAATTTTAGCTTTCTCATTATATTCAAATATATTGTATTTGACTCATTCGTAAATAGAACACCATCCCATAAGTCAATTCTCTTATTTATATGCTTTTCTGGTTTCCGGTTTCTGTCGCTTATAAGGGGCTTCTTGGTGGGCTTATAGGGGGTTCTTGTTACTGTGCGTGAGTGAACAACAATTTTGGATCTCTCAGCTATGTCCTGGGCCAACTTTGCGGCATGAACTTCGGAATTTCGGTTTACTTCTTTGCGAATGAATGAAACGTCTCTACAGTCAAGCTTCTTCTGACGACTCTCGATGGAACGTGATTTTTTTAAAGTTATTAAATATGGTCTGCATTGTCGATTTGCTTAAACAAAATAACTTTGCTATTTCACCAAATTATTTATTCTAATTTGTATGTTTAAAACTCATTTTCACACATCCACAGAAATTTCTTTACGTGGAGCCATTTTTCTGATCGTACACTTTTAAAAATGCCAAAATGCAATAAATTCCTAGTATAATACAAAGTATTATTCTAGGAAACGTGAATAAAATGAAACATGCAAGACCGTTTTGAGCTTGAATCGAGTGCGAGGGTTTCATTCATGACATCAGCTTGCCTCTAGATGTGCACATTTAAAAAAAAAAAATGTTTTGGAAAAAATTCATAAACACACAATTCACAAAACTGACGATGTGAAAGGGTAAAGCTTACCCTCAATACAATTTTTTGTTTTTTTTTTAATAAATTTTCATAAATTTTCCGAACCAAAAATCGCTCAGGCAACATCGGTTTCTTTACCTTCATACAAATCGACCCAGCCTAATATATATACGTACTTTGTTATACCTGCCACGTCTGCTTATTGCTTAATAAATAAATTTGTAAGTTAAAAAATGAAGGGTGTGATAAGGTGTCATATCAAGGTCAGAGAAGAAAAATTTGAAAAACTGGGAGACATATCAGACCGCAGCTAACCAGATGTTGTTCGTAACGGATTGGGTTGTATCTATAACCGGCACCAATTAATTTTTATTCTAACATTTATTCCAAATAAATTGACCAACTTTTCTAAAATCTTTTGGGGGCTCCCATGCAAAACCATTGTTATTATTTAATTGTCTTTAAACGCTGCCACTGTTACGAGAGTATCTCTAGAGATTTCTATTGTCTGCCCAAACCCTACTTATAAATTATTCCCAACTTTTTTTCCCTCATACTAACATTTGGCTCCCATATAAAAATTACGTTATAATAAATTTGATCCATCAGTTTATACCTTTTCACCCCTCCCAGTGTGTCCTCAGTGGACATATCTGTAAGTTACAGTGGCTCACAGCTTATTTCGTGCAGACGATGTGTTAAACTTTGAAATGCTATATCTTGGTAACTAGTACTGGTAATGAAAAAATTTAAACGACATTTGTTTGCTAGTAATTATATATTTATATATAAACTTTCATTTCTTTATATAATGGTCTACTAAAAAAATAATAATCAAAAAACTGAAAAAGCAGCAAAATTCAACGCCACAGCTTATTTCGTGCACTCCACTGAATCTTAAGAAAATGTAATATGTTTGTCTTTTTTAATATTTTGTGTGGCCGCCATTTTGTTAAATTACATCTTTAATCCATTTACTGGCTATCCATTTACTCTACTAATTTTTTGTAATATCTGGGGGTATTTGTTGCCATTCCTCCATCAATGCATTTTTTAATTAATTTTTATTGGAAATATTCCGCTTGCGAACGCCACTCTCCAAAATTGCCCACAAAATTTCTATTACATTTAAGTCGGGTGACTGTGCAGGTGGATTCATAAGATGCGGGCAATTCCAAATCAACCATGACTGGACGATTCTCGATTTATGTTTTGGGTCGTTGTCCTGGTAGAACCGAAATGTCTCTCGTACGCCCAAGGTGTCGATACTTTGAAGCAAATTTTCTTTTATAAAATCTAGGTACATTGTCTTGTCCATAATGCCTCCAATAAAAAATAATTTTCCAACGCCCGATGCAGCCATACAGGCCCAAACAATTACGCTGCCGCCACCATGTTTTACTGTAGGCTTGAGGTGGTTATTGTTCAGCTCGGTATAAGCCTTACGCCATACATATTGCATTCCTTCGGAGCCAAAAATATTGAACTTAAACTCGTCCGAGAAAATGACGTCATTCCAGAATGTCCTAGAATATAAAACGTGTTATTTGACGAAGTTCAGTAGACATAGCTGATTTTTTTTTTTTAATATAAGATTTGTTGCGTGTAACTCGACCATTAAACTCGTTGGCCCGCAGCAGATGACGAATTGTTTCGGCACAGCATTTCTTGCCCAACTCCTTCTCAACCTCCTTGGCCAATTTGGGACCCTAAAGCCTCAGATTTTCTACGATTTTTCGCAGAATAAGTCGCTCGTCCGCTTCTGTACATATTTTATTTGGAGCATTTCTGGCCTTATCAGCCACACGATTTTCTTGCAAAAAGCGCTGGATGATGTACTGCACTGTAGAGGGTCTCAATTTTACTATTTCAGCTATTTGCGGTTGGATTTTTTCTTTTTTAAAGTGAAATAAAACAATTTCGTGCTCTTATATTGTTGTGCGACGGCCCATTTTTTAAACAAATCAATTAGTGCACTTAAGGTTTTAAGTCCAGACTAAAAACAACTGTTAACTCCGATCAGAAGAATCAGGACATCAGTCAAGATAAAAACAGCGAACGAGAAAAAGAAAATAACGGCATCACGTTCAAAAGCTTACATGTAAAAACAGTGTGCACGAAATAAGCTGTGGCGTTGAATTCTGCTGCTTTTTCAGTTTTTTGTTTATTATCTTTTTAGTAGACTTTTATATAAAGAAATGAAAGTTTATATATAAATATATAATTACTAGCAAACAAATGTCGTTTAAATTTTTTCATTACCAGTACTAGTTACCAAGTTATAGCATTTCAAAGTTTAACACATCGTCTGCACGAAATAAGCTGTGAGCCACTGTATATAAAGATTGCGGAAAGCTTTAAGATTACTTATTATGAAAACTACGTATCTTCTTAAAATACGCTTATTTATGGGCAAAAAGATGAATCAGGCCGTTTAGAAAATAAATTTCTATTACATAGAGAAAAATTGTGAAAACGTTTCGTAGCATGAAAAGCAGGAAACGTGCTACTTTTGAAAACGTTTTATCCAGATTTTGCTTCTCTAACGTTTATTTTCATTTTAAAAAGGATCATTTTAAAATGAGCTTCTAAAACGTTTGTTTGATTTTCTATAATTAACATTTTAAAATGAGCTTTTAAAATGTTCGATTAATTCTTCTAAAATTTTAAAAATAGCTTATAATTCTTCTAAAATGTTAATTTTAAAATATCAAATTAACGTTTTAAAAGCTCATGTTAAAATGTTTATTATAGAAAATCAAATGAAAGTTCTAAAAGCAAATTTTAAAATATCCGTTTTTTAGAGAAACACAATTTTCATAGTGTAGGTTTTACGAATTTCTAAAAGGCTTTACGAATTTCAAAACATGCGTTACGTTAGTATTTTAAAGAAAATAAATTTAATTTTAAAAAATAGTTTTTTATATATCCACTTTTGCTTTTGTAATGGTTTCCGATCACTGTATCGGTTACCGAGTTCAAAAGTTAGCTTAATCCTGTCCTGATTCAGAAATGAATAGATTGGTCGTTTCCATTTTTAGGTTTTTTTATCGCATAAAGATTGACTCCAAATATTCTAAATTTATAGCCGATACACATTGACTGCAACATGCGTCCACCGCCAGAACGAAAACTAATCGTCAGTCGCAGTGTTCTCGACGACTTGATTATAATGACTGCAGCAGCAACAATCTGTATTGCTGTGTTTCTGATGAATTTTATTTAATTTATTAACTTACTTTAAAACAAAACAATAATCACAAGACTTACACAATGGAAAACGCACAGCTAAATTGAGTATAATTAAAACAAAAACGTAAACAAAATTCAGAGTACTCTTTTGTCGGCTGTCAAATTAGAAATAGATTGAAGTCTGCGGCTGCAACATTTGTCATCGAATCTCTTTATCGTGCTGCAGGCAAAAATTACATGTACATAAGAAGACATGCGTTCCAGTTTTTGACGTTTGTTGTTCGTCGCATGTTGCAGTCAATGTGTATCGGCTATTATGCAATATTTTTCTGTACTTTTAATTTTTTTTTTAATTGATTTGAAATTAGATAACGTTGTTTTTTTAGGCCAATAGGTTTCAACTTCAGTTGGAGCTTGAATAGAGGTTTAAGATCCTACTACGCTGAAATTGTGGCAAAAAAGCTTCAACTTCAGTTGGCGCTTCAATCGAAGCTTTCATCACGTACATAGTGTGAAGTTAAAGCTTCTATTTTGTACATGTGAGAGGCTTAAACTGGCGCTTGAATGAAGGGTTACAACTTCTTTAACGAACATTATGCGAGGCTACACCTTTTATTAGGTTTATGTGAGAGGTTTACAGTGAGATAATAATCTTTCTCGTTAAAACAACTACTTTTATATGAAATTTCCAGGATTCAAAATTTCAATTAAGAGCAGCATTTGTGGTTTAGAAGATATCGCATCGGGTAGATGATTACGAACTTCCAGACTCTGATATATACTTTACTTTTCATAAAGACTCATTTTTTCATTTGTAAGCGAAAAATTAAAAAAACATTTTCGTAGAAAAGACTATAATAGGTAAATATTCGAGTTTAAAAAAAAGAATTTACCGTTTGAACCTTGAAAGGACTCTGACCGTATTTCCTTCATCAATTCTGTTATGTTATTAAATTTTTGTAGGTCTTTTGATTAAGAAAAGAACCTACAAGTCTTATGCTGACCGAACGGCTAAAGTGAATGTTCTTAAGAAGTTTTTCATGTCTCATGTCTGAGGTTTATTATTGTTTTCATAGAGGATAGGTCGATCAGAAAAATGTATTTCTATCGAAAAAACATTCTATCAGATGTGAGACTTGAACTCGTGCAAAAGCAGTTCGTTACACGCACAGGTGGCCTCTGTGTATATTGATGTTAGGGTCATACATTTTTGGTCAGGTGTTCATTAGATTAGTTCGGAATGTTCGGAACATTAAGTAACAAGTAAAGAAAGTCTAAAGTCGGTCTAGGCCGACTTTGAAATACCCTTAACCCACTTCGCAAAAACAAAAAATTTTTATTGTAAATGGGCGTGTCCGTGGGCGCATGAAGCCTATATTTTACATGCATTTAAATGTTGATGAAAAATTTACACATACCAAGTTTTATTCCTGTAGCTCACAGTTAATGCCTTTATTGTGCTTTCGCTATGGGAGGTGGGCGAGTTCATGGACGGATAACTCCCAATTTTTGAACACACCTTATTTTTGATATAAAATGCATACGTACCAAATTTAATTTCTCTACGACAAACATAACCTTATATATTGAGTTTTAAGCTTAATAGGTTGTATGGGAGGTAGGCGTGTCCGTATGCGGATGACGTCCATTTTTCAATACCATCTTTGTCTTGTCATAAAAAACATACGTGCCAAATTTTAGCTCTTTAGGTTAAACACAGTCTTATTTATTGCGTTTTCAATTTTTGGGTTGTATGGGAGGTGGGCGTGTCCGTAAGCAGATGACGTCCATTTTTCAAAGACATTTTTGTGTTGATACAAAACACATACATACCAAATTTTATTGTTGTAGGTTTACTATGAGCTGAGTTATGCATTTTTCAATTTTCGCGTTGTATGGGAGGTAGGCGTGTCCGTGGGCGGATGATGTCCATTTTTCAAAAACATCTTTGAGTTGCTATAAAAAAACATATGTGTCAAATTTAAGCTTTTCAGATTAAACATAGGCTTATTTATTGCGTTTTCAATTTTTGGGTTGTATGGGAGGTAGACGTGTCCGTAAGCGGATGACGTCCATTTCTCGAAGACATATTTGTGTTAGAATGAAACACACGCATACCAAATTTTATTGTTGTAGACTTATTATGAGCTGAGTTATGCAGTTTTAAATTTTCGCGTTGTATGGGAGGTAGGCGTGTCCGTGGGCGGATTCCAAAAATATTCAATAGTGCAGATCCTGGGGTGCATGTGACCATGTGTACCAAGTTTCATCCAACTATCTCTACTCCTTCTTATCCTGTGTATACGGACAACACACAGACGGACAGACGAACGGACGGACGGACGGACGAACGGAAATGAATAGCTCGACTCACGAGGTGACGCTGATCAAGAATATATATACTTTTCCATACCGGACTCGCTTCGTTCTATGCGTTACAAACGTATGCACAAAGTTAATGTACCCTGACCTTTCAGGTTTAGGGTATAAAAAATGGGCGTGATTATATAACGGGGTGTGTAAATTTAGTGTAACGAAAAAATTGATTTAAAAAATTAATTTTTTTATGCATTTTAAAATATGTTATATTTAAGAAAAAACTTTAAAAAGTTAAGATTTATGTATATCTATACTTCTGAATTATATGTTCCCTTTTTTCTATGGTTATTTTAGTTATTCATGTTTTTAATGGGCAAAAAATTTAAATTTCTCAAATCTACTTTTCTTTAATTTAATCTAGTCTTTAGAGAGTTCGGTTTTAAGTTTGTTAAAAATTCTAAGAGTTCTTCGAAATGCACAAACTTATGAAATACCATTTGCATGAAATATTTCGGGTTATTTGAAGTTTTAACTGTTGTTTTTATACATAAACTAGTAGAGTTGTTTGTGTACCAACGAAATGATTCACCAATAATGTTCATATTTTATGGTACTCAGAACATTCTTCATTTTTAATAAATAAACAGGGACACTATTAATTAAAAGTTTCAAAAATTACTCATCCTTTTTCGAATGGTATTAATTTTTGTATGTATTGGATTATTCTTCTACAACAAACAATGACTCAAGGACATTGAAGGTAAATTGAAGAAATTTATACAATATTTTCTTCATAATTTGTATTGCTTAGATTAATAGATTGATAACCTATTTTATACTTTAATAATTTAAGATACTCTAGAAAGAGTGTCATGTTGTCTTGTGCAATTCCACTCAGTCGAAGAAATATTGTGAAACAAAATTTCGTGACTGAAAAAAATTCCACGCAAATTAACAATTAAAAAAAAAAAAAAACAAAAACACATACCAAAATACGTACCATAACAATTATTATTAACAATAATAAAATTTTAGCTTTCATTAAGCTAATTAAAGTTGAATTCAACAACTTAGTCTTGTCATGTAAGAGAAGAGATTTTGTAACTTTGGGGCGATACAAATTTTTGTATCTCTATTAGGGTGGCTCTGGCAAGTTAATTTTTTTCCTAAGGGTATTTCCGACATTTCTGTCGGATTTAATTGTCTCAGACATGAAAAGTGCGTGTAAAACTCAGCACATTTAATGCCGCCACCAAAGCCACTTTAACTAAACTTTATACCATTTAATGCAGTACACTTTAAAAAAAAAAACCAGCAACAGTTAAAGTTTGAAAATTGAAAGTTCATTATAATAATTATGAAAAGTGATTCTCCAACGTTTCTGCGTTTTTGAAAATACGTAGTTTTTCGTCTGTCAATGCTGACATTTTTGCACCCAAGAGCAAAAATGAGGAATGGGTTCAATAAATTCGAATATGCAATGGCAGAATGAAAATTCGATAGAATTTTTTAAATGGATGTATTGAATTTCACGTTCAACACCATAATTAATTAAAAAAAATTACTAATAAGCTTTTCAGACGTGCAATTAGCGACTTTGAAAACCACTTGTTTGTTTTTTTAGTCGATTTGAAGCATTTTTGGAGTAATCATTTCCATGTTATTCGTTCGAATTTTTTTCAAGAAATTTTTTTATATTCGTCCGTTTTGAAATTTTACATCTGAAATCGCTGAATGACCTCTGAGATCCTTTTATTTTTGGCTGGATTCATGCTATTTATTCTTATTGTGATTAAGTTATACATGCAGTCATATTTTTTCTCAGTGTATAAACAAATTTTTGCCACCGTAGACTCTCAAATGCGTTGAAATAAATTACATATGCGTGCGTAAAGCTTTCTTTTTTTTTTCTGATATTTGTTGCGTATGCAAAGCGGCTGAGTTAGTCTCGGTTGAACAAACATACACAACAACATTAAAATCATAAAATGTTGGTGGAAAAAGGTGTGTCGCTAGAAGCTAATTTGCAACAAGTGGTGGCAACATTTGCTGGTTTCGCTGAATATTGTTGTAACACATTGAATTTTCGGACAAATCAACTTGTTGTTGATATTTGAGGTGAAACACATTTCGTAGAAGAATAAGCAACAATTTTTGATGGTGTACTGAGTGGTATGGTGAGAATTTAGGGAAAAATAAAAGTTTTTTTAGTGCAGACCGTGCCTAATTGGCATGCGTGAGTAGAAACAGTTCTATAAAACTTCCACTGAGGAGAACCGACAGTTAAGTAGGTGACTCGAATTGCCCTTGAAAAAGGTTCTTGAGAAGTTTTGATATTAAAAGTTTTGGAAACGACAAATTGACATTAAAGAAAATTGTAATTGACTTGACATTTTTCATCACCATTTAAATAAAGACAAATGTGTTGATGAGATTGATTCAGTCATATTTCTACTTTTTATACAAATTATTTGATTTTATTTAAATTAAATTTTCACATTAACAATAAATTGATTGGTTTTAATAAAAAGCTATCGAAGAAATTGTCCGATTTGAATAATTTAACTTTACCACATACTTTAAACACCAGTTATTCTCGTCGGTACTACAATCATGAGGAAAGCTTAAAAACCCAACGGGGCTATACATATTTTAAGATTAAAAAATACATGTTATATTGAACGATTCTCTTAATTCTAGTCGCGATGATAACGGTATTAATTTACAACATATTCCCGCTTTGCTTTTTATTTTCAAGAAGTTTTTATTTTATTGAAGTTTTTTTCAATAAACATTTTTTTCTGATCGGTCATCACCTCTTTGTAGACAATGGCAAACCTGAGATAGTAAAATGCTATGTAAAGCTTCTTGAGAACATGAACTTTAGCCGTTCGGAGTCAGCATAAAACATGTAGGTCCAGTTCTCGGTCAATTGTGTGCAAACATTTAATAACACACACAACACAACTGTTCATTCGAAGCTCGCTCAAAGTCCTTTAAAGGGCTGAAATGGCCAATTTGGGTTTTTTTTTACTATTTGATTTGTTTTAATGTAGATGGACTTTCATATAAAAATTTAGCATAAATTTCATATCATCATATCAGTAGAGTTAGTGTATTTTTTGTTTAGCAAATTCATAACATTGCCTATGGTCCGTTTTAAATCTGACACCATATTTTTTACACTTTCAAGATATTTAGCTAGTTATAATACCTACCAGCGCACAGTGTTTTGTCTAAGACAAGCTAGCTGAACAAAATTATTTATATGTGTTTTTGTATTGCAAGGTATACAAAAAAAAAAAATTGTATCGGAGACCAGTTCGCAAATTACCCCCATTGCCGATACGGGTTAATAAATAAGAAGTTGCACCATGTTTGCAGCTTTAACTTCAAAAGCACTGAAACTAAAAGGCTTAACATTAAGTCGGAACGATTTTGTATGTAGAAAAAAAAGTCATCCGGACACCGACTCAAAAGTTAGAGAGACTCTTAAAAACTATTTCTGCATAATTTTTGTTTTTATGATCTGAAAAATCCCCATGGAGCGGTTTTGGTTCTCCTTAACACTTTTTTGGCCAAAAAATCAATTTTTTTGCCTATAACTTTTTTTTATACCCTAATCCTGAAAGGTCAGGGTATATTAACTTTGTGCAAACGTTCTTAACGCATAGAAAGAAGCGAGTCCGGTATAGAAAAGTGTATATATTCTTGATCAGGGTTACCACGTGAGAAGAGCTATTCATGTCCATCCGTCCGTCTGTCCGTCTGTGTGTTGTCCATATACACAGGATAAGTTGAGTTGAGTTGACTGACACGAGTTGAAATAATTGAATGAAACTCGGTACACATAATCATATGGAACAAAGGATCTGCACTGTGGTTTATTTTTGAAGTCTGCTCACGTACACGCCCACCCATCATGCAACGCAAAAATTATAAACTTTTTTTTTTTATTGAACCAAGGATTTCAGGTGTCAAACCTATTCAGTCAAGTTTGTCTTGGTTCGGAAATAGGGAGATAGATAGGTAGGAGAGAAAGTGAAATCAAGAGAAACAAGTATAGAATGTTGTATGTGTGGCGGAGCGCTATATCAACATGCGAATTTGAATCTGAGGCAAGTCTTATGCCTTTACCTCAGTCAATTCGAGTTATCAAGCAATCTAATTCCACAAACATCTCTACCACCAACTACAACTTCCAAGGTCGTATTTATTGATGAATTTTGAATTTCAGTTGATTAGAAATGAGGAAAGAATTAAAGAAAGGTAAGAGCGTAGGACCATGGCTAGACCACGATTCGAACCCGGAACCTCTGGGTTGGCAGTCAAGCACGCTAACCACTCGACTACCGTAACATGTGAGCTACAGGAATAAAACGTGAAAGTTTTATAAATTTTTGAAAATTTTTCATCAAAATTGAAATGCAAAGATTTGGAAAGATACAAATATTGGCTTAAAAAAAATGTTGAAATTTGTTGTCTTAACAAACTCTTTTGAGACCCCAAAACTTTTTGCCGCGGTCTTCTGGGTAATAATCTATTATAAAAATATAACATAAAATATACTTGGTAGGTGTAAAATACATGTTTCTTCAACCGAAAGTGTATTTATTTTCCAGCTTTATATTCTTGCAAATCATTTTTCAAACATTAGATTCGGTAAGGTTAAGGTGACGGTCGACCCAGATGAATGAACACATTGGTACATTGTCATACTACAAGGATATTCTCTATAACTCCGGAGATATCATGTTCATGAAAACCTTAAGCTAAAAAACACAGCATATGTTTGACGTCTGCTTTTTCCAAATCGCTAGAATCAATGAAAAAGGTGCTTTCTAGATGCTTATGACTTCTGCGAGAGAGCCGTGCATCAGCAACGGAGATGTGATAACGACTCTTACTCTTCCTCATCCCTGTAGCTCCTAAAGAACTATTCGCATGAGCCTATGAACCACATGAACACCATTCTGATGGCAGCCTACCTATAAGATAGTGTCCTGTTATGAAGCAAAAACATACCTCACTAAAACTATAACCTTTTTGTGAGCTTTTCATTAAATCTTAGCCATCCACGGCTGCCTAGTAATATAACACGTAGAAAACATGATTCCACTTTCAGTCTAAGAGTCAGTTTGAATGTAGCCAGTGCCATTGCGTAGTGGTTCATATCTGGCATGAGCATGCCTTTTTACTAAGCCTTTCCTATCGAGCTCATTAGCTCTAGAGTTTTCAGTATTGTACCTATGACCCAGCACCCAGACTAGATGACAATCAAACTTCTCAGACATCTCTTTTACAGATCAGCGACATTTGAGGGCTGCTGATGATGTTAGGAACACTTCTTGAATGGATTTTATTGCAGCTTGGCTATCCGTTAAAATCCCGAGTCGATTATGCCTCATTATGCCTCAAACATTTTGTAGTTCTCAAAATACTCTTTATTTCTGCCTGCACAAAACTTCAGTGGTCTGGCAGCCTTAAAGAGTTCCTAATATTAAGATCCGCATTAAAAGGCCCCTCCTCCCGAGAAGCAATTTGTGTCCTTACCAAAGTGCTCAGGCACAAAAATGCCGTGTATCAGACTCAATTGTATTGTTGAAGCTTCTAGCAGCAACGAAAGACTGGGAAGTAATGAAAAAAAAAAAAAAAAATGCATATTGATGTTTCGCCCAAAGCAAACAAGCTTTAGCAAACAAGACTCGAGAAAAATGCATATATTTACCGAAAATAGTATCGTAACTGGGCTGAGTCTTAACTATAATGCACCCAAAATAAACCCAACAAGTAGGTACCTTGAAAGTATGTATTATATTCATAACTGGATTGTAGAACCAGCAACTATATTTGGACACAATAAACCAACGAGTGCACAATTCGTCTTCGTTAGTATAATGCGCCTGTGCCCAAGGTGTTCTAGAACTAGCACTTGTTTTGGTGCAGAGATCGGATATTCACAAATACGGGTGCCAGATATAGATATCAGATACCCAGCAAAATTTTTTAATACAAACTTGACATGCATTTTTAGATAAACTGCTTCCAGTAGACATTCTAAAAATCCAATCGAGGTTCTGCTCAGCCTTATGGCATACTGCTTTCAGGAGGCATTCTCATAAACTTCTAAAAGGCTTTTTGAATAGCTTCCATGGCATGGCTTGTGCAAGGCTTCCATTAAAAAATTCTAGAAGCACTTCTATTAAAGACTAAAGAAAGCATTCGTCCCAATGACATGAAAGAAAAAGGGATGGAACTCACAACTTTCCCTTCCTATTTACCTTCTTTTCGAAAAACTTGAAGAACTTACCAGTTGGCAATTGGTTTTCAGCTTAAATTTCTGTAAAAAATAACTCCTAGATATGATGCCACAAAGGATAGTTGAGTGCCAATTAGACGTGAAGGAGAAATGGGCGAAATTTTATATTTCCTCGTGAAAAGGAATAGTTAAATTTTCTCGAGGATTGGTCCATTTACTCGCGGCTTTTGTCCCAATTTTAAAGATCGGAGAGTGCTAATACCTCGGAGAGAGTATTAAGGATGTTTTCTCTTGCATTCTTCATTTTATACGAGTTTTAGAAGTTAATTTACCACCAAATTCTAAAGCAAAGAACATTTAGTCTCTGAGTTCCTTAGAGATGCACTGAGAAATCTACTTGTCAGAATATTGTTGATCAGTCAATCACTCTGAGATTAATCTACCTGAATCCTCGTTATTGCATTTATGATTGACCCCGGGAGGACATTGGACCTTCGATATTCAATAATGGCACTATGGTATATTCCTTATGTTTAAAAGATTTCTCTTACTAGATAGTGTAGTGCAGTGTCTACTGCCTTAACTTTGCAGTAAGCGTACTGTTAAGCTGATAGCAGATCGGAGCCAACGCTACAGAGATGCCTCACCATAGATACCTCACCAGAACCTCTTCACATCAATGTCAATTTAGAAAATGGGTGCTCAGAAAAAGATTGAGAATTTCTTACTTGGAGAAAGTCTAACTTATATCTGATTTTGGTGTTCTGAAGAAGATCTAAAGTTTTATCAATTGAGTATGTCAGAGTTCCATTATATTTCTGTAAAAAGGTCGGAGAGCTAGGGTATGAAGCGGGAATCTTACAAAGTCTGGGTACTTTAGAAGATTCTTTTATATTGCCACAGAAAAGCCTTAAGGAATTACGCTGAGATTTCCTAAGTGCTTAAACTAAACTTATATTCGTCCCAGTCAAGTGAATCTTAGCTTTGTTAAAAATCTTTCTATTATGCGATCTAAGTACGACCTTAGGCATAGGTATTGTTTTAGTTTACTTTTCTTCATATTAAAAAAAGCAGGTTGGTTTTTGGCAAGGTCCTTAAAGCTGAAATAAATAAATTTGTGATCGAAAAGGAGTGTTCCTTAAGCACCTTCCAGTTTGTAGCTCCATTATTCAGGGTTTCTAAAGAAATGGTTATATCTTAAATTTCTGGTTCAATCCCTACGTTGCATACAGATTGATTACGTAGCATGCAGATTGGCAAATATGAGAAACCTCCTTTAAAATCTCAACTAGTTCCAGTTCAACAATTTATTTCTTTAATTTTTCTTAATCAACGGTAAAAGCACTTTCACTTTAATGAGGACAATTGTTGTTTATTATATGAGTTTGACCTAGAATCCAACCATATGTTTGTCTAAAGACAAGACCAACAAAAATCTCATATCCAGTAAAAAAAAGACATAAAAAACTTTTAACAATGAGTGCAGCTACGCATGTAAGAACCTTGGCACGTTTTTTCTTATTTTCGGTGAAGTTTAAATCGTTTTAAGTACCAACAACAAAAAATAGTTTCTTCACCTCATTTCAATTAACTAATTATGAGTCAGCCAAGAGAGTTGAGCTAATTTACGCATGTCCTGCATGTTGTCCTTTTTTTTGTGAGAAGCGACGAATAAGAGTAAAAAAAAACAAAGAAAAATAATAACAAAATACGATTAAATTAGAACAATTAATAAATGACAGAAGCAGGTTGCCTCATCAGCTAGCTTTATTCTACATTTTCCAATAACTCTTAAATTTCACCTTGAGTTCAAATTGGCAAATTTATGGGCAACGGTGTGGCTTCGCGGTATTGCCTAAATTTTCTTTGAAATTTTTTAGTCTTTAAATTTGTGTTTTTTTTTTTTTTTGTTTCGAGGAATTCAAGTCAATGGGTACGATTTGAAACGCACTTGTAACTTAGTTTTGACATTTTATTTAGAAGCGTGCCTGTGGCCTTTTAGTTGTTGACCAGTGGTCAGCCCAGTTGGACGCTTTTAGACGAATTACTGCTTGTGTTTGTTTGGTTTTGTATTCGTTAATATCGATTTTGGTGACTGTTGTTTGTTTATAAGTGTTTGTTTTTTGTACAAAACAATTTGTAACAACATGTAATGTTTTGTAGTAATACGTTTGTATTTTTCCATTCTTGTTTTTCTTTTCAGTTTTATCAATGAACGGTGGAGTTTCAAATCAGAATTTGCGGAAGCGTCGCGATGTGGACGGTAAGTTTTAATTGTTTCTGCTGTTTTAGATATTAAATGTGATATACAAAAATTATTGTAACGTATATTTTGAGTCAGAGTGTGGGTATTCCCAGAAGACTTAATAGTTAAGCTAGCTTAATTTAAAGCCGGTTTGTAGTACAACAAATAAGAACTAAGGTTAACATAGCTTTGTTTCCTTGGGAATTAACAAAATATCCTTAAAAAAAAAAAAAAAATCAATGACGCAAGTAACTAGGTTAAACTAAATTAACCAAAAGTGAACAATTAAGATTAATTGTAGACGGTTTATTTTGAAAAAGTGTGGTATTGTAGTTTCTTTGTCATTGATTTTCTTTGTCTGTTTTCGAACTAGTTCAATCATGTTGATATATGAAAATATTGTTTTTCTGAAATTATACGAAATTCTCACAAAAGAATGTGATAAGCTGAAGGTAAAAGCAATTTTCAATTGTTGTTGATCCAGTCTAGTGTGTTAAGCAAAACTTTTCTCATGTCGATGAAATCAAGCAATAAAATTAACCCTTTTATCAAAACTGGTGGAAGAAATTAATAGAAATAATCAATAATATTAAAAAATTAAAAATTAATACCTATTTTTAACAAAATTTCTTTTTAAAAGGACATTTACAACTTGAACGTTCATTAGTAAAGTTTTGACATAAAAGTTAAAAACTAAATGGATTAAAATAAGTTTTTCTTATGTTATGATGTTTTACATAAAATTTTGTAAATAAAATTATAAAATTACAATTCAAATTTTTAAACTTGAACATCAATAAGAACATGAAAAAGCAGCACAAAGCCTTCTTTCAACATATTTTACTACAGCACAGTGCACTAGTGTACTTTAGTGTACACTTGATATTGAATACAGATTTTCAGAGAAGCAACTAACTCGATTACTTCAAAGCTTTTCATTACTGTTGCAGCGCTGCTTGAGTTTTGTTATAAAATTCGACTTAACAAATAATTGATTTATTACTGCATCACTGTTCCACGCGTACTGATCCATATAAAAACAAAATCTGGAGCTTCAAGCGTTATTCTAACCAAGGTTATGACATTAAAGCCGAAGAACTCTTCATAGAACTTATATGGCGATTTAAAACTTTGAAGTAAGATTTCTCGAAACATTAGGGGTATTCTCTATGTCTAGTATACGTCGTTGCATTGTGCAAGAATTGGAAATGTTTAATCCGTATTTTTTTTCATGTAACGGCATATACTAGACATAGAGAATACCTCTATTGAGATCAGAGTTCGGCGATTATCACTTATGATCACAGACATATACAACATAGGTCGATAATGAAGTAAAATAACAGAAGATCACAGTAAACACAGTGTTCTCTTGCTATAATGATCGTTTTCTTGCTACAAGCATTGTTAATATTCAAAAGCTTTCGAGATATACAACGAAAAGGAACGTTTAAATCGGAATTTTCCAAATATATCGTCAACGAGACTTTCGCAGTTATTTGGGGCAAAGAGATTTTTCTTATAAATATGAGCTCAACAATGAAAAAGACCAATAAAGTCGGTTTTTTCCAAACAAAATTTCCGCAGGACCAAAATTTTTCGAAATATGCTACGAAAACGCTAGCTAAATTCGGTTTTTTTTTTCCCAAAAAGCTCTTCAACTGGAATTTTACGGTAATTTGGTCTAGCGAGAACAGGAATTTTTCTCATATGATAATTCTAGACAAAAATAAATTCATAATTCTAGTCAATATTATCATAGCTCCAAAAGTTTTCAAGATATACGGTTGCAAACATCGGTTTTTTCCGAGGTATAATATTTCAAAATTTTCGTGAAATCAGAATTAAAGTTTTCGAGATATCTGACGAAAAAAATTGATTGTTTAAACAGGTTTTTTTAATAATAATAAACTGGGCTCTTGCACAAGATTCCCGAAGCACCTAGAATTATCATGGTATACTGCAAAAAGGATCGCGTACATCGGTTTTTTAAATTTTCTCGTAAAAGGAAAAATTTTTACAGATAGGACAAAAGCAATGTTCATGAGATAATTTTAGCTAAAAGCATTATAAGACAAAATTTTCGTTGGGTCAAAAGTTCTAAGATTTAAGCTGTTTTTTCCAGGGGAAGCGGCTTTTGTTCATTACATAATTTGACACAAAAAATGTCGTGGCCAAAATTTCAGTACGGAAAGGATCGAACTCTGTGATAGGCTAAGATGGTGGTTGACCACTCGATCGATCCACTTAGACCATATGATTGGTGGATTGTGATGAACTTCGTGTTCATTAGATGGAATTGTGCAGCTTTTATGCTGAATTATGAAAAAATATTAGTTATGCAGAGAAAAACGATATTTTGGTGGTATCGAAAGTTTCGGAGACATACGGCGAAAAGGATCACTAAACTCGGTTTTTTACCAAATATTGAGTCATAAGGAATTTTGTTTTGCGTCATCGGTAATTCAAATTTCCGCAAATATTAAAGTTCTAGATATATACTGCAAAAAGAGTAGCAAATATTGGTTTTTCTCGCAAACGGGAATTATGCATAATTTTGAGACCAAAGAACTTTTATTCATGAGATAATTTTATATTAAGGCAGTATGGCAGTCTATGGGTATAAATTTTTGGATTTTTTTAAAATTCAATAAAACAAACTCGGAATATTGTTATCAACCATCTGTCTTTACAATATTTATTAATGTTTTAACAATACCAAATCAAATTAAAATAAAAAAAAATTGATAATCGAAAAAATTATAGGCTATTACAGTGAGGGGATGAAAAGTAAGGATGCGTCCTTTTTGACATGATTCCAGCTCTTCTGGAGACCTAAAACAGAAAAAATATTCTTAATACTCTAGATTCTAATATCCATGCCAATCGGGCTTCTACGTGGGCATGTTTGCGTTAGATGAAAAGTTAGGATGCGTCCTTTTTGACATGATTCCAGCCCTTCTGGAGACCTAAGAAAGAAAAAAAATATTCTTAATACTCTAGATTCTAATATCTGGGCTTCTACGTAGGCATGTTTGGTCTGAAGTATTTTTTTGCCTTTTTTTTCAAAGTTTTGAATTTTTTAAATATCATTAAAAAACAAGACCTTTAATTATAGTTTCAAGTTTCAATCATAGAGGAATATATAAATAAGGTCCACACCAAATTTCAAATTAGTCGGTTCACTAGAACTTGAGAAATCACGTCAGACGTATTAGAAAAAGTTAAAGTAGTAGATAAACGCGTTTAAAGATTTAAATTTTCAAAACTTTTTTTACTGTTTTTTTAAAGATAAAATATCAATTAAATTATTATAAAAAAATTTCGACACATTCCCATTTTTACGTTAAAAATTTCCTGGATTTCTGATCTTTCGCGTATGCGATCTTCTTCGTTGACATTGACTGCTGCTGGGTACAGAATCGAATAATATTTTCGCTGGAGCGTCGTCATTCTTTCTCACGATATGCCCTAGTTAGCGAAGCCGCTCGATTTTAATACGCTTGACTTTATCGATGTCGGCATATAGCTTACACAGCTCGTGATTTCATCGTATTCGGTACTCGTCATTGACGCGATTGGATCATAGATCTTGCGAAGAATTTACCTCTCGAACGCAGGACGGGCATGATTATTGACTTTTAGAGCTTGAGTTTTGTTCGTTGAGAGAGGGATATGCTTCTTAATTGACTACTGAGCCCAAAACTATACCTGTTGGTAAAAGTTATCACCTCAAAGGAGGTGTTGTCAACAGTGATGTGGTTTCCAAGATGCTGGGACTCTTTGTTTGTTGGCACAAGGTATTTCGTCTTCTCCATGTTCATTACAAAATCCACCCGATTAGATTCTTTCTGTAACCTGAACAGTGCTGAACTAACTTCATGCGCATTATGACCAATGATATCGATATTATCAGCATACGCCAGTATATAAGATCCTTCTAGAATATTGTGCCACGGTGTCGCACATCAGTAGCTTGGATGATCTTCTCCATTATTACATCACTTTGTCTAAAACTTCGTTTGGTATCGAATGGATATCCCAATTTTCACTGCGCTGCTGGTGTCGCTCAGTGTCATCCTGCAAAGACGTATGTACGGAATATAGGTAGACTCTTATTGGACTGCTGAAGGCGGCGTTGTAATCGACAAAGAGCTGGTGTTTGTCGATTTGTTTCTCTGGGAACTTCTCTAAGATTTGTCGTAGCGAAAATTTCTGATCGATGGCGGACTTTCCAGAACTAAAGCGCCAAAGATAATGTGCAATCAGTTGCTTGACGATGGGCTTCAGTCTTTTACATAATACGCTCGAAAGGACTTTATATGCGATACTAAGAAGGCACATCCAACGGTAGTTGACACAAATAATAACCTTTCTTTTGGGTTGGGTAGAGAGCACTAAAGTTCTTATCATCTGGAAAGCATTCTTTCGAACAAATTCTGCATATAAACTTGTGAATGCATTTAAACAGAGCTTCGCCTCCGTTCTTCAACAACTCAGCCGGTAGGTCATTTTTAAACCGACCTGAGGCTGGTAAAACCTAGTTATAATCGGGTAGTGGAATTTCAATTTCAATGCTGTTATCCATAATTGAGGTTTCTGGGATATCATCTCTTTTGGCGGAATTGTTGTCCGCATCACCATTCAAAAGTCTAGAGTAATGGTCCCTCCACAACATCAGCGCTTTATCTATCCATCACTATATTCTCATTTTCGTCCTTTCATGAAGAGAACCCATCTAAAAATCATCGGCCACACTCAGAAAAGATCACATATCTTTCTCCGATAAAAAATTTCTCTATTTTCAATAATAGCAATTTTCTCTTCTTCAAATAAAATTTTCTTCAATTAGAATAAATTTTCTCATTTTCAAAGAAATATTTCTTCACTTGTGGGAAATGGAAATATTTCAATGTCTCTGATAATGATACGTATTTTTTTCGCACAAAAAATTCTCAATTATAGAAAAATTTATTGGAAATGAAAAAAATATTCCTATATTTTGATAAAAAATTCACTATGAGAATTATTTTCTTCAATAAAAACAAAAATATTTTCTCAAAAATAAGTATTTTTCTTTAAAAATTATATATTTTTACGTATTTCTCGTTTTCATAGAAGCTTTTTATCATTTTAAGGGAATTTTTAGGACCATATTTAGAGAAAAGCATTCTCTGGACCAAAGTCTTTACCATTTTTCTCTAAATATGATGCCTTTTTTATCATATTCCGAGAAACTTTTCTCTGAGTGCTGGCGTATTATTATTTTTCAAAAAATGTTCGAGCCTTTTTCCTGGTGCTATACATCTCAATCTGGCTGCCATGGCCTTGTGTGGCATACATGTTAACGAATCTAGGCAAACCCCGTTTCAACTCACCATCTGACGTGAAAAATTGGAGTAGTGACGGCGAACATTTCTCTTAGATTTAAGCAGATCAAAACTGCCGGGGAACAAGTTTTCAGGGAGATCATTCCACAATGTTATTGTTCGAAGAACGAATTCTCTCGGTAAAGCGAGTTTCTTTTGGGCATCAAGGCAATATTATAGAGATGGGCTTGGTGAGCCACCCTAGTTGACCTTGAAAATACTCGAGCTGGTGGAGTCTGATCGTGTACTTCCCCTGAACATTTCCCGTGGTAATACCTGTATAAAAGACGTAAGAGCCCAAGAGAGAGGATGAAGCATAAACATCCTCTATCAGATATATTGCACGACGTTGAATTCGGTTCAGAAGCTCTAAATAATATCTTGAAGCTCCTGCCCAAATTTGCGAATTGTACTCCATTTTCGGTCGATATATGAGGCAAAGATAGTGCGAAGATCAAATGAAGATGAAATTAAGTATTTTATCATTGTTTCAGGAAACCTAAGCATTTGGCCGCTTCTTTTGACATATCGAAAATATGAACTTTACAACGAAAATCAGATTGAATCCATATGCACTGAATTTCAATAGTAGCTACCTCCCCAAGATCTCCAACCTTCATATTAAGGGTAGCTAAGGGGCAATTCATTCGTTAATGGCTTAACAAACAACACTGAGTCTTGCTTGCAATAAACTCTACTCTATTAATAAGATCCCATTCAAAAGTGCTTTCAAGAGTTGATTTTTTCAAAGTCATTATTGAGTGTATTGTTCATATTTTGTCTCTTTCTCTAAATCTCCAAAAAGCTCGGGCGTTTTTTTAATGAATATGAATGACAAAGCTGCAGTCATACGCAAAAGAATGGATTGGGTTATGAGTCAAAGAAAGAATCTGTGTCTAAGGAAGCCCGTGATCCACCGAGCAAAGTTATCACCGACACCAAATGTGACAAGTTTTGAAACGAGCGCTTTGTGCCACATTTGATCAAATATCTTTGAAATATCTTGAGCAACAACCTTGCTCTCACCAAATAAGTGAACACTTTGGTTCCATTTTTTGATGAGGAACACCATAAGATCACCAGTAGAGCGGGCCCTACGTAAACCATACTGGCGGTCATTTAGCAATTAGTTGTGCTCAAAATGACCACACTCTCCACAACTTTGGAGAGTATTGAACATATCGCAATGGGTCGATAGTTTGCAGAGTGCGTGGCATCGCTCTTTTTTGGTTCTGGCTGGACATTTGCGACCTGCCAACAATACAGAAAAACTACTGTCCTGTATGAAATGTGGAAGAGTTTACATAAAGGCAGAGCCAGATTAGAAGCACTCTATGAAGGCCTGTGTTGCTAAATGCTTGCACACATTTGATCGAGAACTGGACATACATGTTTAAGGAAATTCCGAACGGCTAATGCCCGTGTTTTCAAGAAGCTTTACATGCCATTGCTTACTCTCTGAGTTTTGACATTGCTTGCAAGTGATGGTCGAACAGAAGAAAAGTTATTTCTATTGAAAAAAATTTCTTGCCCTGAAGTGGGGAAAAAACTTCTTGCTTGAGGTGGTGTTTGAACTCGGTTTTCGTTGGCTTGCACGCTACACACTTAGCAAGCACCATTAGGGCCTCCACAGCTTTGAATTCTAGGACATGATGCCGTTTTCTCTGGATGACCACTATATAAGATATCACAGTATATTTACCTTGAACAACCTTGTCACTTCCATCGCATTTCATGAATTGCAGTGATATCAGTTTTATATTTTTCCAATATATCGATCAGCTGGATAAAGGCACCATCCCAATTTTGGGTCCTGGCATTCCAGGTGCATATCAGATCAGAATCATTGAAAGATTTTCATTAGCGGTATTTGTCATCAGATTTTTCAGAAAGTTTTTCTTATAATTTTTATTGGTTGCATCGAAATGGGTCAAATGTGCTTGATGGTCAAATGGGTCGCCCGCTCAAATTAGCCGTCAAACTAGCAGTTGCTAGTTTTTCGTTTCTAGGAAACACCACGCGGAGGTTCAAACCTCCTTGAGACGATTACTACATGGATAATGCTGGCCCAGCCAAGTTGAGGCAGTCAGACAATTTGCTATGTGAAGATCGCCGCCTTATCTCCCAACTTTTTGGTTATATAAAAAAAGTGTAGATAGCCGCTCAATAGCTTATTTTGAAGTATAAGAGTAATATTTTTTGGCATTCTGAAATAAATCTCAAAAAAAGACAAAATCCTTATTTTTTTTATTACATAACCTTAAATATCTTAATGTCTTGACATGATTGCCCATTTTTGAACTAACAATTGTGTTATACTCATCAAATTTCAATTAGATTCTTAGCTATACAAGATAACTTTTGTAGATTTATATTATTTGACTATCTACGATTAAATTAAAATGAATAATTTAACGGTTTCTTCGAAACTCTTCAGAAAATAAATAAAAATCATAAATAAAGTCATTGAAAATCTTTCAACAACTAAATACTTAGATATTTGGTTTGAGTCATCGCATTCATGTAATGGTATTTCAAAAGCTTTATTAGTAAAGCTCTTTTTTGTTAGAAGGCATTGGATGCATGCATGCTTTGAAACTTTCTGCCATAACTTTTTTAAACTTTTTTAATGCCCGGATTGGAATATGAGTGCAAGCATTAAATAAATATAAGCAAGCAATTGATAGACAGACATGCAACAGACATTGACACAAATATTCAAGCGAATACAAACGACGTAAAAACTAAAAGTGAGAATACTGCAGTTATATATTATTTATAGACTTAGTTGGACGCAGCTGCACTAAAGAAGCCCGTCAACAGCACAGATGCAGCAAAACGTTTGGGTGCAAATATCAATATCCTTGTTTGAAATTGGAAATAATTCCAGTTTAAATCGAATAAAATGAAATCAAAATAAAAGAAGTTAAATCGCACACATGCACTAAAAATACCATCACACGAACACAACATACCTGAGTGACACACAGACACAGCTGTTCATGCATCATGGGGCTGCATGACTAAAGACATGACCTTCAAAACATTTATTTAGTTTACTTATTTCAAATCAATTTCATTTTTCGTATTAGCGCCTCGAAGTTTTTCACCCTTTAGTCCACTTTCTTACTCTCCTTTTCCTGCTCTGTAATCGACACACATTTTAATTTAAATGGCTGCCAAAATGGCGGCAGCTGACGTTGCTAAATTCAAAAAGTTTCACTAACACTTTGAATTAATGGCATTATTTTAATTTTCATTTGAGAACTTGACAAACACGCAAATGTTTGCAGCAGGTATGAAAAATAAATAAAACTTATTGTTAGTAAAAACAATCTATTGAATGAAATGAAATAAAGTTAAGGTAACGTCAAATCATGCACGAAGTTGGTAGTATTTTTAGCGGGTTTTTTCCTTTTGCCATTTTTTATTTCTATATAAATTTACTTTTTTTTAGATTTTTCCGTCAAGCTGTCAACGATACGCATTTGGATGCATGAAAAGGATATTGGCAAACTAACACGCATTTTGTGGGCGGGGCAGGGTAACCGCTTACGTCAACAGGCTAGCACTAATGCTAAAGTGAAGCGGTTTCTTGCTGCGGTGCCGTATGTGATGGTAAGTACGATTTAAGCTGAAAATTTCGTTTTGTTTTTAGTGAATACCAGGAATTGATTTAAGTGATGCCAGGAAACTGATCTAAATTGGTTTTTAAAAAGTCTGCTTAAGTTTTACTTCTGAGTAAACTTGAACTTCAATTTCTTAGTGAAATTTTAACAATAAACTTAAAATATAGTAACATTTTGAATCCAAATTCTATAATAAGAAGTTTATGATTTTAATAACGGGAACCCCAGAGTTGTCAAAAATGACAATGAAGCATTAAAAATAAATTTATTGTATATTCCTCGAACACAACTTTTTCTAGGAGCGATTCCGAGTAAAATAAAAATGCAAATATTTTTGATTGGACAATAATAAAACATAATCAGTTAATTGAGAAGCAAATAACTACACAAGTTTTCTATGAAACGTTAATTGCTTTTTGGTTATTTGAAAAGTAAGTCTTCAAATTTTAGTTGAAAAGAAAAAAAAAACAAAACAATTAATAATTGAAAGTGTGTTAAAAAATTCAAAAATAGATCGAGAAAGTAATGCACTGGTGTTGAAAAATCGCTCGTTCAGAAACTTACCAACTAGCCAACGAGAAGTTACTGAAACATTCTAAGGATTCCAAAAATTTATCTTTATTCTTATGAAGAGGAGACTCATCTTTAAAGGTAGAAGATAAAAAAGTTAAGCAAAACAACGGCAAAGCAAGAAAGCTACATCAATTATGACGGCAGCAGCAATTCGGGGGCAATCTGAGCATAATAATTGCCATTTGAACTTTGATGTGACGACTGGCAATCCAACTATCAATTGAACTTCCAATAAACTATTACTTTCCTAGAACAGGAACATTTCCCTTTCCTCTCAAGCACTTGTACGAAACCTCTTCGAAACTCATTTGAAGCACTTTAGAAATTCACTTTCGAATGAACAAACTTTGATATTGCTTCTTTCACAAAAAGCTGCTTGAAAGCTTACTAGTGCTTCGTTTACGGCTTTACGAAGCAACTTAACGATCATTCGCCCTCAAAGGAACAACCTCGTTCTCACAACCAATGTAGGAATTGCTTGTAAGCTTGCTGGTGCTTCGTTAATGCCTTTATGAAGCACCTTAACGAGGATTCGCTTTCAAACTAACAATCTCGTTCCCACAAGCACTTTAGAAACTGTTTGAAAGCTTACTAGTGCTTTGTTATTGCCTTTACGAAGCGCTTTAACGAGGTATCGTTCTCAAATAAACAACTCAGTTGTCATAAGCAATGTAACAAAACTGTTTTGAAGGTTGTTGGTGCTTCGTCAAAACGTTTACGAAGCACGATAACGAGGGCTCACTCACAAATGAACAGCCAGGCTCTCACAAATAATTTAGTAGATGCTTGGTGCCTCATAAAAACCAATAAGAAACATGCTAACGACACTGAGCCAAAGCCAAGTACACAAACATTGTGAATTTTTACATAATCTCCACGAATAGCATTCATGAATTTTTGTCAGTAACCAATTACATGAGTCACATGAACTGTTTACGATATCAATGTAAAAAATACACAAAAGAAAAAACAAGAGAACATGAATATTTCATAAGCCTCTTGTTTTAACTTCATAAAGTGTGCGTACAAGATAGATGAACCAATAAAAATTGCCTTATAGGCATGAAAAAATACTTGAAAAATATGAATCATTCATAATTTTTGTGAATAAAATTCTTAAAATGCATGTACCAAAACGAGGAGAACAAGAACAGTTCATGAGATAAATGACAAAAATGCATGAATCTCAAGTAGATATACAAGAGACGCATTAACTATTTTATGAGTTTACTAACCCAAATTAATATAATTCATGTACAAATACAAGGGCAGCAAGAATATTTCATAAGATATAAATTCAAAAATGTATGAAACTCATGTACTGTTTATATGCAAGCGTGAACAAAATTATACATTTAGCACCAAAATGCATAAAACTTATGTACGTTAGGAGGGGTCGTCAGAACACAAATATAAAACAGATAACTGGGTTGAAATATTCCTTGACTCCCATAGACTTCCTAGAATTTAAAAAAAAAATCGCCTTTATAATTTTTTAACGTTCAGCTGAATGAAAATATTCATATTAAAAGATATTAAAAGAACGGAAACTTGCATTAAAAGTGTTTCAGCGCCATTAAAATTTTTTTTGTGTGTCCCAAAAATAGCCCTAAAATGGTCTTTTAGTTATAAAATTAGTTAAAATAGTCCAATCATGGAATGAAGCATATCGTTGGATAGGTCTGAAAGAATACTACATCGTGTTCTTTGGCGTCTTATGTCATTTTCAAATAGATATTTTATTCATTACATTTTTAATAATTTAATTTTTTATTTAAAATTGAAACTATGGGGAACCTAGAGCAAAAAAATTGCATTGATCGGACTAAACATACTAATGTTATAATTAAAGACCTAAAAGCACTTACTTTATTACTAAAAGATAATTTTAGCATTTTAAGTCTCAATAAATCTAAATTGAAATTGAAAAAAATTGATAATTTTGGTTGTTTTCGGGACACCCAAAAAACTATATATTATAGTATACTTTCGAAAACCTTTCGGTATAAGCTTTCATTCTTGGCAGTTTCTTTTTATATTAATTTTTACGGACCCGCCTTAGCATACACTCATGCACTTATGCACACATAATACACTTAATCCGTAAATAAATTCTCGAAGACAGTGTTCGCGTTCAGGAATAGTATGTAGAACAGATTCGTGAACATCTACATCATTTCTTGTACTCTCGCTCACAATTTCAGAAAGGCTATTCGTCTGAGCTTTGAGTCACAAGATTCTACGAGGCTAATACGAGGTTTTACTTTAAGGATCTCGATAATTTAGTTTGCAAGAGCACACAAAACAAGCTAGTTCACACATTTTTAAATTTGCCTTGACAAGTACCTTCCAAGTATAATCGAGGTAGAAAATTTCTAACCAGCATTCACGAGTTTCTTAGAAGTTATATCGAAGAAGAAACTTTTAAGAATCTCGAAAAATGGAACCTCTTGTAAGTTCAATATTTAGTTGGGAAGAGAAAAAACAAAACCTTTTGAAATGTCGCCACGAACATTTCCAATGTTGAGACATATACAAAATCGCATTGCTTTAGTAAACGTGGGTTGTTCAAGAAAATAGGGAAACACTTCAAGCGGTGCTTTTTTTCAACGACACAAAAATTAATCTAATAGGAAGTGAAAGAAAACTACGGGTTAGATAACCACAGAATGTAAAATATGGTCCACAGTAGACTCCAGAAAAGTATAAAACATGGCAGTGGTATGAGGACACTTGCAGTGGCATTAAATTTGGTAAAAAGGTTATACAAAATTTAAAAGAGCTATCGAAAAATTGCTTATCAATACAATAATATACAAAGATGTCATGTAAAATGTTAAATTCCATTTGATATATTCGAAAATAACTGAATGCTTGAACAAGACTACTGCTTGTTTTAGAGCTTTTTAGGTTGTTGAAACTGAAAATGATAAGAAATAAATTTTCAAGCAGCTAAGTAAGTACTTCCAAGCTTGCCCCAAAGAACTCTTATGCCTATCGAAGGGGCTTTTGAAGTACTTTTGGTGAAAACTAAAATTTCATGTATACCTTTATACTTTTTCGAGAGGTTTAACGAGTATCGAACCTCAGACCCATTGCACAACAGTCGAATGCTCTAACGTCGTGACGTAGCTCTAATGAATAATGGGTGAACAAAATACAAATAAAACACAAGCAATCGAAGATTTCAGGTTTTCATAGCATCGCTGAGCAATATTTATCAAAACTTGTTAATATATATTGAATAATTATTGTTGGACCGATCCAAGTCAATGAAATTTGTTCATGAAACGAAACAATTTTCTCAGAGTTGAAATAGATGGAATACCAAAAATAATTTTTTTTTTAAGAAATTGTCATAACAACTATGTTGAAAAATTTATTTTGGAATTTCGTCTTTAGGGGAAGCACCAGAAATTACATAGACCAAGATAACTACCAACTATTTTAATATGAAAACACTAATTTTTCTTACAAAAAAGTTAAAATAATTGGAAAACATTAACAAGAACTAATTATGTAACAATTAATAATTATTCTGAATTGTCATGACACTTAATGCCATATTATAGAAAATTTTCAAAAAGTCACCAGGTTTATACTGGACCATGACTGATTCTTCAAAAAGGGAACACCCCAATAATTACATAAAAATAAAAAAATCAGTTTATTTTTTTATTAATAACAAACACTAATTTGTCATTAAAAGACAAACCAGAAGACAAAAGTGCGTTAACCAAAAAAATTACATTAGTTTAAGTATACAGCTCAAATATTTGTCATTCAGGGAACACCTGAATGAATGAAAAATAAAACAAGTTACCGTCTGCCAAAAAAATTACCAAAAAACAAAATAAAATCCATGATCTAAGGCAAAACAATAGAGTTCATTGGTTCAAAACAATGAACTGGTTTTTTTTTTGTCTCAAATTTTAAATGCATAGCTTTGATTATAACGAACCGCATAAAGAGTATTTTAACTAAAGCAACTAACCGGTTTTAGTTTTTGCCAAAAAGTTAGAAGACACATTCATGAATGAATATTTGAAAGGGAATACCACAAAAAGTTTATTACCCAAAATAATATGCAATTTAATGAAGACGACACTGTCCAATCAATCATATGGTGAACCCCACCAAATGGCATACAAATATTCATAGCAAGTGGCATACAAGTATTTTCTGCCAAAAGAGTTTAAAAGATGTTAAATATATGATGTTATAATTACTAAAGAAATAGCTTAAATGACATTTTTTTATATGTTTTTTTTTTTAATAAAATAAAATAAAATAAAATTAATAAAAACTTTTTAACAAAAAAAAAAACCTACTTCAAAATCACTAGAAAGTAAAAAATAATTTTAAATTACTTTTACTATTTATTTCTTGGTCAAATTTGTATTTTTATAATAAATATATTTATTTTTTTATGATAATAAAAGCTTCTAGTCAGCGCTAATCATTGACGTAAAATCATGATTTTTTCGCCATCCCTACTCTATTTAAGACTTTTTTATTTGTAAATATCCTGCTTGGGTGACGCTGTATTAATTTGTAATCTTAACTTTTCTTAAATCTTAATTAAAATGCTATATGTGTGTTGCAGCTGCATAAAAAATCTGATTATATTAGCGCCGACTTCGAAGCTCTTATTATCATAAAAAAATAAATATATTTATTATAAAAATACAAATTTGACCAAGAAATAAATAGTAAAAGTAATTTAAAATTATTTTTTACTTTCTAGTGATTTTGAAGTAGGTTTTTTTTTTTGTTAAAAAGTTTTTATTTCTTTCTTTTTAGAGAAAATGATATATATTAAAAAAGTGTATAAATTAATTAAACACCAATTATTTATGCTCATAATAAGGAAAATGCTTTTCTGTCGTTTCTTATTCTGGTCTTTGTCAGTATGTTTATCAGTACCTACTCTTGTATTTTTATCACTACCCCAATGTCAATATTGACTGAAATATAGTGTGTTTATAATATTGACACGCCTCTTTGTCGAGAATATCACACTCTTTGTCAAAGTGTTTTCAATAGTTCTACCCATTCTAACAATGAATTTTACCACCCTTAAGTCAATATGATACAGTTTCTTACACACTGCCACACCCCTTAGTCGAATAACGCCCAATTCTTCGGTAGTCTTTTGTAATAATTGTGCCTACGTCTGTACTTTTTCAGTTAGTAGTGTCAGTATTCGATTTAGTGTTTTCTAATATTGCCACACCCCTTTGTCGAATGACGCCCACTTTATTCACAATAACTTGTTATAAGTGTGCCTACCTCTATACTAAATATCAGTACTCTAGTGTCAATTTTATTCGCGATAGTGTATTTCATATATTGCCACACCCCTTTATCAAACAAGGTCCACTGTATTGAAATTAATTGTTTTATAACTGTGCCTACCCCTGTAGTTAACTTTAGTACTCTAGTGTCAATATTATTTGAGATAGAGAGTTTTTCTAATATTGCCACACCTCTTTGTCGACTAACGCCCACTTAATTGACTATTATTTTTTACCTACCCTTGCATTTTTTTTGTGAATTTTATTAACTCTAGTACTCTAGTGTCAATATTTACTGAAATACAGTGTTTTTCTTACAGTAACACGCCCCTTTATCAAATACCGCCCACATTACTGACAGTAATTTGTTATATTTGTACCTACCTTTGTACTAAATTTTAGTATCGTAGTGTCAATAGTAATCGAGATACAGTGTTTTTTTTAATATTGCCACTCCCCTTCTCGATTAACGCCCATTTTTTTTTTTACAAAAATTTGTAGTAATTTTTCCTACCCTTGTAATAAATTTCTGTACCCTAGTATCAATATTATTCGAGACACAGTTATTCTCTTATATTGCCCTTTG
Source organism: Tetanocera ferruginea (assembly GCA_958299015.1). Taxonomy (NCBI): domain Eukaryota; kingdom Metazoa; phylum Arthropoda; class Insecta; order Diptera; family Sciomyzidae; genus Tetanocera; species Tetanocera ferruginea. Next base: position 38,188,993 of record OY282640.1, read on the forward strand.
TCGAATTACGCCCACTTTTGTTATAGTAATTTCCAACAATTGTACCTACCTCTGTACTTAATTTCAGTACTCTATTGTCAATTTTCTTCGAGATACAGAGTTTTTACAATATTGCCACACCCTCTTTTAGAGTTACGCCCACTTAAGTGATCGTCATTTTTAATACTTGTGCTTGCCCTTGTAATTTTACTGGAAATTTTATTACCGTAGTGTCAATATTTACTGAGATACAGTGTTTTTCTTATATAGACACGCCCCTTTTCCGAATACCGCCCCCTTTCATAAACGGGCACCTCCGCGTTGATAATCTCTATATGTTGACAAAAAATTACGGCAATCGGGCAAGTACTTTAGGAGTAATCGATGTACATACATTCACAAAAAAAAAAAAAAAAAAAACAGAGAAACCAACCAACTTGAGAACCTCCTCCTTTTTGAAGTCGGTTAAAAAAAAAAACAAAATATACAACATTCCATAATTTTTGTATGCTTTTTCTGGCATCTTTTGAAAAAATATCATCGTCGATATTAAACAATGTTTTCATTGCATCGATGTTTTCTCAATATTCTGCAATAATGTAATATTGAAATTATTACAATTTTTTTACAAGGTTTTGAACCCTATTTTGAATGCCAGCCTAAGGATTTTGTCCTCTATCACATGTCCAAAGCTCATGCTAATCGAACAGTGAAACCTGGGTACATTTCCTAGTTAGTAACTCTACTTTAAGTTGCTCAAATGAGAATGTCTCTTCCAGACCTATATTATTAAAGCTTTTAGTGTTTAACTTATTCGTTACGTTATGTGATTACTTTTGACTTCCACCTGCTTAGAACTCCATCAAAGATGTGCATCAAGCTGTTATCGACAACAATCTGGAGACGCTACAGGCCAACTTGGAACCACCAGTGCCTCCAGCGCTTATCACATGCAAAGATGCCAACGGTTTAAATGTCATACACAAGGCAGCTGGTCTGGGACATGCCATGATTTTGGAATTCTTAATAGGCGTCTGGCCCGATGGTTCACATGAGACCGACATAACCGGCAAGACACCGCTGCACTGGGCTGCTAGCTGTAAAAATAATATGCGCTGTTATACGCTGCTCACACAAGCCGGTTGTGATGAAGAGGCACAAGATTATGTATGTTGCATGTAGCAGAAAATGTATGGAATCTCTCTACTATTTACCACATTTAAATTTATAGAAAATGAAGACACCTTCGTACTATCGCCACAAGCCACATGAAATTGAGCGAGCTTTTTTGGTATTTGTGCCGGAGGCGCCAAGAGTTTCACCAGATATTGCCACCGATTGGGAGGCTTTGAGTGAGGACGCGGGCGATGGCAAAGTAAGTTTTATAGTTTTGAGGCAATTGGGTTGTGCCCGAAATTCGATAAATTCTGAAATTCTGGTAAACTATAACAAATAATAAAAATTATTATTTGTATTAAAAAAAAAAAATAAATTGAAATTACAAAACAAAAAAATTCTGATATTATAAATTCTGTAAAAGTTAAAAAGTTTAAAAAGGGAAAAATTTGAATTTGAAAAAGCTTAAATTTGATTACACGGTACAACACTCAAGCAATACCAAGGGGTTTCTCTTCGCTTTCTTACGGTTTTGGGTTTGCTGAATCCGAATCTGAAGTCAGAATTTTCGGGTCACCCTAGGTTTTCGAGCTACAGCGGAGTCAGAACCCTACCCCTTACTGTTAATGAAATCAATATGACCGACCCCCATACTTTTTCAAGAGGAACATTTTTTGCCTTGGAACCCATCCCCTCCGACCCCTGCGTATATATTTTACATGAAAATTTCATTAAAAAAAAAATATTAATATTAATTTATTGGAATACAAAAAATTTGCTTGAAATTAATTTTCTTTTTAATTTATTTTATTATTACTATTTATTTATTGTAGTTCTTTAATTTAATGCTAAGAATTCTAAATCTTATATATTAATACGTGAACATTAAAGTTTGTCAAACGCTTTTTTGGTATTAACTACAACTCAAAATAAATGAAACTTATATCATTTGAAAGGTTTTGTTGCCCAGATGTGCAGAATGTATATATAAATGATATATCTGATAGAGGGGGTTCCCAACCTTCTAAGAGAGAAATTAAATTTTTGAGAAAAAACCCGCTCTTTGATTAATATGAAATTTGGTTCGGTAAGAGTTTTTGAGTTGGTCGAATTTGAATTTTTTTTAAAAGTAACAATTTTGAAATATAATGTAGTTTTATCCATTCGTCAATTGTAAAATTTGTAAAAAAATGTGTTTTGAACTCAAAAATTTGAATTTCCATGTGAATATCTTGGTCGAATTTTAACGGTTTTTCAATTTTTCTAAATTTTTCTAAAAGTTTGTTAAATTTTCTTTTAAATGCGATAAAAATTACAGCAAAGTTCTAACCAAAAGTATTTTTAATGAATTTTCTTAATATTGTCGTTAGTTTTTAGCGTGTGTTTCAACTAAATGCCAAGAGAGAGAAAAAAACTGTCTCAAATTGAATGTTCTAAATTGGGAAGGCAATATCTCCGCCATCTGTGTATAGATTTTATTTATTTCTTTTTTGTATTTAAGTCTTATCAGTTAACTTAAAAAAACTTTTCAAAATAATACCGTTTTTTGTTTGTTTATATATAAATTATTCCTTTTAAAAAAGACCATAATATATGATTTATTCTTAAAGTATGGGGTTAAAATGATTTTTGTTGTAAAAAAAACAAAAACTCAAAATTTCATTTTTGATTTTCTTTCAAAATCTATACCGAATTTTAGGTGAATTTATTTTGTCTTGACACTAAATTAATAAACTGTCCGTGCCATCAAAAAATCAAGGCTACCCCCTTTGACAAAATTAAATTTTTTTAAACTGTTATTTTTCTGTTTTTGTACAAAATAATAAAATAAAAAAAAAGTTTATTGAAGAAAATAGCTTTATATCTCCAATTAATTAAGAGTTATAGCCTCGAACTTATTTTAATCATCTTGCATATAATTATAAATAAGCAATCAATAAATTGGTCGAATTTCGACCCCAGGCGATACTAGCGATTATAAATAGGCAAACAGAAAATGTGTCGAGTTTTTTGTTTCAATAAAAAAGTTCATATAAAAAATATATGAAAATCATACAATTTGTATGAGAGCCCCCATACGGAGGGGTCGGAAGATATGGTTTTCAAAGCAAAAAATGTTCCTCTTGAAAAAGTAATGGCGGTCGGTCATATTGATGTCATTAACAGTAGGGGGTCAGGGTTCAGTCTCCCATGTAGCTCGAAAACCTAGGGTGATCCGAAAATTCTAACTTCAGATTCGGATTCAGCGAACTCCAAACCTTTAGAAACCGTTGTGAAACCTCTTGGGATTTTTAAAAACTTGAGTTTTTTTGTACAGTGTTATTAAAGGTTGTTTCAATATAAAGAAAATATAACTTAATAAATTATTCGATTCATCAATTAAAGAGTAAATGACAGTTTTTTAAAAATCAGAATTTTAAATATCTTAAGTATAAATTTGGCTTAACTATCAAAATTTGATCTGACAAAATTTTGTACAAAACTGAATTTTTAGTGAATCCTTCCGCTGGAATACGGTTGTATGAAGATATTGCTTACATTTTTTTTGTTATTTTTGCTTTTCCTTTTAGAAATTAGACATTAAAATACCGGATGTCTTGACCAACGGTTTTCATGATCGTTCAAATGATAATATTTCGGAAGCAGACGTTATTGAGGGGTGAGTATAGCTTCATATCTGAAGACAACATTTAACTTCAGCAGCACATTTGTTAGTTTGAAAAAAATGGGTTAGTTTTTGATGACTTTATGTTTTTTTTTATTGAATTTGGTACACAAGACTTTAGGTTATGCCCGAAATATGCAACTAAAATTCAGTCTTTAGTGTTGCATTTTCTCAAATTTGAAAATGTGAAGAAAACATCTACAATAAAACAAAATTGACCCAAATAACCAACATTCAGGAAATAGTTTTATTAGAATGGGAGTAATGCATTTTTTCTTTTTTTTTTAAATAAAAAGAATTTTTTTTTTTGTAAACTTACGCTATTTTTTAAGCCCAAATTTTTTAAGAATTCTTTTAAAGTCAATGTTATGCTCAATTTTAAAAGATTTGGTTAATCTTAATAAAGTGCATTTCATAATCATAAGACACATGATTTTTGTGAAATATTTTGAGATATTTGAGAGGACAGTCTTAAGATAAGGGGAAATAAATTTGATTAAAAATATTATTGGTTTATTATTTAATTAAAAATTTTTTGAACATATTTTCGGTGGTTTCAAATTAATTAAATTAGAATTAGTAGTCATATATTTATTTTTAAGTATATATTCATATATACATATAGGTATTCGAAAAATTTTGAATACCTACCAATAATCAATAGATGTGCCACGAGTTTTTGCAACGCAAAACTGCCTTGTTTTCATCGATTCAAGTAACTTTTTCATGAGGCTGACATCCTGACAGGTTAGCCTATTCGGAACCTGTTAGTTGCAGCTTTGAGCTCATCTGTATTGTCGTATTGGCAATTGTTTGCATTAACTCTTTCCACTAAAATGCCCGACACATACTTTACGGGAGTTAGTTCCGGAGAGCAGGTCGGTCAGTCCATAGTTTGTACAGAACAGTCATCTAAAAATCGCTTCGTTTCATTGCTTACATGAATGCAAACGTTATCCTGTTGAAAAATTAGTGACACCTCCCTATTTGCCTTTTGAGACTGTTATGCAGTACTTGAAAACAGTCGTTGGTTTTCAATCGCAACGATGTTAACTGTAATTCAAGTGTAGCTTTTGTTGCAAGACCCCACATGATTACGGAACCTCCACCAAAATTGCGTTAAAAAAATAAATGCGCTTCCTACGAGAATCTCTCCAATAGAATTGGAAACCATCCAGCCCATCAAAATTCCATTTTTTCTCGTCCAAAAAAATAATAAATAGACTCAGGCAGACAATTTTAAGACCCATTAAAATAACTTACTGTGTCCCAATCGGTGTATAGTTGTTCTTCTGCAAATCGAAGACGCGTCTGCTTGCTTTCATAATTTTTGATTATTTTAAATGTTTACAGCGGTGCAAAGTGTACCAAATTGTGGTTTTAGACACTTTATTGTGCACGGGGGCGGCTAATTTAGCGCATGCATTGGTCGAGTTGGAACTTTTTCTGAGAATTAACCCCTTTTCTCTGTCAGACAGCGCCAGTTTTCTACCAACTGGCTTGAAAAGATTAGTTTTAGTAGATTAGTTAGTTTTTTTTTTTTGGCTTGAAAAGATAATAATTATTTGGATTTCGTAAATAATTTCGAACGACACTTCTATTAATTTGTTTCAAATTTTCAGAATGAGGAAACTCGTGGAATGCCAATATTTTGACATGCTCTTCATTCAACAAAATCGTACCTCGCGTCATTTTGCTTAAAACTGATTTTCATTTCAATACAATATAAAAATATCACGTGATAATTACTTCTAGTCTTAAAAGAAACTAATTTTCGGCATTGTCTTAGGGATCATTCATACACTACGCCACCAATTTTAAACTTTTTTGTAGAACCCCCTCGCAAAACGTTACTTTTTGTAGTACATTTCCATACCCCTACCCACCCCCTATAAAGTTATGTGAAATAAAAAAACTAAAAAATGTTATAAAATAAATTTGACAGCTCTTAGTATATGTGCTGTCATGACTAGATAAATTTAAGTAATAACTTTGAAAATCAATTATTTTCATCAATAAATATAATTCCAATCCAAGAGTCAATGCTCTCATTAACTGGAATTGAAGAATCCGGCAACTTTGAAGATTCTTCGAAACAAAATTCTTCAACGGATTCCATTTCGACCCATTTAGGTGTATCCTCATTTCTAATGCAGAACCCAAGAAGTTCAGTGTTTTTGTGAATATGTTTCCCTAAAGTTGATGTATTTATGATTTCAAGACATGAATGAATGAAGATGATATGACACATTTTCGGTGTTTCGACCCATTTAAGTGTATCCTAATTTCTAATGCAAAGAAATTCGCCTGGTCTTTGAGAGAGTATCCGTAAAGGCTGCACCCATGCAGAGTCCAAGAAGTTCAGTGTTTTTGTGAATATGTTTCCCTAAAGTTGATGTATTTATGATTTGAAGACATGATTGAATGAAGATGATATGACACATTTTCGGTGTTCTATGCATAAATGGATGAAGTCTTAGAGTATAGAAACAATTTTAAAACTTAATGCAATTATGTTTGTGGCTATTTTAGAAATTACCTACTTGACAAAGTACGATTTAATATAGATTTCATAAGTGTTTAACTTTTTTCGAAATTTGAATTTTGCGACATAATATGATATGATATTATCACCTTCATTTCATTTTTATTCATTCATGTATTCAATTCAAAGATGTTTTTTGTTCTCAGCTCTACTGAATAATATTCCTTTCTTCTCTCCATCGGCCAGGTCCATTTATGAATATAAAAACGACATCCACATAATTTTTTTGTTTTGTAAAATCAATGGTATGAAAAATAATTTTCTTGTACCGAGGATTCTCATCAGGCCATTCAATATTCAAATCAGAAAGAAAGCACCGAAAATAATGTGCACTAATGAAAAAAAAAAGAAAAATAAGCAACTGCCGGAAAAGCAAGCAAAGAAAAATAATGCCCTTAGTACACTTGTCAATAGTTAACCGTCAATTTAGACGCTCAAACATGAAGATGTATAGAAAAAAAATGTTTTGAAATGATGTGGTGTTAATAATTTTAATTTTCGATTTTTTTATTTTTGGTCACGTTACAATATCCCTCCTGCCCTATCGTTACTTATCGAAGTACATTTTTAAACACCTCCACCTCCCCTTAAAGTTAATTACTTACGGATGGACATAACATTCTCGACGGAGAAAACAGACCTTCTTTTTTTTAAATTCATAACTCAGTCAAAAACAAACATTTTTCCAAAATTTTTTTTTTATAATTGTAGAGAATTGAATAAATTACAAAAAAAATGTCTGTTTTAAATCTTAACAAAATTGGTTATCGTATGACAGAAGATTTTTTTAAAAAATTTTTTCAATTTTTGGTGATGTTCCAAATTTGAAAGTGTGTTTTTTCGAAAAAAAAATGGAATTTAAAAATTAATAAAAAATCGAAAAAAAATTTAAAAAAAGCTCGTGTCATACGATAGCGAATCAAGTTTAAAAAAATACAAAAAAAAAATTTCGTCAAACAATGAACCCGCTAGTGCCGAAACCAGTACGAAAAACATGGTTTCGAGATAAACGAGTTCAAAGTTTGTGAACAAAGAAAAATAAAAATGCGCTCTCACTAATCCGGCGGTAACTCTTGAACCCGTTCCAAGGAATTTTTCCATGAAATTTTTTTCTTAGAATCTTAAGAAAATTTACTAAAATACAAAATTATAAAAAAAAGTCAATTTTAAAAAACGGTCAATGCCATGTCCCCCGTTAAAGTGTCTTATAATTATGAAATGCACTCACAGTTTTTTTTTTTGTTATACTTTGTGCTCAAAATACTCAAATACTGAAGCACTGGTATACATTTGGTTGGATTATTTAAACTTTTCATGGCACACGTGTGCAGTGGCGTAGCGAGTATAACTGGCGCCCGGGACAATATTATTTTTTTGGCGCCCCAATGAAATAATGAAAAAAATTTTGTTTGTCTTGAGAATGATTTGGCGTCCCTCTGCGAGTGGCGCCCGGGGCATGATGATACCCCCTGAACTTTTGATGGTACATATGTGTACCGTGCGTACCGAGAGGGTTAACGAATTTTTTTTTATTTTTGTTATATTTCTTAGTCAAAAATACATAAAACTAAAAATCTTGTGCTGATTTCATGAGGGTTTGTTATATAAAATAAATTTTTAAAAAAGCTTTAGACGTAAAGAGCTTCAATTCGATATAGAGCAAATGAATTAGTAAGATTTCAAGCATTCGATAGAAGTTAATGAGATTTCTAGAAATATTTGGAAAGTTGAAGGTAAAAAAAATGTATTGATGAATATTTTACAGTTTTATTGTACAGAATTCGCCTTATCGTGATTGCACGGTGGTGACCGTGACATGCAGGTTAAGTGGCTTAGCATGCTCGGAGCTCGGGTTCGATCCCCAGCCGCGGCGAAAAGTTTTTCAATAAAAAATTTTTCTGATCGCTCACCACCTCTCTGCAGACAATGGCAAACCTCAGAGAGTAAATAATGCCATGTAAAGCTTCTTGAGAACATGAACTTTAGCCGTTCGAAGACGGCATAAGACATGTAGGTCCAGTTCTCGGTCAATTGTGTGCAAACATTTTATAACACACACAACACAATTGATCATAAGAAGCTCGGTCAAAGTCCTTTCAAGGGCTGAAATGGCCAATTTGTTTTTGTTTTTTTGTGATTGCTTAATTTTATAATAAAATACACATTATTTAAAAAAAAAAATACCTAGAATGTGCTGCTGAGGTCTTAAGGAATATTATTTAAAAACCAAAATTGAATTAAATTCTGAAGATTTCATAACGTTTAAAAAGCTTTGATGAGCTCATAACACATATATTTTTCAAAGCACAAAACTAGAGAGCTTTTATGAAAAATTAAACGCTAACTTTTTTTTTTTGTTGAAAATATATTGTTTTTGTAGTTAGCATGCTTGACTTAAAACATACAAACATATATATTTATTTCATAAAATTCGACAATAAACAAAAATGCACGCCATTTAGTGAAATTGAAATGCATGAAGATGAAAAACCAGATGAAGACGAGGCAGATGTGGTCGAAGCAGCTGCTTCGACGGCAGAGACACCAGAAGAAACAGAACCAGAAGAAGCGGAAGAACCAGAACCAGAAGAAAACGAAGTTGAGCCAACAATTGAGCCGGAAGCAGAAGATGAGCATGAGAACAAAGCAAGCGATGAGGTAAACTAATTAATAACACATAAGCTTAAAATGCACTTAAAACAAATTTTTAAACTTTTTCAAACTTAAGTTGCTGCTAAAAGCTCACAAACAGCAGCTTTTTTTAATTAATTATGGTAATAAAAAAAAAAAAATGGGGAAAATTTAATACAGAAAAAACAATGCCTGTGTATATAACAAAGAAAAGAAAAAAAAAACAAATATTTTCAAAAAGCTGTATTAAGCACAACTGTAAATACAAGTAGAAAAAGCTTTTATATTTTTCCAACTCATACAAATAATAAGACATTGTAAATGGTTAAATTTTGTTTTTAATTTTTAGCACTCTTCAAAAAATTAATTAAAGCACGCCATAGGCGCTTTTTTCAATTTAATGCTCTATATATAACTGTATGTCTAACATACAAACATACATATGTATATGGTTAGCTGTCAAAAGTAAGCCATTGTCGGCCATATTTAAACTTTCTATAAGAATTATATAAAAAAAAATACTTGCTTCTCTTTTAATTCGTAAAGCTTTCGAAAATTAAGCTTTTTTATTTAGTTCTGAGTAACCACAAATTGGCATTCAAAATTCATACTTCTTCATTGTTTTTTTTTTTTTTTTAACTTTATAAAAACATTTACATTATTTTTGTTTTTGCAGCATTTTTCAATTCTCAAGCTTTTGAAACTTACAAAAAAAAGAAAGCTCTATTTAGTTTTTGCCATAGTGTGCATTAGTCAAACAAAATTTTGCACACTTTTTTTTATAAACATATTTGTGCCAATTTATTTGTTTTAATATTCAAAATTATGATACTTAAAGCAATAAAAGTTTTACGTTATACGTTTTACGATATTCGATAAACAAAATTACGATATTCCTAACATAACTAGAAAGAAATCAGTCGACAATTGTTTACTTTTGCAGAATATTTCGAATGATATGAATGACAAGCCAACAACACCAACAACAACAAATATGGAGGAAGCTAACGAGCATCAAGATGATGATGATGATGATGGTGATGGCGGTGATGATGATGATGATGGTGATGATGATAATGGTGATGAAATTGATGATGGTAATGGTGATGAAGAAGCACAACCGGAAACGGCTGTCGAAAATAACGATGACAAAGAAGAGGAAGCGTTGGAAACGAATGTTGATGCTCAAACAGATGAAGAGGAAGTTGAAAATGATAAGTTAACAGAAACTACAGAAGAAACAGCTGAAGCAACAAAAGCAAATGCTGATGAAAATGAAGCGGAAAATGCCACAGAAGAAACAAACGTTGAAGATAAGGCAGCTGAAGAAGAATTAGAGAGTGAAACTGAAAATTTGTTACAGAAAACCGATGAAGAAAAGCTAGATGAAACGCTCAGAATAGTAGAAATCGATAACACTGAACAAGATAATAAAGAAAATGAGACCGACGAAGAGAATGAAAAAGGTACTGAGAGTCTGCAAGAGAATCTGCAAGAAGGTACTGAGGCAATAAAAAATGAAGATTTTGATGTTGAGAAAAAAAATGACACACAAAATGCTGAAAACGAAGAAGACACCACTGTAGACGAAAAAAGTACAGAAGATGTAACATCAAATGATATCGATGAGACTGAAAATGAAGCAGAAGAAAAGGCCAAAGTGTTGGCAACAGAGACTGAAGAGCATACCAATGAAAACGTTACAGAAAATGAAGATGAAGCTATAAGCACTAATGAACCTCAGTCGAATGAGGAAGATAGTGCAAATCCAACCGATCAAATAGACAACGAAATAAATAACAACGAATCGGCAGAGTTAGAAGAAGTACCAACAGAAACTGACTCAACAGCTGAAAATCATGAAGAAGTCATGAAAACGCCCGAAACACCAAAAATTGCAAATGTCTTAGAAGAAAATAACAATAATGAAATAGTTATACAAAAGAATGCCGAAAATGAAAAGCGGAAGCATAGTGCTACATCTATAAAATCTGTTGGAAAACTATCCCTAGAAAATGGCAAAAAGCCAATGACACCCCAGAACAAAGCTATGAATGGTAATGGTAGAAATCACTCCGCCAGCTCTAAAAAAAGCAACAAACATGTTGACAATGATGATGATGATGATGATGATGATGATGATGACGACGACGACGAGAACAACGATAAAAACGCCGATGATGATGATGATGATGATGATGATCAGGTACAATTTGGAACGCTTTAAAGTTTAAACTCTAAAAATAAAAATATAAGTAAAAAGAATCGAGCACCGCTACCACTAAAACATCAAAAAAATATTGAGATACTTACTTCATCGTTGTTACATCATTTGATCTACGTTATTTAAGTCGTTGTCATTGAAATCAAAATTCTCTTGTCTTTTGTTCTATTGTAAAATTTTGAATTTGTCAAATTTTCTTAACAGTTATAAAACAAAATATCAATTTATATATATCAAAACTAATATTGTCATGTTATGTTGTATTCGTAGTTGCATTATTAAAACAGTTACTAAAAAGCAAAATGTGATGAAATTGTCAAATGTAGTTTCTATTTATTTTTAGTTTTTTCTCTTTTAATTTTTACTATCAGTAACTTGTATGGATACTTTTTACGTCTAGCACTATATTTTGAACTAGCTGACAGTGGCTATGGAATTGGTTTTTGGAAAAATAATAATATATGTTTACGAAAAATTGGATTTATTGTCTGTAAGTGGCTTCTGCTGTGTCAGGTGTAAAACATTTTAAGTAATAGAACGTTCTTACAAACATTTTTTTTTTTAAATTTACGAGATAAATTAAAATAAAAATCAATGTTTTAAAAAGTATTTTTGCAGTGGAGAGCGGCAAGTAATAAACATAAGTTTATTAAATATTGTGTACTGAAGAGTTGATAGTAAATTAAGTTGCTTTTAGTTGAACAGTTCAAAAAGTACCAGTTATTTAACTAGTTAAAAGCTATTTAGTCAGATACTGACTAGCAAATCCAATAAGTTGAGTAGTAGTACTAATAGTTTTATTAGGAAAAGATAATCAAAAGAGTAAAACAGTTCCCAACAGTTTTTCTAAAACAATAATTAGAAGAACGTGACAATTTTAAAATTGTTTCTAAGTCAAACTAAAAAAAGAATTTTGAAAAAATTCAGACAAAAGGAAAAAAAAATATGTTCACTCTAACGTGATAAGGTTAAACGGATCTTCAATTCGAATTCAGCCACCCAAAAAACATTAATGAAACATGTTTTGATCCATAGGCCAGAACATTTTTGTTTTGATATGGCTGTGTTATCAGTTCCACGGTACATATAGGCTGTACTGTACTGCACAGAACTGTAAGAAATACAGTATTAATATACGAATATTTTTAAATTTATTTTAATGCCAACATAAGTACTCTGCGAGCTATGATCTTTCATATTAGAACATAAAATAGACTTAAATTAAACGATAAATATAACAACTCATTTGATTAAAAAATAATAAATAAAGGGTTTTCCCAATAAGAGTTGTTATTTTGATATTCAAAGAAAAATGCCTTTTTTTGAGATAAATGGTCGAATGTTTATTTCATAATAAAGAGGAAGGTATGCCGTTAATAATGAAAAACAACATATGGGCATCTCCCAGTGGCACGGACGCGACATTCGCACGGTTTTAATTACTTGAAAAACAAGAAAAAAACAAAAATAACCGATTTGTATTTTAGGTATTCTAACGCGATGAAAGAGTGCTACATTTTATAAAAATATTGGCAAGATTTAGTACAAATTAGTACACAGCAATAAGCAATCATTCAATGGAATGGACGCAACAAAAAATAGAAGGTTTTTTAAGCTCGTATAGAAATATGCAAAATTTAGCTAATTTTGAGAACTTTTTTTTATATATAACTAGCGGATGTAACCCGGTGTTACACGGGGTTGTACCTCGAGCACAGAGAAAGGACGATTTTCAAAACTGCTCTCATTTTAACATTTTTTAAATTATCAATTAAATTTTCAATTTTTTTAAATTATCGTTTTTTGCGGTTTTGCCCCCTCCGTCGAAAGTGTTTAGTCAAATTTCCGTAAAACTGTAACTGCCAAACATGATTAAAAAAAAAAATTAAATCTCCAACGTCTCGATCTGACGTCTTGTTTTCTGAGGAAAATGGTCACCCACACTCAGAAAAGAACACATAAATTTCTCCGGTGAAAAATTTCTCTATTTTCGATAACAGCAATTTTCTCTTTTTCAAATAAAATTTTCGTCAATTAGTATAAATTTTCATATTTTCGAAGAAATATTTCTTCACTTCTACGAAATGGAAATATTTCAATGTCTCTTACGCCCGTTAACTGATCTCAATTTTAAACAAAGTTTAGCTTAAACAAAGTTTAAAATTCCTTAACCTCAGTTTAAATTTTAACGCCGATACCTCATCTCAAAAAATCTAAGTTTAACTTGGTGAGGCAAGTTTAAATTTAAACACAGAAATTCTAGGTTTAAAAAATTTAAACTTAGATTTTGTCAAAAATTCTCTGAGAACATTGGAAATATTCTCAATCATAAACAAAAAATAAAAAATAAAAAAATCATACTTCAAAAAAATCAAAACAATAAACAAAAAACAAACATATTTTAAGTTTTGAAAAAAAAAATATTTTAATGAAACTGACAATTTGCATTATTTTATCAAAAATTTTTGAAATATTTTGATGTTCTACGTCAAAGTTGTAGAATTTTTACTACAGTGCCGCTCAAATATGTTTTTTAATCTCAGTTTAATTTTTTAAACAGAGTTTAAGAAAACTTCCGATAAAAATGAGATAAGTTACGAAAATAATTTTAACTGAGTTTAAAATTTAAACTCTGTTTACGAAATCTGAGATTAAGGAATTTAAACTTCGGAGATCAGTTAACGGGCCTTAGAATGATAAATATATTTCTCGCACACTAAAATTCTCATTTATAGAGAAAAATTTATTGAATATGAAAAATTGTTACTATATTTTGATAAAAAATACACTATGAGAAGTATTTTCTTCAATAAAAACAAATGTTTTCTCAAAAATAAAAAGGTCTTTTTCTCTAAAAACGATATATTTCTCTTTTTCATAGAAAGTTTTTATCATTTTTAGGATCGCATTTAGAGAAAGACATTCTCTGGAGCAAAGTCTATAGACTTTTGCACTATAGACCATTTTTCTCTAAATATGATACCTTTTATAACATATTCCGAGAAACTTTTTTCTGAGGGCAGTTTGAAAAGTCATTTCGAGAAAAATGCGTTTAAAGTTTTTCTTAGCATGCATTTAATATGCAACTTTGTGTCAAAAAAAATCCAATTTTAAAAAATCCTATAAGCATCGATTCGATTTGTGGATTGCTTTCGTTCAACTTCGGTTTTGGTCGATACTGTTCGGTTAATTTTTTTATTTTATATAGCTTTTGCTCGTATTCGTTTAACTTGTTTTTTTCATTAGTCTTTGGTTCTTAACTTCGTTTGCTTTCGGCTTATTCCTTGATTTTTGTCGAAAGAACTTTTAAAAGCATAGGATCTATTTCAGTAACAGATACAAAGCTTACCAAGTTTCATTAAAATCGGTTCACCCGTTTTGACGTGAATGAGCCAAATATAGTTGATTGAATAAAGCACCCTCTCACGAAAGTTTTCTGAAATTTAAATAGCCTCAATTCTGTTACAGGGTCAAGTTATTTCACGTACCAAATTTTATTAAAATCGGTCAAGTCATTTAGGAGTAAGTCATCGAGTCTTAACAATGCGCTACATAAAGCGCCCTCTTGCGGAAGTCTATGGAATTGTTTAATATTGTATGTATTATCTTGGTTGCAGTTGAACGTTCATACCAAATTCCATTGAAATCTATCTATGTTATCTTGGGCGCAGTCGAACCTTCATGCCAAATTTCATTGAAATCGGTCCAGGCGTTTAGGAGTTATTATAGAGTGCCACGCCCACATACTTCCGCCCACTTTCTTACCTTTGCTTTATATTGGTTGCAGTTGAACTTTCATACCAAATTTCATTGAAATCGGTCCAGGCGCTTAGGAGTTATTGAGTCTCAAAAATGCACTACTTAAAGCGCCCTCTTGCGGAAGTCTTTGGAGTTTTTTATGGCCTATGTTTTATCTTGGGCGCAGTTGAACGTTCATACCAAATTTCATTGAAATCGATCCAGGAGTTTAGGAGTTATTGAGTCTTAAAACGCTCTACTTAAAGCGACCTCTTGCGGAAGTCTTTGGAATTTTTTATAAGCTATGTTTTATCTTGGGCGCAGTTGAACTTTCATACCAAGTTTCATTGAAATCGGTACAGGCGTTTAGAAGTTATTGTAGAGTGCCACGCCCACAGCCTTGCGCCCACTTTTTTACACCCCCTATGTTCTTTCTCTTTATCAAACGTACTCGGTGTCCAAATTTTAGCTCAATCGGATAAACGGTTCGCCAGCCTATACGGAACAGACAGACAGACAGACAAACATTTGATTTTATATATTAGAAGATATACATGTTAATGGAAGTCAAAGGATAACTATTCTTCGTAGACTTATGAAATTATCTCTTACGAATACGGAGGTGACATCTCGGACGCGACAAATTTTTCCATCAGTAGTAAAATACAGCAAAAATATTCATTATAAATTTCATTATAAATACATTATAATAAGTTTAATTCAAGTTACATAGCAGTAATACTAATCAAAATAAAAAAAAAATGAAGTTAAAAGCTGTTAGAGTGCTTTATTATAATGTTTTTCTTCACTTTTGGTGGACCTTTTTTGGGAGATGCCCATAAGCCAAATGGCCACCACGACCACGCTTACAGGTCCATATCCTTTTCATGAAATTTTTCATAAGAAAATCGCAAATTGGCTGCCCTATGTCCTCGATACACTCACGAATTCCATCTTTGAGGTCTTGAATCGACACTGGGCTTATCTTTCTCATGGCCCCAAAGGAAGAAGTCGCCAGGTGTTAAATCATAAGATCTCGGTGGCCAATTGTGATCACCTCTTCGAGAAATAACACGGTCCGGAAACATTTCCCGTAAAAGATCAATGGTTTCGTTGCTTGTGTGACACGTAGTGCCGTCTTGTTGAGAGTAAATGTTGTCCAGATCAATATTATCCAACTCCATCCCAAGTCTTTATGCAAAATACGGTGTAATGACGTTTATGGAATGCCCAATTCCAAAGAACGACGAGGAGTGTACAAACCTGAATTTTCTTCAACACTTTGGGCTACAGCAGCAATATTCTCAGTTGTTCTTGAGCGATGTGCACGGGTTTTATTCTTCACATCACTTACTTGTTTCAACAGCTTGAATTTTTACACCAATTTCTGTATTGCGGTCCGACAAGGTGCTTCACGACGACCACAAAATGCTTTAGTTTTGCGAACTGTGACTGCAAAATTTTTACCATTTTTATAGTGAATTTTTATAATTTCAATGCGTCCAAAAACGTGTATCGTTCCATTTTTAGTAATGGCGTAGTTTCTACTTGTCAAATGTCAAAACATAACAGCTTCAAAAGTGACAGCTACCGAAATAGCGGGCTATTCAAAATAACACCTCTTATTGGAAAATTCTTCATAAGAAAATAAAATAAAGAAACCAACATTAACATAACAATAATGACATAAGCTAACTCTTACAAAATCAAGAAAATTATATTAGAAAGGCATGAAGAATAGATTTTTTCAATTTTGGAGTGAAGAAAATATATATGAGAAGGAAGATACTCTTCCACTGATCTCTCTAAGCCTTCGTGAGAAAGCATTCCACAACCTTATGGTACTAATGAAACATAGGTGGGAGTTTAACGCATAGTGCCTTGGACTATCATAACATGACTCTTTCTAGACAGACGAAAATAAGTACCCTGGCGTTTTTTTATGTATTAGCTTATGAAGGCCTTGAGATAAGCTATTAAGTCACATCCAAGTATTTCATTTCGGATGCTACACGGTTCAAAATCTTGGAGTAATTTTTAAACCAATCGTTGAAATAAAGCATTTGTTAAACCTTTTTTTATTAGAATTAATACTTTTCAAAATACTAGACATTTTTTAATTAAGGCAATAAATTGGGAATAATATTTTATATAATTATTTTCTATTATTCAGTATTTAATGGAAAAATTACATTGTGCAACATTTTTATGTTTTGCCACATTCTAGGATCGAACCGCGGACTGCAGCAACCATCGCGTTAGGCGGCGTTTATAATGAACGTCGATTCAGACAGGCAGGCAGACAGGCAATGTGAACAAGCGAGATAGATACAGTGATGCTACAAGGGGTACAATTGTATCTTTTAGGGTACACTTTCAGTTCCGTCAGTACGAAAGTACGCCTTTTTTTTAAAGGTACACTTTTGGATTCAGTAATTTTCCATTTCATATTTACAAGAGTAAATTATTTTCTTAAGACCATGGCATGGCTTTCACATAAAAGTGCAGTAGCAGAGCGCATTTGCTCTAAATTTAAGCTCATTACAACAAATCTTCAAAATAAACTAGCCGTTAACTTTAATTTAAAAAAACATGATATTTAAATTTGAAGCTGATATGGAATTTTTTAAAATTATTTAGAATTTTACTAATAATTTTCAAAAAAGTACGCTTTTGGCTAAAAAGGTAAATTTTTCTCATTTATAAAGCTACACTTTAAAAATCTCTTATAGCATCACTGGATAGATAGCTATTTGCATCTCGTTTTTCACACAGATTTCAGCCTGCCTGTCTGCTTGTCTTAGGCTGATCGCATAGTGAGCGCCGAATCAGGCAGACAGACAGTCAGGCAGGCAGGCAGGCACTACAGCGAGAAAAGTGGCTTCATACATTTTCATAGAAATCTGCTCGAAGTTCGCATAGTGACGGCAGGCAGACCATAGCAGGTACAGCAGGTAAACAGGTCAGTCCTGGTTTCCTGCTGCTGGTTTAGCATGTTTGTCTAATTTTTGATAATGTTTGAAGAAAACAATTTTTTTAACGCAAGGAAGAATACATATTTTATGCATTTGATAATTATTTTTGTTTTTTGTATATTCGATATAGATATAGATTCGACATAACACACATACAAAAAACAGCAGCGGCTGAGTCGGCGCACATGATAGAGTGAGGGTTGTTTTTTTTTGTTGACAAATACGCGCAATTGTCTTTTTTGTTTTTTCAATAAGCAAAACGAAACTGATTGGCATGAAGCCAGTTAAAGAAAATAAAAAAAAAATTTATTTCTCAATGTGATCTGATCTGATATGATATGATATGATCTGCTTTCACTATGCGGTGCTTATTTGTAGAGCGGGTTGGCCTGCCTGCCTGACTGTCTGTCTGCCTGATTCGGCGCTCACTATGCGTTCAGCCTTAGGCTGCGGGTATAGTGAGCGCAGAGTCAGACAAGCAGGCTGCCAATGTGAACAAGCGAGATAGATAGCTATCTGTATCTCGTTTTTTCACAAAGATTTCAGCCTGCCTGCCTGTCTGCCTGTCTGACTCGGCGCTCACTATAATCGCAGCCTTAGAGTCGGGAGTTCTAACCTCGGGCTAATTTGTTGCTGGCTAGAGCATGAAAACAATGTAAACAAAATACAGCTTTTATTACCTTTTAGTCATTTTGTATTTAATTTAAGACCTGAAAATTGTATTCCCAATTTATTAGATATAAGTACAACCTTGACTAAAAAAAATTGTAGTATTTTGAAAAGTATCAATTCTAATAAAAAAAGGATTAAAAATGCATTCGTCCAACGATTGATTTAAAGATTATTTCAAGATTTTTAACAGTATACGATTTGGAAGAGTGGAGTTGTCCTCATTTCTATTATTAGCTCACTGATTAATTTTGCAATTGTCTTCATTCAATCTACAACAATGGTCACCATTCAGGCCAGTTCTTCGATATAGATAGAGCTGGACATCATCAGCGTATGCATGAAATGAAGAATGAATGCAGACAGAAAATTATCTTTAAAAAACATTACAAATAGAAAGGTGCTACGTATGGAACCTTGAGGAAGACATAAGACCGATTTGTATCCAGGTGACCTTTGGCTTGAAGTTTTTGATGCCTGTTGCACATTAAATTGATGTTGATGGTTAACTTTATCAAAAGCTTTTCAAAAGTCTAGCAAACGAAGTAGCGTCATTGAACCTGCATCAAATTCAGGTCGTCTATCGGCAATTATCTTAACAACTGCAGCTATGTCCAGCACGAAAACCTGATTGATACGGTGATAACAGATTTTTTATTAACTAAGTGACATTTTTTGATTGAGCCTTGAGCTCCTCACAACTTGCTTGACTTAATTCTTATTGAAAAAAGTAATAAGTTATGCTTTAAGTTCTTGAAAACAAAAACATAGCTTATTCAAAATTAATTTTGTTGTTATTTTTACTATACATTTGGGTTAATATCTTGCATTAAAAGGGTATTCACATCAAAATTCGCAGCTGACAGCCGTGGTTTATAATGCTGAACAGATCAGTTACATTGAATCAGAGATTCTACTGTCAAAGATTCCAATAAAACTGTACGTATATGTCTAAATGAGAACGCTATCAACATCAAAACGAAAATAAAGTAGCTCTTCTAACCAACCTAATACCGAAAAATACATCATAAGTCAGAAAGATCAGTCTTGAAAAATTTGGATGTTTGCCAAGACCTTGTTTGCGCATGTAAATTACCCCAAACATAAGGTGAAAATAACTACAAAGTTTCGGATAAATTACCTATAAATAATTTGGACTGGAAACCAGAGTTACCTGACCTAAATCCGATCGAGAACTTGTGCAACATATTGAAGTTAAAATTTATTTTGAGGAATCCGTCGCCGAATTATGTCGGTGAGCTCTGAGTGATTGTTATTGGGGAATGGTCGAAGAAAAGAACTTAAACTTTGGAAAAATTAATTAAGTATATCTTGAATATTTAACTAAAAAATTGATTAATAAAAAATATAAGTTTTTATGAACATTTTTATGGGTCACTGATTTATCAGAAAGTTTTATGGAAAGAAAGTTTTTTAACGTCTTGTACCTTATTTGGAGGCCCTTTAAGATGAGGGACTTGGGCCAAATGATCTAGTTGTCCCCCATTAGATAGAACCTGGCGATGTGTATTCATTTGCGAAACTTCCAAAAAAGTTTGAATAGGCAAAAGATAGCATACTTAATATGGTTTCATTTAATTTTTCATTTAATTTGAGCATTTTTTATAGTATTTTTTTATTATGATATTTAGATTATATTGATTTAGACAGTATTTTTATTGATAAAAACGAAATGTTTCGTTGTTATAAAAAAAATCACAAACACATTTGGAAAATGCTGTTTTAAATTCTTTGAGGGCTTTTAATAGTTTTCATAAAAAAAAGCTCCACAGAACCGAACTCACTGTCAGCTAGTTCAATTATAACTATATTATTGCACTTATTTAGATCTAACCATTTTATGCTAAAATAACTACAGTATTTGTCAAAAGTATTAGTAAAAAACACCTTTAAATCTTTATATCATTAAATGTAACATTGTAACAACTGCTATATATGTTGAATGAAATATTATATTATATGCCATAATAAATGAATTTTGATTTTGTTTCGAAATTTCTGCCTTTTGTTTTGCTCTTCCAAGGTATAAACATTAAACTTTAATTTGATCAAAATCAAAAAGAAAAAAATTAACTAATTAAGTATACTTTATTAAGTTAATTTTTCAATGTGTTCGTATCAAACTTTAACAATTGTTCTCAGCTAAATTCCCCAGGTTTTTTTTATTTTAAAACACTTCAATTGTCGATTGGGTTTTACCGCTGACATAAATTTGCATGTTTACAGGATATTGTAATTTATCATATCACTCTCATACCCTTCGTGTCATGTTGAAATACAATAAAGCAATAATAATAATTGGCAAAACTATAAAAATTTGCCCTCAACAAATGTTAGTCTAGCTGTTTCCGCTGTCAAGTATTTTTTTCTTTGGCTCTCGATTATATCATCATTTATTTAAATAACTGCATTATTTGCAACAGAATCAACATGGTTAACCCCACCACCTTAAGACTACATTTGAAACATGATAATAAAGAGTTAGTCTTCTTGGTATGAATGTAGTACAGTGCATGTCAAACTGTTCAAAATGAAAACAAAGTATCTGATAAAATAATATCTATCATATCGATTTCCGCAGCTGTTATAAAATAATATATATATTTTTGCATTTTGTGTCTCTTCGAGTTATCTTTAGCCTTTCTTAGGCTCTGGTATTATATGCTATTTTATTGCTATAACTGTTTATTAATCTTTCATCTTGTTAGAAAGTGTGTGTTTTAGCGGTATTTTTAGCTATTTTCCCTTATCATGTAACATGAAATGGTAGTTTTTCTTCGCTCTAAATAATAATAAAAATATTTAATAAAGTCATTGGGTGGTAACACTGTTGCTGTCAAACACCACTTCTGCAGATTATTTTCAAATGGACTTTAAGCATGCAATCTTTTAGTGATATTGGATGGTTATTGCGTTGATTTTATTTTCACCTCTTAAGGGATATTTTTATGGCTTCTCTTATCTTTGAATGGTTGCTGCGCAGTTTTAGATTAGTTTTGTTGGCTGTTTAATACGTATGTTTTCCAAAAAGTTCAATATAATTGTTAGTTACATAAAAGCATTATCTTAAAAATTTTAGGCCTTTCAAATTTTCTAAAAATCATTTTTCATAACAAACAAGTCGCAGCAACTAAAAATTCTTGTAAAAGAGTCGACAGCAAACCGGACGATTAGAAGGGATTTAGCACTTAATTCGCTAAAACCAATTCGGAATTAAAAGAATTTGTTTCACATTTAAGCAGTGTTTTTTTTAATTTTTCGCAAATTCTTGAATTTTTTAATATTTCTTGTTTATCAAGAGTGGCTTTAGCAGATTCAGTTGCTCCGATGATGATGTTTTCTGAGACGGTGATAACGTTGAAACTAACGCCCAACAAAAAACGTTTGAGCTTATTTTGACCCATTAGGTAATTGCCATGTTGAGTAAGTAAAAAGAAAAATTTCTTCATCTTTTCATATGATCACAAAAATTTAAAGTACCATGTCATAGAGCCAATGAAAGAATCGAGATGTTTATAAGCATTTAATATCAAGGAAATCGAAAAACAACGTTTCTACTAAAGGAACATAAAGTTCTAAAAATATTATGTCTGGAAGGGTAGTTGGCGGAGGCTAAAGAAATAAACCATCTCTAGTGATAGTCGTTCATTAGCTAGACAGATTTTAAAAATCTCAATTTTATGTACCTACATAAGTCCATTCCATCGAGAATTCAATATACGAAGCATGGCTTATGACTCTTATGAGCATATTCAACTGAATTTAGTATTTTAAGATTCAGTTAGAGATACTATAATTCATGGCATTATTAATTTTTAATTATGGATAGTTAAGATAATTTGTTTTTCTTTTACGTAATACTCGAATGCATATTTCTGCAAATATATTGAAAAAATTCAAAGTTTGTATGTGAGTCTGAAAGTTGACCTCAAGGATTTACATTTTATGGGAACAAACTTTACTTCAAACTTTTGTAGTTTTGAAGATATAACCAGTTTTATGTGGTCTTTAACGTTACATGCTTCAAAAGAGTGTTTTAAGGGAGGTCTACATTTTAAAAAAATTACCGAAATTGGCAATGAAAAGGCTTATCTTAAAGGCCGAGTTGATCATTTTCGATGTTGAGATAGTAAAAAGACGCATTTTTTGAAAATGAAAGGAAAAACATAAATTAAGGAAAATTTTATAAGTCATAAATTAAGGAACTTTATCGAAAAATCGAAATTTTGAAAACAAAATGTTATTTGTCACTTCTAGGAGCCAATTAAGTAATGCAATCCTGTATATGTTGTAGGTAACTTGATAAATTTTTTAGATTTTGGGAATATTAGCATTTTCAATGCTTCAAACAATATATGAAAAAAAATTTATTTAACTCTCTTTACCGTAAAAGCTCATATGGGTCCAAAGACATCCAAATGGAACTTATTTTGAATTTCTGTGGAATATTTGTAGTTTTTATAAGGATCCCACAGTTATCATAAAAGTTGCAATGACTTACCTGTAAGTAAAATATTTCTCTGCATTACCCAGTTGTAATTCTTGCGCTCGTGGACGAAAGCGATGTTAAGTGAAATAGTGTTTTGCAAAAATTGGGAATTCTGTATGAATAGAAGACTGGGTTGATTAGATACCAAATCTATGTTTACGATATATCGTCGGTTCAGAAGAACAATGACGTAAATGCAAATTTTGTTAAATACGCTTTATTGGTTAATTGTTATACCAAATATCAAACTAAACAAGCCAAGGTCAAGGCTATAAGACAGAATTATACCAGTATTCATGATGCAATTATTCTCGGTGAAAAGCTTTGTTTTTAATAAAAGTTTTACATATTCAAAATTTGTTTTTTGCCTCTACTGCACAATTACAATTTTTGCAGTTACGTCATTGTTCTTCTGAACCGACAATATATGAAAAAAAATTTATTTAACTCTCTTTACCGTAAAAGCTCATATGGGTCCAAAGACATCCAAATGGAACTTATTTTGAATTTCTGTGGAATATTTGTAGTTTTTATAAGGATCCCACAGTTATCATAAAAGTTGCAATGACTTACCTGTAAGTAAAATATTTCTCTGCATTACCCAGTTGTAATTCTTGCGCTCGTGGACGAAAGCGATAAAATATTGTATACTTTTTTACAATATTACAAAATTACAATATTGCAGTAGTACAATCCGCCCGTGATCGGATTATATTAATATTTTGGAAGACTTCTATTAACCTTGTTGAAATATATATAAGACAAAACATGGGCAGAGTGATGTTTTTCTACAGAATAATAATCCAAAGCACACGGCTTTTATACTAAAAAGCCGGTTAAAGGAAAATGATTTCAAACTTCTAGACTGGTTTGCTCAGTCTTTTGATATATGTACTCCACAGATCATCTTTGGGTCAGCTACTGTACAAATTACTTCCTATCGCAGAAAACAAGACACTAACTGGAACTCTTACAAAGAGAAGCTTGGTCAGGTCATCCTCCATAAACTTCCCCTGAGAATCGATACCGTAGGCAAATTGGAATAATCAGCAGACTATGTCCAGTCATCTATAATGCAATCTTTTGAGGATAACTGTCGTCTTAAACTGAAGAAGTTCAATAGACAAACACCCTGGTGGAACGACCATCTCAATGATCTCAGAAAAGAAGTAAGAAAGATGTTCAATAGCGCTAAGCGCAAAAATGACCGGCAATCCTACTCCCGATCTCTCACCTGTTACAACTAAGAGAACAAAAAGGCTCAAAAGGACTCATTCAGGTACTTCTGTGGTTCCATCAAGAATGTTCCTACGAGCGACAGCCTTCAGAAGATTTTAGCTACTGTCAGACCACCATCTTTAGGTAGTCTAATGCATTAGAGTGGTGACCAGACAAAAACCAAGAAAGAGACCCTAGAACTCCTTCTCAAACCTCATTTCCCGGGCTCCGTCTTTCAGAACGTTCCCCACTCAAACAACTCTTACCACTTCGAACAGACCAATCTGCCAATTAGAGAAGAGTGGATATTATATAAACAAATATGCAATGCATCAGCAGTTAATTGGGGCATTAAATCCTTCAAACCCTTCAAATCTGCTGGTGGAGGTGGTAGTTTTCTAGCTCTTCTGCAACAAGATTCAGAACATCTAACACCCCTACAATCAAAACAATTCAGCTACACTTTAGCCTATGGCTACATACCTGAAGCTTGGAGGGAAAGTGATAGTAAAATACCTTCCTAAGGCTGGTAGTAGCTCGAAGAGTAATCCAAAATAGTTCAGATCCATCCAGCCTTATGTTCTTCATACTGAAAAGCATGTAAATCAACAGAGTCAGCACTTAGTGACCTCATAAGCAGTATTGAAAATCTATCGACTGCAAGAAATGAGGATGTATTGTCGTTTTCCTTGACATTGAAGGGCCCTTCAATAATACTGCATTTGAGTCGACGAGAAGGGCTCTTAACATGCCACCAGCTATAAGCAGGTGGATTATGACGACACTGCCGTCAAAGCAACTCAACCAGGGTATGCCCGCAAGGAGGCGTCCTATCACCCTGCTTTGGTCCCTAGTAGTAAATAGCCTCCTAATGGAACTCAAGAAACTGGGATAGATGTGGTTGGGTATGCCGATGACAAGAACTGGGGAATAAGCCCTAGGATGATGTACAATCTCTACACTTTGATCGTCAGACTCACACTATCATATGTGTCTGTAATGTAGTGGTTGAAAACCCTAGAAGGATCAACCGTCAAGCGGTTAGAACGAGTTCAAAGATGTGCAGGGGTATGTATGACAGGCTGCATCAGGTCCCCGCCAACAGTGGCCCTCAATGTCATCTTAGGGCTTACACTTATCCACATTCACATTCAGATGTAGAGCGAAGCTCAACCTGCACATACTCTTCCATCTGGCTAGCATTGTCCCAAACCATCCCCTTAAGGGACACCTCTCCTCAATTACATCTCTTAAGCGGGAAAAGTAATTCAGCATGCCCCTAGATGACATGCTTTCTAGATCTAACTGGGAACACGAGGAACTAAATCCATCCGAAAACGACCTTGTGTGCTATACGGACAGTTCCAAAATGGAGGAACGCACGGGAGCTGGAATCTTTGAAGGACACTTCAATGAGAGCCACTTCTACAGTGTAGGTCAGCTTACCACAATATTTCTAGCGGAAATCCTAACCATAAATAGATGTATCAGACTGAACTGTCTGAATAATGTTAGGGACAAAACGATTTTCGTCTTCTCCGATAGTCAAGCTGCGCTTAAAGCTCTGACATCACCCATTATCAAATCCAAATTAGTGTTGGAGACTGTTAACGTCCTTAACGAACTGACTGCACAGAACAACAAAATAACCCTACAGTGAATTGCTAACCACTGTGGTTTTGACGGGAATGAGAAAGCAGACTCTCTAGCCAAACAGGGCGCTGAATCCTCATTTACAGGACCGTAACCGTTCTGCGGTGTTGGTTGGCAAAAATCCTCTTCAAACAGCACGTCAAAACAACCTCATTCCGCGAATCTCAAAATTCTTGCAAGAACGGTTTAGGACAGATATGCACTAAACTAATTTTCCCAGAACCTTCACCTACAAAATCGAAATTCTTTAGCAACTTAAGGAAAAAAGACTTAAAGGCGATGACCAGAATTATAACTGGACACTGTAAACTAAAGAAACATCTTCAAAAAATTAATCTCGCCATTGATGCACTCTGTAGACTATGCCTTATAAAAAAATCCTCTGAATTATATAGATTTCTTAGGTGAAGGTTCTGGGAAAATTAAACGTAGCAACGAACCATGGCAAAACATGGCTTCTCTAGGTAATACTTGAATGTGTACCATATAAATTGGAAGTTAAGACTTAACTAAGCCCTATTCGAAAGATCATTAGTTTTCGGGAAATAAGACTATTAGACCGAAAATGTTCGTAAAATCGGCTGTTTTATTAAATATCTGGTTAAATGTCTGGTCAACGAAATATTTAAAAATTTTCGGTCAAACTTTTTTTATAACATAATATTCAGGGGCGCAACCAGGAATTTTTTTTGGGGGGTGGTTTTATCAAATGTAAAACTTATATATAAAAACAATTTTACGTAATAGCAGCGGCTGAGTTGTAGCGGTTAGTGCGTTCAATTTTTGCAGTAATGGTTCCTTGTTCAAACCTCAGGCAAAAAATTAAAATTAAAACGATCATTGTCAGGACATTCTATCCGTACAGAAGGTGAACAGCAGTGGTAGCGGTCGTTTTAAAATAAACTGGCTTCAACGTCGTTTAGGATCTGTTCGGCCAAAATATTTTGCAAGCACCAGTTGTAGGCCGTTTAATGAATTTTTTTCTTGTTTGCCAGTTGTACGAAGGTTATAAGGCTTGAGCTAAAATATTTTCATTTTTACTCGGGAATAAATTTTCACATTTTCAAATAAATATTTCTTCAGGGAAATGGAAATATTTGGAAATATTTCAATGTCTCTAACAATGATAAGTATTTTTCTCGCACAAAAAATTCTCATTTATAGAGAAAAATTTAAGGAAAATGAAAAATTTTTACTAAATTTTGATAAAAAATTCATTGTGCGAAGTATTTTCTTCAATAAAATGAAATTTTTTTCAAAAATAAAAAAGTCTTATTCTCTAAAAATGATATATTTTTCTATATTTCCCTTTTTCGTGGAAGCTTTTTATAATTTTTAGGGATTTTTTAGTACCACATTTAGAGAAAAGCATTCTCTGGAGCAAACTCTATAACATATTTCTCTAAATATTATGTCTTTTTACTTATTTCGAGAAACTTTTTACTGAGTGCAGTGAAAATTTTTCATCCATACATCACTTCGTTGTAAAAAAATGCAATTGGCTGGCACTAGCTTTAAAATTCGTCCTTTAGTGAGCACTAATTATGCTCAATTCCGAAAGTAGAAACCGCTAAATTTCTGACACCTTGGGATAAAAAACAAAGAGTCTGAATTTGAAAAAATCATTTGATAGTACTTGTTCAATGCGCAAATGCTGACGAAATCGAAATAATATATATTTTTAGCGATAGGTCTTTCCTACACTTTTCCAAAATCGCTTAATATTTGCGCAATTTTGAGGGATTTTCATGAAACTGATTTTGAAAATCCAATAGAAGATTATGAATAAGGCGTATAACTTTATTATGTCACTGGATGGGCGAACAGAAGAAAAATTAAACCAACATATTTTTACCTAAGAAGCCAAAATTCCTTAATATCGTATAATATTTAAAAATTTAGACAAATTTTATGAAACGGATTTTGGAAAAAACGATGGAAAATTAGAAATTGTAAATTTTTTTCTCCACTTTCGGAAGTCAATTGGAATTATTTTTATAATGAATCACATGATTTCACTATAAACTTAATTCTGTAGAGTTTGTGTTATCGATGTTTAAAAAATGACTTTAAAAAAGGACGAAAAATAACAATTTAACGGGAAATTTCTTTGATTTTTTTCAGTGGCGAGTGATTCAACCGATTTTCCTCAAATTTAGGCTTTTTTACTATGTCTTACTTTTGAATTAATTTTTTTCCAAATATTTCAAGTTTCCTCCATGCTAGAAGTTGAAAAGATAACTCAAATCGAAGTATTGCCAACAACCCTTCAAGTGGTCAGAATCAGAATATAACAAAAATTAAACATGTTTAGGATCGAAATTGAAATTTGACTAGACACTGACTTAAAAGTTAGAGGTACTCTTAAAAACAATTTCTGTATAATTTTGTTTGGATCGGAGAAATCCCCATGGAGCGGTTTTGGTTCTTCTGAACTTTTTAAACTTTTTTCTTCAGAATGCATAGCCAAGATAAGCAAAAAACTAAAGATTTTCATGGTACACTAAAAAAATTTTGGAAATTTTTTGTGTTTACAAAAATCCATATTTTGTCATTTTCGAAAAGAGGTAGTTTTAAATACGTGTACAATATGTATTTTTCATGATATTCACATGAATTTAAATTTATTGGAAAATTATTGAGCTCTTCTTTCCATTGATATATCGTATGGTGCGGTTTAACCAAAACTAAGTGCCACAATTATATAAAATGTGAGAAATCGATATTCAAAAGCTTCCTTCAGCTCAATTATATTATTTAATTGCCATAATTACTATTTGATTTTGGCAAATTTTGGTGGACAAAATTAATGATTTTCGAATGTTTATATTTTTAAACACTTATAAAAAACGCATTTTTCATAGTACTCAGTTTTGATTAAACAACACCATGCGATACACCAAATGAAAGAAGAGCTCAGTACTTGTCCAATAATCTTAAATACATTTGAATATCAAGAAAAATAAATTTTTTATAGGTGTTTAAAAAATTATTTTATAGTTTTTAAGAGCACTTTTTACTTTTCAGTCGGTGTCCGGCTCACTTTTTTTTCTCCATACAAAATCGATCCAGCTTAATGTGCAGTCTGAAGGAATAAAATATGACTAATTTAGCAGATTATGCATCAACCAGAATCGATTTGAAATATACATTTGGGGTTTTCACTCATTTCATAAAACGTGTGATTGTTTTTCATGTGACTCACTTTGATTAGTACTATTTTGCTTGGTACTACAAAAATTTTTGGGGGGGTTTAAACCCCGAAACCCCCCTTTGGTTGCGCTTATGATAATATTACATAAAAATGTGATACGTTAAATATTCCAATAAAATTTTTATAAAAATTTGGTTAAAAAGCTTTTTGTCATCATATCATATCCAACTGTATACATATAGAATCATATATTCATGCATAGGTTTTCCGGAGGATCATTATTTATTGACAAATACGACCAAACCACCATTTTAAAATCGGTTTTAACAATATTCTTCGAATAGAGAACTAAGCTTTCTGACTTCAACTCAACAACTCATCAAATTTCAAAAATTTTCATTGCTTATGCTGACCTTCATGTCATTCCATAAATTCTCTTAATTCTGAGGTCTGTACTTTGAGCCGGCCAATACAATATATTTATTTTTTCCTTTTAAGCCAATTTTCACAATCTTTGCTGTGTGTTTAGGGTCATTATCATGCATAAAAGTCCACATAAATGGCATGTTCTCTAATGCAAATAGTTCCATTTGGTTCTTTAGTATATCTGAATACATATTTTTATCAATAATCCCTGGTATACGAAAAATTGGCCCAACGTCGTGTCAGGAAAGAGCTCCGCACGCCATTAGGTTGCCTCCAACATGCTTTAATAATTTTTTTGTATATCTCGGATTCAAGTCTTGGCATTTGGGCGCCGAACAAATGTTATGTCATCTGGACCAACTCTGTTAAATTTAATTTCGTCAGTCCAGAGCACATTTTTTCCAAAGTTGGTCGTCTGTTTAAGTCGTCTGCCCTTGCAAAGGCTAAGCGATCCTTCAATTCCTGTTGCATACAAATATGAATAGAAGTTCAACCATTTTGAATTAATTTGAAACCATTTTTATTGAATTTATTTTAATTTAATTCAAACGTAAGAGAATGTTGATATTCTCAAGAATCCTTACTTTTACTCTATAATATTATTTACTGACTGAAGTGTTGAATTTTCTGCAGAGTGATGACGGCCCTTATGAAAACTGTCTTTCTATTCTTTCCGTCAGATGTGAGGATTGAACTCGGGTTACTCCAGTTCGTTGGCTTTCACGCCATACACTTAGCACGCACGACCACGGCCATCACTAGATACTCATCAGATATACAATAAATATCTTATACTTTTCTCATTTCTATGAACAGACACAAAATAAAATGCACATACAAAAATGTCAAGAAAAACTTTGTTTTCACATCTTAATATATAAAAGACAAGCGTTCTGCTCCGTGCTCTATATCGCTCAAACTGTTACAGTTTTTATTGCCATGTATAGGCTGAACATGTTAGCCTGGACTAGAACCTGTTTCGCCATTACAGTGCTTTTTATATGAACAAATTGTTAGCCTAAAAGTATATAGACAAAATTTATTTCATATTTATCAGAAAGGACACAATGACGACGACTGGAACAAATAACATTTAAGGTGAATGAAAAATGTCATATCGTCTGCTACTTAGTTATTTTGAATACGACCCGGCGACCCGTCGTATGAAGGGCTTTTATACTAGTAGAGAGTGGTTTAACTCTCAGAACAAATTTCAACCTAAGCTATTTTTTTTAATTTGTAAAAATTTTGAATTATTGTATTGTAAATATTTTCAAGAGAACGTTTAGAGCTTCTAAGAAACGTAATTCCTAAAAACTTGAGGACGAGACTTTATTTTTGGCTAAGTGCAGTATTGAAAAGTTCGAGAATAGTATTTTAAAAAGGATATCAATGACTTTTCTGTATTTTTTAAACTTTTCTAGGATGTGTTATAGAAATTTTTTTTAGCTCTAATTTTGATACTCATAAAAAAAAATCCACTCCACGATTTTAAATCTTCTTCGAGATTTTTTTTCCCAAAA
The DNA here is from genome assembly GCA_958299015.1 of Tetanocera ferruginea. Lineage (NCBI taxonomy): Eukaryota > Metazoa > Arthropoda > Insecta > Diptera > Sciomyzidae > Tetanocera > Tetanocera ferruginea. The sequence goes on from OY282640.1 coordinate 38,220,019, forward strand.
AAATTTCTCTAAAAAGTAGAAAGTTTCTATAAAAAGTTTATAAAACATTATTGTTATTCAAGGTTATGTGTTTATTGTACTTCATATTTTGTAATTTTTGATTGGAAAACTATCAATATTGTCAACAGTTTCAGTTCAAATTCTAAAAATTGTACACTATGTTCATGTATTTGTTATACGTTGTAGTGTCTAATCTGACAATTTTTAATTTCTTAACCATTTATGTTTTATTAGTTCCTTACATAAATAGTTAAAAATCCACACCAATCCGAATATAAGTTACACCATTTCAAATATCTTCCAAAATTATAGAATCTTTCACTAACTTTTTCATAGGATAAAGTTGATAATGCTGCAGCATCGGAAGCAGAGCAGACAGAAGAAAACGAAAATAAAGCACTCGATGAAAATCACAATGAAGAGCAATACGAAGTGGACTCACCTACTTCGTCGCTGGCTATTGAAGGCTATATACAGGGAGAATCCGAAGATAATACAGTTCAGTCACAATCTGCAGCTTATGTTGATGAAGTATTTCAAATTTTGTCCTAACTTAAATTTGTTAAATATTCCCAAAGAAAAAAGAAAAAACAGACACTTAAATGTTGTGTTAGTTTTTTTTACAATGCTGTAAATATTTATGTGCCTTTGAATTATAATGAAAAGTCAAAAGAAGAATCATTAGATTCGCTTTAAATTTCAAAATAAGGATTTTTAACTATTTTTTTGTGCTCTTGCCTAACTAAATTTTTTATTTTTAACCTGAATAGCTAAACTTTAACTGCATGTTATTGTTGTAATGGTCGTTTGTATTTTATTTCTTTTCATGTTGTTATTGTTGTGCTTTGTGTCCTTTTGTCTGTGCTATTTATGTAAATTGCTAACAATTTTTGAAATTTATTTTCAACTGCCATTAATAATTTATAACCACCACAACAACAACAACGTCTCAATTGAAAACAACAAATATAAAATGAAAAAAAAAAAAAAAAACACAAAACAAAGGAGTCCCGCATACAGGGCATAATTGCCTCCGGGGACATGGAGCAATTAGCGCAAATTGTGCTGAACGGCGATGGCAATAAATTGCTAAACATGCAAGCGCCGGAACCGGAAATTCAGGCATTTCTCAATAATGTACCAAATTATATGGTAAGTGCAACAAAACGCAGTAGCATTAAGCATTATTGTCACGACCAGCTTGGGTCAGCATTGTTTTCGCGTCATTAAAAAAAAACCTGTGAACTAATTCTTTTTTTATTGAACTGTTATTTCGAAATATTGTTTTTTTTTTTCCTTTCAATTATAGAACAAAATTCGTCGTGTACACGAAGCAGCTCGCGATGGTAATATTATGGCTCTACAACAGGCTTTGGATCGTCGAAAGTTTGCCATTGCCAAGGATGAGATCTCACCGAATGGCAGCTCACCGTTGCATGTGGCTGTACTTTTTGGACACTCTGGTAAGTTGGAGAATTGTTTAACCTGTCTTTTTAATAAGGAAGGTTAGGTTAGATCAGGGATCATGTAACCAAGTATTATACATTTTGAGATTTCAAGAACGAATGCAAACAAAAAAAAAAAAAAATTGGAATGTCAGTTTTGATGAAAATGGTTTTTTGTTATACATTTTTAACCTTGTTATGTTATGTTATAATTTAAATGACTGCCTCAAAATTTTTAACAATAGTCTATTCTTTCGAGGTAATTTTCGGCCACTTTTTTATACATTTTTGGCAGTTCTCTGCCACAAATTAACGAATGTTAGCTTGTTAGTATTCTAAAGTTTTTGGTAAATCGACCTAAGCAGGTTCTTTCGCATAACACTAAAAATAAATGTTCAATAACGTTAACACCGGGAAATCACGTATCATGGTAACTTCTTACCCGATGTTGGAGAGGGAGGCTGAAAATGCCGGCGCACGGATTATTGAATTTGACTTATTTATTTAACTCAGTGAGTTAAATAAATTTCATCACAGAAAGAAATAAAAAAAAGGAATAAAAGTCAATGGAATGTATTTATGTATATGGACATATATTTGGAAAAATATGATTTTATATAAACTAGAAAACACCTTACCACGTTCAAGATCAAAGCAAAAAGAGAACGAGTTTTTATTAGGCAGCAGGAAGCTCCCAAAAAATGGCACGATCACCAGAACATATGTTCGGACTCGTGTACTAAAATAGTTTTCGAAATTACTTTTAGTTATTACTATTTTAAGCATGACAGTGTGTTTCATATAAACACCCGATAAATCCAATACCGTTATGTGTTATGTGGCTTGTCGAGTCATTCAAGTCAAAATATTCAATCGATGGCTAATATTTTTCATTTAAGTGCCAACCGAGTTAGGAATGTGCCTCATAGCCTCATAGATTTATCCAAAAACCACGTTGTTTATGCACGCACAACACATTTGTATAAAACTAATACGTAAATGTTAAAAAATTATTTATTTTTGGTTCAGTTGGTTCAGCGCGCGTTAATTTGATTTGATGATTTGAGTAACCCAGGTTCAATTCTCAACCGGACCAAACTTTTATTTAAATTTTATTAATTATTTATTAATGTTTTATATTAGAAAGTATTTAAAGAAACAATTCCAAACCACCAAAAATGTTAAATCTTCATCACCGTCAATTAACCGTATCGAATCGTAACCATCGCAAGTAACCATCGCAATAGTCACTCGTCTATGCTTTAATGTCTATGCTCGTCAACGTGCTGTGCTTTTACAAAATACAAATTATTTACGCGTTATATAGCTATAAATACCGAATGCAAATGTAAATAACCAAAAACGTGACTCTATTTTTCCAGTTTCTAAAAATTTTTCAAAGTTCTTAACTACCATTTCAATTGCTTTCAATTTTAATAGCTCCTCAAACTGGCGTCTCAATTTGTTCATAGGTCCATGGTAAAGCGTGCCGTGTGGCATGTGGTAATATTATGGTATATCTTGTTCAAACCAAGTCAAATTCTTCTATTTTGGGCAAAAAAAAGTCGGTAATCATCGCACGGTACCTTGCTCCATTGACTGTAACGTTGCAATTATCATTATTTTTGAAAAAGAACAGTCAATGACGCCACAAGCTCACAAACCGCACCAAACGGTGCATTTTTCAGGGTTGATTGGCAGCTTTAGATCTGTTTCTGGCTGCTCTTCAGAACAAATTCGGCAGTTCTGTTCGTTGGAATGAGCTTCGTTACTAAAGACAATTTTTCGATAAAACAAGTAAGGTATATCTTCGACTTGGCCGAAGTTAAAATACCCACGACCGATTCGTAAGTGTAAAACAATCTAAAATTGGAGCTCTTTTTGTATGAGATTTTAAAAGATTGTACTTTTTTTATGACGTCTGAAATACATAATTATCAAATTGTTTTCCTGCAGCTTAAATATAAGCCTTTTTATTAAGTTTTCAATTTTGGGGTTGCATGGGAGGTGGGCATGTTTGTGGTTGTCTCAGTTTTGTAGCTAAAATATTCGCCTCTATAAAGTTTTTACAATTAAGACTTGTATGGGAGGTTGGCGTGTTATTGGATTGATGTCGCTGATTTTTTCAGTAAATTTCAGTTTTAATATTAAACTAGTAAACCTGTTGCCAATAAAAATTAAATCTAAGAAACATTAAAGACGTTTGATATATGATATTCTATTCAAGAAGCTTTTTTTCTCAATAACGATATATTCAGTCCCAATAATGATATAAAAGACTTAAATATGCTTATGCTTTGACTTAAAACGTATGATCTGACACTAAATTTGTTAATGTAACTGTCAAATTATGAAGACGATCTTACACTAATATTACTACTGAGACAAACATTAAAACTATTCAAAAACATCGTAGCTTAACTTTTCAAGCTATAAAACATAACTAATTTTAATAAAAGCGAAGTAAAAAATAGATCAAAGACAAAAAATAATACTAAGATATAATTAAGAAATTAATAAAAAATACTTACAGAACACCTACAACATCGATTTATAACACATTTAAATGAAAAAACGCTAAAAAACCCAAAAAACATATTTTTTGAAAACCATTAAAATTTGATTAAGTTGTTTGCTCGGAAATTGGAATTTTTGATTTTGGAACTGCATTTTTCGGACAATTGACATTTGAGGAATGCATAAAAGTTAATTTTGATTAAAAATTTTTAGTTTTGAAAAAAATTCAAATTCGACCAATTCATAAGCTCTTCTAAAACTAAATTTCAAATCGATAAAATAACGGATTTTTGTACAAAAAGTTTATTTCTGTTTTAAGAGGTTGGGAACCCCCTGAAGCGAAATCACAATTTTAAAAAGTGGTTTGCACATCTATAGCCTAAATCTGATTGAATGACATCTGATTCGATAAAATCGGTCCATTGGATCCATATTTTTATATGGATCCATATATGGATATATGGATGGATATATGGATCCATATTTGGATATACAAATACTGAATTTCAGTTTTATAACTTAAATATTAGCCTTTTTTAGAGTTTTCACTATAGTGGGTTCCACGGGAAGGGGGAGTGTCCGTAATCATATGAAGCGCACTTTTTTTCCACAATTTAGTTTTGATATAAAATACAAACGGATCAAATTTTTTGACTATAGCTTAAAGTGAAGCCTATTTATAGAGTTTTTAAAGCTGGGATTGTATGGGAGGTGGGCGTGTTCGTGAATGGATGACGTCCATTTTTCTAATACATCTTATTTTTGATATGGAATCAATTAATACCTAATTTTATTTTTGTAGCTTCGACAGAAGCCTCTTTATATAGATATCAATTTCGGGGTTGTATGGGAGGTGGGCGTGTTAATAGGTAGTTGACGCCCATTTTTCTAACACACTTTAGTTTTGACATAAAACGAACAATTATCTAATTTTATTCTTGTAGTTTTGATATAAGCCTATTTATATAGTTTTCAATTTTGGGGTGGTATGGGAGGTGGGCGTGTTCGTTGGTGGATGACACCCATTTTTCTAACACACTTCAGTTTTATATTAAATATCGGTTTTATATTAATATTATTTAATATAAGTTTAAATATTAGCCTCTGCATAGAGTTTTCATTATTGGGGTTGTATGGGAGGTAGGCGTGATTTCCATATGATCTAGCCTATTCTCGAAACGGAAACACAGGAAAGAAGGTGTTGAAGATGGTCTGAGCACTGGTCTATAGCGGCACGTATTAACGATACGTGCAAATAGCGCTTGCTTAAGACTATCCAAATTTCGAAAGTAAACTTTGCAAGCCATACTCTCTAGCTCCGAACATAATTTGTAATCAATAGGATTTTAGTCTGGGCTTCACGAGAGACAATCTTCAGCAGATAACAGCTGGAATGTTCTGGTGCATCCACTCTAGCATTGTTTAAGCTTTATGAGCTGATGCAGAGTTGTTGAAAGACCCAGTGTTCACCATTGAAGAGTAAAATGGTTTCATTTTTAATAACGCCTTCCAAGCATAAGCGCAACCAAAGGGGGGTTTCGGGGTTTAAACCCCCCCAAAAATTATTGTAGTACCAAGCAAAATAGTATTCAATCAAAGTGAGTCACATGAAAAGCAATCACACGTTTTATGAAATGAGTGAAAACCCCAAATGTATGTTTCAAATCGATTCTGTTTGATGCATAATCTGCTAAATTAGTCATATTTTATTCCTTCAGACTGCACATTAAGCCGGATCGATTTTGTATGGAGAAAAAAATGTGAGCCGGACACCGACTCAAAGTAAGAAGTACTCTCAAAAACTGGAAAATATTTTTTTTAAACACCTATAATGTTGTGTTGTTTAATCAAAACTGAGTACTATGAAAAATGCGTTTTTTATAAGTGTTAAAAAATATAAATATTCGAAAATCATGAATTTTGTACAGGAGCGCTATCTGGCGTACATTTAACTAAAAACTGGTTAAAAGAAATCGATTTGCGTACCTAAAAACTCACATGTACCCACTAATATATATATACCCACCAAAATTTGCCGAAATCAAACAGAAATTATGGCAAATAAATAATAATTGAGCTGAAGGAAGCTTTTGAATATCGATTTTTCACATTTTATATAATTGTGGTACTTAGTTTTGGTTAAACCGCACCATATGATATATCAATGGAAAGAAGAGCTAAATAATTTTTCAATAAATTTAAATTCATGTGAATATCCTGAAAAATACATATTGTACACGTATTTATAACAAAATCTTTTCGAAAATGACAAAATATGGATTTTTTGGGGTCTCAATAGAGTTTGTAAACAAAAAATTTCCAACATTTTTTTAGTGTACCATGAAAATATTTAGTTTTTTGCTTATCTTGGGTATGCATTCTGAAGAAAAAAGTTTATTAATAAAATGATTCTGACCACTTGAAGGGTTGTTGGCAATACTTCGATTTGAGATATCTTTTCAACTTCTAGCATGGAGGAAACTTGAAATATTTGGTAACAAATTAATTCAAAATTAAGACATAGTAAAAAAAAGCCCAAATTTGAGGAAAATCGGTTGAATCACTCGCCACTGAAAAAAATCAAAGAAATTTCCCGTTAAATTGTTATTTTTCGTCCTTTTTTAAAGTAATTTTTTAAACATCGATAACACAAACTCTACAGAACTTAGTTTATAGTGAAGTTATGTGATTCATTATAAAAAAAATTCCGATTGACTTCCGAAACTGGAGAAAAAAATTCACAATTTCTAATTTTCCAACGTTGTTTCTAAAATCCGTTTCATAAAATTTCTCTAAATTTTTAAATATTATCCGATATTAAGGAATTATGGCTTGTTAGGTAAATAATATAGTCATACGTCTTATTCATACTCTTGCATTGGATTTTCAAAATCAGTTTCATGAAAATCCCTCAAAATTGCGCAAATATTAACCGATTTTGGAAAAGTGTAGGTAAGACCTATCGTTAAAAATATATTATTTCGATTTCGTCAGCATTTGCGCATTGGACAAGTAATACACTCAGGGAAAAAATGCTGTTTTATCAAACAAATCATGGGTTGAAATAACAGATTTCACTGTTCAATACCATCCAACAAATGAAACTTTCAAATCAACAGTCGGTTGACTGTTGGTCTATGGAACACGAAACCCGTATAAAAACTTTTTTATTGAAATTTGATCACTGGTTTGAAAGTTCATGTATGGCCGAGTGTGCTAACGTGTGCGTCTAGTACTCAAGTGTCCACGGTTCAAATCTGGCAAGGCCAATAAAAATTTTTTTTTTTATTTAAAATATTTTTTTTTAAATAAAAAATGAAATATGCAATTTTTTTTTTTTTAAGATTGTAAGCATTTTATTTTGAAGGTTATTTTTGACCAAGCAATTAATGAAACAGAATTATTATTTCAATTATTAAATTACAATTTTTGATACTTACACAGCTAGGGTTCGAACCCACGTCTCCCGCATGACAGTCTAGTGCACAGCCACTGAGCTACTAGCAACGATAATATAAATATAGCAAAACACATTTAAAAACTATTGCTTAGAAAAAATAGACAATTCAACACAAGCACAAAAATATATCAACAGATGATTTTAACAGCACAAAAATACTTTGAAACGTTTATTCAACAAAGAAAATTGTTTACTTAAACGCAAATCATTCAATCGAACAGTGTTTTGAAATAACAGCGGCCGACTGTTAATATTACAGTTGATATTTTTCTGAGTGTACCAAACGATTTTTTTCAAATTCAGACTCTTTGTTTTTTATCCCAAGGTGTCAAAAATTTTGCGGTTTTTACTTTCGGAATTGAGCATAATTAGTGCTCACTAAAGGACGAATTTTAAAGCTAGTGCCAGCCAATTGGGTATTTTTACAAAGAAGTGATGTATGGATGAAAAATTTTCACTGCACTCAGTAAAAAATTTCTCGGAATAAGTGAAAAGACATAATATTAAGAGAAATATGTTATAGAGTTTGCTCCAGAGAATGCTTTTCTCAAAATGTGGTACTAAAGAATCCCTAAAAATGATAAAAAGCTTCCATGAAAAAGGGAAATATATAAAAATATATCGTTTTTAGAGAATACGATTTTTTATTTTTAAAAAAGATTTAATTTTATTGAAGAAAATACTTCGCACAATGAATTTTTTATCAAAATTTAGTAAAAATTTTTCATTTTCCTTAAATTTTTCTCTATAAATGAGAATTTTTTGTGGGAGAAAAATACTTATCATTATTAGGGACATTGAAATATTTCCATTTCCCACAAGTGAAGAAATATTTATTTGAAAATTTATTCTAATTGAATTATCGAAAATAGAGAAATATTTTATCGGGGAAAGGTATGTATTTTTTTCTGAATGTGTGGGGAGAAAAATATTGAATTTTTGCTGATCTTATTGGGACACGAGTAAAAATGAAAATATTTTAGCTCAAGCCTTATAACCTTCGTACAACTGCCAAATAAGAAAAAAATCAATTAAACGGCCTACAACTGGTGCTTGCAAAATATTTTAGCCGAACAGATTCCAAACAACGTTGAAGCCAGTTTATTGTAAAACGACCGCTACCACTGCTGTTCACCTTCTGTACGGATAGAATGTCCTGACAGTGAACGTTTCAATTAAAAAAAAAAAAAAAATATGGTGCTGGTCATGCCTGAAGTTTGAACAAAGAACCATTAGTGCAAAAATTGAACGCACTTATCGCTACAACTCAGCCGCTGTAATTACGTAAAATTGTTTTTATATATAAGTTGTACATTTGATAAAACCCTCCCCCCCCAAAAAATTCCTGGTTGCGCCCCTGCTTCCATGACATCTTGTTGGTACATTTTTGTTTCAGTTTTTTCGCCATTTTCTTTATTAAAAACTTCCTCGTGAAGTTAAAAGATGACCAGTGCTTTTTTAAACAGTTTTCATATGGAGGTCATTACAGGTTAGTTGGGACATGGATCTGGGATACATGTTCATCTCTCTAACCATAATTTTCTGCTTCCTTAGAGAGGCTGCACACTACATACTTTAAGTCGGACGATAGTTTGATGCTTCGTTGGCCTCATTAAACCATTCTCATGGGGAATTTTACAATTATTTGACTGTTTTGAGTTTTGAGTTTGACATCAAAGAAACCAAAAAGTAGGATAAGACTAATTTCATTTCAGCTCAGTTCATGAAAAATATTTGCAGGTGAAGTGTTTTCGCATATATTAAAAGCACTGGTTTTTCTGTCCAGTTTCACCAAAATCTCCGAAGAATGTCCTTTAACTAAAACAAGTAAAGAAAGTCTAAAGTCGGTCTAGGCCGACTATGAAATACCCTAAACCCATTTTTCAAAAACAAAAAATTTTTATTGTAAATGGACGTCTCCAAGGGCGGATGAAGCCTATATTTTATATGCATTTAAATATTGATGAAAAATTTACACATACCAAGTTTTATTCCTGTAGCTCACAGTTCATGCCTTTATTGTGCTTTCGCTATGGGAAGTGGGCGTGTTCATGGACGGATTACTCCCACTTTTTGAATACACCTTAGTTTTGGTATAAAATACATGCATACCAAATTTAATTTCTCTATGACAAACATAACCTTATTTATTGAGCTTAAAGCTTTTTGGGTTGTATGGGAAAAAGGCGTGTCCGTAGGCGGATGACGTCCATTTTTACAAAACCATCTTTGTCTTGTCATAAAAAACATACGTGCTAAATTTTAGCTCTGTAGGTTAAACAGAGGCTTATTTATTGCGTTTTCAATTTTTGGGTTGTATGGGAGGCGGGCGTGTCCGTGAGCGGATGACGTCCATTTTTCGAAGACATCTTTGTGTTTGTATAAAACACATACATATCAAATTTTATTGCTGTAGGCTTATTATGAGCTGAGTTATGCAGTTTTCAATTTTCGCGTTGTATGGGAGGTAGGCGTGTCCATGAGCGGATGATGTCCACTTTTCAAAACCATCTTTGTTGTGTTACAAAAAACATATGTGCCAAATTATAGCTCTGTAGGTTAAACAGAGGCTTATTTATTGCGTTTTCAATTTTTGGGTTGTATGGGAGGTGGGCGTGTCCGTAAGCGGATGACGTCCATTTTTCAAAGACATCTTTGTGTTGATATAAAACACATACATATCAAATTTTATTGTTGTAGGCTAATTATGAGCTGAGTTATGCAGTTTTCAATTTTTGCGTTGTATGGGAGGTAGGCGTGTCCGTTGGCGGATGATGTCCATTTTTCAAAACCGTCTTTGTTTTGTCATAACAAACACATGTCCCAAATTTTAGCTCTGTAGGTTAAACAGAGGCTTATTTATTGCGTTTTCAATTTTTGGGTTGTATGGGAGGTGGGCGTGTCCGTGAACGGATGACGTCCATTTTTCGGAGACAAATTTGTGTTGGTATAAAACACATACATATCAAATTTTATTGTTGTAGGTTAACTATGAGCTGAGTTATGCAGTTTTTAATTTTTGCGTTGTATGGGAGGTAGGCGTGTCCGTGGGCGGATTCCAAAAATATTCAATAGTGCAGATCCTTGGGTGCATGGGACCATTAGTACCAAGTTTCATTCAATTATCTCTACTCCTTCTTCTTATCCTGTGTATACGGACAACACACAGACGGACGGACGGACGGACGGACGGACGGACATGGATAGCTCGACTCAGGTGGTGACGCTGATCAAGAATATATATACTTTTCTATACCGGACTCGCTTCGTTCTATGCGTTACAAACGTTTGCACAAAGTTAATATACCCTGACCTTTCAGGTTTAGGGTATAAAAACGTAATGAAATCATTAAATTCGAATTAAATGTAAGAGTTTTTATACAAAATTCGGATGTTTCTATAATTGATTTATTGACGTCAGGATAACGTAGAAAAAAATGTTATCAATTTTCGACCCAGTCGAGAAAAGCTACTTACTGATGTTAACTGAGTCATTCCGCCGAGATTGATCACAAGATAGCAAATTCGGTCGGTCAATCATTTTAAAAAATTTTTTTTTTACGATTAACTTCGTAATGTTTCGGCACCTTAGAACTGCTTTAAAAAAAATTTGTTTGTTGTATTTACAAAATGGCGACCATGTTTTTCATGCAACCACGAGCGATTTTCGTTTTTTATAGAGTTTGCGGTAATGACCATATCTCAGCTCCTATTAAACATACATTAATAAATGAATAAACATAATATTATTTATACCTTGGCTATTATCTTGCATAACAGAAAAATTAATTGGGATGTTACTTAATTTAAAAACAAACGTTAAAGTTTCCGAAAATAATCGTCATTTTTCGTAACTTTGCAAACAATTTTCATAGAAAGAAGTTAGTGGCAGGCCTATTTTTATACCCCCACGCGTACTGCGTAAGGGGTATATTAATTTTGTCACGACGTGTGTAACACCCAAAAGGAGGCGTGGTAGGTATGGAAAAGTATATATATTCTTGCTCAGCATCACCCCCCGAGTTGATTTAGCCATGTCCGTCTGTCTGTCCGTCTGTCCGTCTGTCCGTCTGTCCGTCTGTCCGTCTGTCCGTCTGTCCGTCTGTCCGTCTGTCCGTCTGTCTGTCGACACGATTACAGCCGTAATTTTGAAGCTATCGTAATGAAATTCGATATTTAAGCTTTTTTTAAAAAAACTAAGGTCAAGTTCGAGAATGGGCTAAATCGGATGAAAACCACGCCTACCTCCCATACAACCCCAAAATTGAAAACTCTACAAAGAAGCTAATATTAAAGCTACAATACTGAAATTTGGTGTATATGTATTCTATGTCAAAGCTGATATGTCTTAGAAAAATGGACGTCATCCACCCACTAACACGCCCACCTCCCATACAACCCCAAAATTGAAAAATCTATAAAGAGGCTAATATTAAAGTTACAAGACGGAAACTCGGTATTTGTGTATTCAATGTCAAAACTGAGGTGTGTTAGAAAAATGGGCGTCATCCACTCATTAACACGCCCACCTCCCATACAACCTCAAAATTGAACAATCTATAAAGAGGCTAATATTAAAGTTACAAGATGGAAACTCGGTATTTGTGTATTTAATGTCAAAACTGAGGTGTGTTATAAAAATGGGCTTTCTCCACCCCTTAACACGCCCACCTCCCATACAACCCCAAAATTGAAAAATCTATAAAGAGGCTTATATTTAAGCTGCAGGAAAACAATTTGATATGTATGTATTTTAGACACATCAAAATAATAAAATCTCTCAAAATCACATACAAAAAGCTCATCAATTTAAGATTCTTCCACCCTTAACAATCGGCCGTGGGGGTATTTTAACTTCGACCAAGTCGAAGATATACCTTACTAGTTTTGGTATAAGGTACGTCTTAGTAAGAACTCTAAATATAAATTTCTTAAAGTGACTAGATCATAATCTTTTTGGGTTACATCGCTTTGAAAAATAAGAAATCTCAAATTCGCCCTAACTTTGGGGTCAAGTATCTCCTAAGTACCTACTATGTAATAAGAGGATTCTGATGATAAAAAAACTAAAGTCATTTTTATGGTGCATTAAAAAGATATAGCATTTTAAAATTCGTACATTTTATTACATGAGGTATGAGTATTAAGGTGGGTCACCCCATATGGGAAAAAAGTTTGCATTCACCGCCCCTAATATGAAAGCTTATGTTAAGAGGATTTCAGAACAATACAAATTTTCTTTTGTGAACCCAAAATCTGCCCCAAATGGTCTTTTTTGTATAACTTCGCCATTTTTTACCCGACCGTGAAAAGAAGTATAACTTTGGATAGGTCTCAACAAGTACACAAGCACCTCCAAAACTTTAATTTTTTTTACCGTTCATAAAAAATCATTAAACTTTTGAGAAGAAACTATTAAATTTCATTCGTAGGAAAAAAAGTTACAGCGAATCAAAATTTTAGTGAAGTTCGTTTTCGCTTTTGGACTTAAGCGGTTCATCTTCGTTTGGGTTCGTTTTTCATACCAAATTTCTTTACATTCGGTCCAGTCGTTCAGGCGTTATTGAGCCATATATATTTTATTACTTTAAGGGCCCTCTATCGAAAGTTTTTATAACTTCTAAAAGTTTTTCTTGTATTACTAGGTCAGAAGAATCTTCGTACAATTTTATCAAAATCGCTCCAGTCGTTTAGCCAGTCGACCGTTTAGCCATATTATTACATAAAAAAACAATCTAACAAGCAAAGCAGCAACTAAAGGAAAAGGCACACAACTTCACACACAAGCGAACAAAATACTTTCAATACTAAAAACAAACTATCTGCTATTCATAAAAACTGCGCTTCGAGAAAATTAACACGAACTTAACAAAGCTACCGTCTAAACGCGATGTTATTGAGTATCTTCTGTTTCTTCAGCAAAAGTGTCGCCAAGCATAGAAAACTTTCATATTATAAGCTTCCGATAGAGGGTGCTTAAAGTAATAAAATATATATGGCTCAATAACGCCTGAACGACTGGACCGAATGTAAAAAATTTGGTATGAAAAACGAACCAATTCATAAGAAATGATTTATCATTTGAATAAAATTTTCAACGAGTGAACACCAACTCATGAAAGAACAGAAAAGGAGAGAAAAACAAAACATATGGAAAATGTTCCAAATGTGGAATTATGAACGCAGTTCACTGAATAATCCAAAAAAAAACCTCTAAAAACTTATAAAAAAAATTGTTTAGCAAAGCAAAAACATTCGGTAAAAATAATCGGCTATCTCGGCCGAAGCCGAAGCCGATGCCGAAGGTCCAAATATCGGCCGATTATGCCGATTACCGAAGTCGAAGCCGAATAATCGGTCGGACACTACTTTTAAGTGTTGATCCTTATCTATTTAAGTCATGAAATTAGGAATTCTGATAGCTTAAATGGTAATCAATATATTATTTGATATTACTTATTAAAACCAATTAAAAACAAATTAAAAAAATTAAAAAAAAAGTATTTAAAGGCTTTTATTATACACAGAATAACAAAGAAGATTGCAACAAGTAGCAAACAGATTTTGTACCATTTGGTTATAAAGCTTTATATTTTCATGCCCATTGTTTTGATCATTACCCGCGATTACCTGTGGAAGTTGCGTATGAAAGAAAATTGGTTATTTTTTTATATTTTCTTAAAATTTATGGTATTTCAAGGAAGTACATCTCCTTATTTTGTCACAGGACCAAACTTTAAGGCTTACAAATTTAAAGTATATTTTTTTGTGATTCATTGTTGAAAATTTCATTTAGTTTCACTTTAGTTTGAAGTTTTTATGATCATTTTAGTAAGGTGATATGTTTAGTGAAATTTTTGATTAAATATTTTTGAAGTTAGGCATAACTTTGGAGGTCCATAAAAAAAAGTGGTAAGGCCTATGAATTAAAAAAAATGGATTTCTATCATTTAATACATCCCAAATCATAAAATCATTGCAAAAAACCAATAAATAAAAGTTGATATGTCATCGCTATGCGCGCGTTTTGCCTGATTTTTTCCCAACGTGCGCCACTGCGAACACATAATTTCTACTTAATTAACCTTAATTTACCTTAATTCGCCGTCGTTTCATTAAAGTGAAACATCGGTTTTACTACCCGTTTCGTTCGCCGCATGTTGTATACGCGTCTAAAGAAGTTTCACTTCAAAAGATATTGTCAAAATATTGAAAAAAAGGAACGTTCTCAGATATTAGATGATACGTCCTATGCTCGAGCTAATGGCGAAAAACGGACACCGTTTTAGAAATCTGTGTAAAAAACATATCGAGAAATGATTGTCGTTTATCCTAAAACTTTTTCAATGTTACTCTATGAAATTATTATTTTCGGTCCTGGTTTATACAGCTTACGGCCACACATGGAACATTCTGAACTTGTCTCACTCCATTTTCCTTTCTTTCCCAACTAAGCCATCGCAATCTTTATCACACATACGTATTTTTCACTGTATAGATGTAACACGTGCAATCCTCCAAGGCTCGAAAAAAGTGGTTACAATATGTTAACTCATGGGAAAAACTAACAAGTTTTGTCACGCCCATTGTAACAAGCAATAACATATTTAAAATTTCGAAAATTTGTTCTGACATTTAGATATTTTGAAATGTCAATTAGCAGATGTTACAACTTACTTCAATTCTTCAAATATTATTATAACTATTATTAATTTTATTTTAAATATTTAGAAGTTGCTTTCCTACAAAAATCCTTGAAATTAAGGCTCTGACATTAAAAACTTATGCCTAAACTATGACTAAAAAAAATATTAAAATCCATTGAAAGCCAAGGAAAACAAAAATCATTAGGAAGGAGCATGCATTAATTATTTAAAAAATTTTAAAAGACTAACACGTAACTGTAAATTTTGAGCCACCACCACTCTATTGTTCTTTCGCTTTTCAACTTTTTTTTCTCATAGATATTGTGCGCTATTTGGCGGCACGCTTTCCGGAAACAACAACAATAACGGATGACGATGGGCGTACCGCGTTGCACTATGCAGCAACAATTAAGGATAATGGCCACTTCTATAATGTACTAACGCAGTTGGGTGCCAATCCTTTGGCAGTGGATAAGGTATGTTTCTTAAATGTTTTGTCATACAAACGCACAAATATTTTTATATATGATTAATTTATTTATTTCAACTGCTTTATTATAAATGTTAAAGAAAATAATGGTTATTATGTAACAGCTGTCATTTACATTCCATGACTTAGTTTGGCACTTTCTAAATCATCAATATCTATGTTACTATTTCTGGTAACACAATCATAGACAACTATGGAAAAACCATGAGAAACTCAACAGTTGTTTGCATACGTGACCGAGTTTAAAATTTAAAAAAAAAATATAGGTCACTTACATTAAGTTGCCAAAAATCAATATTTACTTTGTTGATTTTTGTGAACTATGAACTTTAATTGTGTTTTTATAAAATAATTTATAACAATATTTTTGCCCCCTTTCCGCCCACACGTCTCTAGCTTGGACACACACCGAAATTCTTCTTGGAATCCGACGAGGCCAAGGATGTGCTGACCTATCGTCAGCTGTTGGAAACATTCGGTGCTGCTGAATTGGAGGAAGAGCTTTTAAATGATCAAGGTAGGTCAAGTGGGTTGTTCCAATGCCCGTTAGTTGGCTTTTGTTGTTGTTATTCATGCTGTTGTCATACCATATTGTTGTGCCACGTGTGACTATGTGTGTGTGTGGTTTGAAGTTATTCTGCTTTACTTATGAGCCATAATTTCGGTTTTATTTTTGTTTTGGTTTTTACTTTACATGTTTACATATTTTTTTTTCACTGACCATCCATCCATCATGCACAGCTTTTTCTGCTAAGCTTTTTGTTTCCTCCTCCTCCTCCTCATTACTACTTCTTTTATTGGTTTATAACATGTATTCTTTCTTAAGTTTTTCGTATATGCGTTTATGTGTGGGTGCATGCATGCATGTATGTATGTTCATTTTTTGTTGCTTGTAGTATTATTATTGTTTGATACTTTGTTATAATTATTTTATAGTTGATTTATTCTCTTTAACTGTTTCTCAACCATATTTATCAGCCATATTGTCTACCATTTTGATTAAGCTCTGCCAGTCAGCTTTTGACAGCCCGACAGTTACATTGTTTTTTGTTTGCTTGCAGTTCTTATGTTTTCGGTGGTTGAAATTTTATTTTTGTTTTGTTATGGATTTTTTTAAAAGTTACGTGTTTATTGCTTGTTCTTTTTATTCGTCTTAAATAAAACAGAATATAATTAAGTGGTCTCTAAAATTAAGTCATATCCGAAAACTTTTTGAGTATCAATTGAGATCCACCTGCGTGTGGTGAGCAACGCTTTTTTATATACATACTATTATTTTTTATGAACACTTATTTAACTGTGTGCCGTGTGCTTTTGAAGAGTTGAAGGAATAAAAATAAAAAAAATATTTGTAATATAAACAAAAAATGACCAGTGTTGATGAGAATCTCGCGTTTTTCAATCACATCATTCAGAATGTGGATGACATTTTTGGTATGTAAACATAATTATATCAAAATTCAAAACTTTTAATTCAATTCATTGTTAATTTTTATAAGAATCAGCAACTGAAATACCATGTTTTTTAAGAAAGTAACTTTTGCCTAAACAACTGTAACTTCGGTTATTATTATGGTTGCCTAGTCATAGAAAAGTAACGACATTTTCAGCATTTATTGTAGATGCATACTATATCTATTTTTATTTTTTTTTTATAGAAAACACTTCCTTAAAACTTTCAGAATAAAGCGAGTTGATTTTGAAAACAATTTTAGAAAGAAAAATTCCATAAATAAATCTTTAAGGGAATATTTATAATTAGTACCGCCTTTGGGTACAATTTTTTTTTTTGCTGAATTATAACTATCTTAATATATAAAAGACCATCGTCCTGCTCCGTTTTCTATATCGCTCAAACTATTATAGTTGTTGTTGCTATGCTTTTTAACATGTTCGGCCTGAACCAGAACCTTAAATTATGCATTGGAAATCTTTGTACTTACTATACTTTTTAAAACCTGTTCAGTCTGGACCACAACCTGTTTTTAAATTATGTATTGGAAATCTTTGTACTTACTATGCTTTTAATAACCTGTTCATTCTGGACTAGAACCTGTTCTAAAATTATGCATTGGAAATCTTTGTAATTGAAGACTATCTTCATTTTTCTCAACTACTATACATCAAAAATCATATCTTGCTATTACAGTGCTTCTTAATTACCAGAACCAGAACCTGTTCGGTCTGCATAAGCCGAACAGCAATTATTACATTCAGTGACGTGTTGTGTTAATAAGAACTGCTAGAATTCAATTAAAATGTTCGGTTTATTGATCCAAGTTTTAGCGATTAGCTACTCAAGTTACGAAACGGAGACCTTACGAATGATCACAGCTTGCCTGAATATATCATAGAAATTCCCGATAATTTTGTTTGTAAAGGTTCGCTTATTAACCCTTTCAATGGCTGGGCTGGGCTAATCGTGGAACATTTTTTGTAGCTAATATTCCCATAATTTTTTAATGGCTATAAAAACATTAAAAAACATACCTCTGATTTTTACATGATAATATAATGGACAAAATCATGATAACGTTGTATTATAATATTTTAGTTAAACTAAAAAAACCGGAGACCAATGCAAATGCATTATTTATAATGTAATTATAAAAAAAAAATAAAACATATACTTTTCACACCAATCACAATAACCACTTTTTATACCCTAAACCTGAAAGGTCAGGGTATATTAACTTTGTGCAAACGTTTGTAACGCATAGAACGAAGCGAGTCCGGTATATATTCTTGATCAGCGTCACCACGTGAGTCGAGCTATCTATGTCCGTCCGTCCGTCCGTCCGTCTGTGTGTTGTCCGTATACACAGGATAAGAAGAAGGAGTTGAGATAATTCGATGAAACTTGGTACACATGGTCACATGTACCCAAGGATCTGCACTATTGAATATTTTTGGAATCCGCCCACGGACACGCCTACCTCCCATACAACGCAAAAATTTAAAACTGCATAACTCAGCTCATAATAAGTCTACAACAACAAAATTTGGTATGTGTGTGTTTTATACCAACACAAAGATGTCTTTGAAAAATGGACGTCATCCGCTTACGGACACGCCCACCTCCCATACAACCCAAAAATTGAAAACTCAATAAATAAGCCTCTGTTTAACCTACAGAGCTAAAATTTGGCACGTATGTTTTTTATAACAAAAAAAAGATGGTTTTGAAAAATGGACATCGTCCGCCCACGGACACGCCTACTTCCCATACAACGCGAAAATTAAAAACTGCATAGCTCAGCTCATAATTAGCCTACAACAATAAAATTTGATATGTATGTGTTTCATACCAACACAAATATGTCTTCGGAAAATGGACGTCATCCGATCACGGACACGCCTACCTCCCATACAACCCAAAAATTGAAAACGCAATAAATAAGCATGTGTTTAACCTACAGAGCTTAAATTTGGCACGTATGTTTTTTATGACAAGACAAAGATGGTTTGGAAAAATGGACTTCATCCGCCCACGGACACGCCCATTTACAATTAATTTTTTCTTTTTTTTTTTGTAAAGTGGGTTTAGGGTATTTCATAGTCGGCCTAGACCGACTTTAGACTTTCTTAACTTGTTTATTGTAAAATTTATTAACACGCGATATAAAACAATTGTAGGCTTCTGTTGAGCATAAAATCGAAAATCTAAATAAAAAATATTTTTCGAAGTGTCCAATATAATGGACAAATCCAATGAAGGGGTTAAAATAAATTTTGGCGATACTTTGCGTCTGGATAACATCAATCGTTATTCCAAAATTACTATCCTGCACCCAAAAAATTGCAATGTGAACGAAGTCAACGAGCAAGTTTTAAATATTTTAGTTGGTGACAGATCTGAGCACGGATTAAATTGAAGATAGTGATGATAACGATAAGCAAAGTTACCCTGCCGAGTTTTTGAATGAATGTTGTCCTTCAGGAATGCCACTGCATAAGTTAAACTTAAAAATTGGAAGTATTATAATACTTCTTGGAAATTTATATACCAAAATAGGTCTCTGTAATGGAACGCAGTTAGTTGTGAAAAAACTGAAAACTAAATAAATCGTCGCACAAGTATTAACAGGCACAGGCAAACATGAAATACTTTTCATACCTAGCATTGAAATTGCAAAGTCAAATATTGCAAAAAGTAGGATTTTTTCTAAAAAAAAAACCGGTATTTAGTCATGGGCAGCTTTATATAGCCATGTCTAGAGTTCAGCGGGCTGATGATGTAAAACTTAGAATTATAGATGGCAAGCGACAAGGTAAATTGGTTAAAAATTCTAAAAAATTGCTTACTAGAAATGTTGTATATAAGGAAGTTTTATCAAAATAATTCAATAAACATGTTTTCAAATAAAAACCTTTTTATATAAATCAAATAAATTTTTTGTCGCATTTTGTGCTCTAAAGGGTTTCTTAACGTCGTAGGACGTGTTTTTACACTAATAAGCAGAATAAGCGAGATGGTCAAATAAAGTTCGAGGCTATAACTTTCAATTGATTGTAGATATAAAGCTTTTTGCTTCAAAGAAATAATTTTTGAATTTTATTTATTTTTATAAAATAGAAAAAGAACATTTAAAACAAAATAAATTTTGTCAAAAAAATCATAGGACCTTGATTTTTGTATGGCCTTAAATGCGGTATAGGCTTTGAATGAAAGTAAAAAATGCAAATTTGAGTTTTTCTCTTTTTACAACAAAAATCATTTTTAATCCATATTTTGAGAAAATATCAAATTTCTCGGTCTCTTTTTGAAAGTAATAATTTAAATATTAATAAACAACAACGGTAAAATTTTTATATTTTTTTTTTGAAGTTATGATAAGAGTTAAATACAAAAAAGAAATCAGTAAAATCTATTTAAAAATGGCAGATATATTGGCTTAAGTTCAGAACATTCAATTTGATGATTTTTTCTCTCTGGGCATTTGGTTGAAGTACACGCTAAATAACTAACGACACTATTAAGTAAGGTTAGGTTAGAAGGGTCGTGCACCTATAAGGTGCTTCCCTGGGGCCTATTAGTTCATTACAAATTCCTTATTTTGTAATTTTTAACCCATTTATGTTGTGGTACCCAAAAAACCATATTTCCTTATTAAGTTTGTAATTCTTAAAGAACATATTCTTTAAGAATTATATTTAGAGCTTAATGCCAAATAATTCATGAAGTAACAGGCTTGCTGCAGCAACAAAAATTCTTTACAAAAGAACCGAGCAGACTAGACCATGGTTTCGTTATGCCATCTAGTGCTTTTTGTGAACCTCCAGCAGTGGTGTGTTCACGAGCTGTTCCGAATGTTTAAAAAATCTGTCCCCTATATATCGGAGTCAACGATTCTATATATCTTGGCATTCACACAAAAGGTGGATTATTGCTTTCGTTTCTTCCGGATCATTACTGCTGCGACAAATGTCTGGTGCTGTAATACCAATCCTATTGGCCATCACACCGATGAGGCAGTGGCCTGTTAGGACTCCCTCCAGTATTCGGATATCCTGTTTAGATAAAAGCAGAAGGCTCTTAGCTCTATTCCCTTTTAGTTCTGGCCTTCTAGATATAATGCAGTCATTTCTGGAGGCCCAGAAATGTTTGTGTTTTCATTATCTCTGACTTTTAGGTAGATGCTTCTTTATACGACGCCTATTGGAATGTTCACGTCAGTAATAGTTCTGTTTGTATCTACTGTACACTCCTATTCTTGCCAGCTCATCTGATGTGTCATTCCCTTCTACATAGCTGTGTCCGGAGACCCAGCAGAGAGTGACATTGAACAGACACTGTTCTGGACTTCTTTACTTTAATACCGTTTGGGCTGTTGTCGTTTTGCTTTTTAGCTCTTTGAAGGTCGCTTGGCTATCTACAAAAATTACTACCCTTGTGGGAATTCGATTTTTGCTTTGAGTAACCTCTGCTGCTTTTTCAATCGCATAGATGTCTGCCTGAAAAACACTGCAATGATGAGGAAGTTTGTAAGGCTCTAAGATCTGTAGCGTTTCGCAGTACACACCTGATCCTGTTCCGTTCTCCACTTTGGAGTCATCAGTGTAGAATTGGAGATAACCATAGGGTTCTATAGTAGTATCTTTCCATTCATGTCTGCTGGCAATTGTGTGGTGTATTTTGTACCGAATTTCATAATAAGTATGATGTAATTCATTGCTCTTTATATTTTCTCAGATTTCTTTGAATCTGAATTTGAATTTGAATTAGTATAGATTTTGGACTAAAAGTGTTGTTTTTCCATAGTGTACATTCAATAAGACGAATTGCGCTCTTGCCAAAAACACTCAAGGGATACTTCTAGAAAGAAAATGTAGCATCGTTATAAGACTCGCCTGTGACGTAGAACTCATGGCTCTTGTTACTCCTATGCAGGATAACCTTTGCGATCTTGTTAGAGAGTCAAGCTAGCTACTTTTGTAATTATCCACCGCACAAGAGAAGCGTAGGTAAGAATGGGTCTGACAATCGCTGTGAATGATGTGCGGTCACAGGCCCTATTTCTTACCGAAAATCCCTTGACATGCATTCGAAGTTTGAAGATAGTTTCACTGGAAAACTTCAGAGTTACTCCATTGTATTTCAAAAGAGGGAAGCTGTTTACTTTTCTTCTTCTTGTGAACAGAACGAGTGCGGTCTTGATTGGATTTACTTTCTGCCCATATTGATAGCTCTTTTAGTGCCCCAGCTATCAGATCTGCATATTTGGTTGACACGTCACTGGCATATGGTACCACTTTTGTTCCAACGGCAGAATAGGAAGTCAGGGAGGAGTCATATCTCCCCTTAGCCAAAGAATGAGGGATATAAATCCTGCCTGCCACTTGTGGCCACCTTTCTTACCACACTCAACCCAAGTTTTACGTCTTATATTCAGCTTTTTATAAATCTATGGAGTAATCATAATGCTCTTAGCTCTTTTGATATTAGTTTGGGAAGAACTACTACTCTCACATCTCTCTAGGTTTTCGGAACCTAACCTATAACCATAAGGCAATCGATGGCTTACATAATTTTTTTAGCCTCAAACCAAGGCATAGTGCTGTGAAGGGCATGTTGCATCGTGGTTTCCATCTGGTCCAGTGGACTTGTTGCTTTTGAAAGATACCCACCAGAGAAAAACTTGAGTGCATTCAAATAGCGTTTTGAATGTCTCGTCGTACGAGGTACGAATGTGCCTTCTGCATTAAAATTAATGCACAAATACATGTACCAATCGCTGTGGTACGAATGCCGTAGAGTACGAGCGATGACGAATACGAATGCCTGCGAAACATGAATGTCCGACGAAGCCAGACATTCGCAACATTCGCCAAAAGCAACGAATATTCATGCTTTTATGTTTATTCGCAGCAAGGAAAAAAATGTTAAGTGCAGTGCAGATCACCAGCGCCTAAATCTTTCCACTAGAGCTTCGTCTCAAATACGTGTTTCGAACTACGAGAACGAGATAGGCCAAAAAAATAAAATATATGAAAAAACAGAAAAAGCGGGATATCTCGAAAACGGAGCGAGATAGGCCAAAATAACCACTTTTTACGGGTTTCTAAGGGGGATGGTATTATCGGGAAGCGCAGATAGGGGTCGCACTATACGGAAATATTGCACCAAAATTATTTAAAAAATAGAAAAAGCGGGATATCTCGAAAACGGAGTGAGATAGGCCAAAAATAACCACTTTTACCAGTTTCTAAGGGGGATGGTATTATCGAGACGCATAGATATATGGCGTCACACTATATCAAAATATTGCACCAAAAATATTTAAAAACAAATTAAAAAAAACGGGATATGCCAAACATAACCACTATTTACGTAGAGTTCAAAAACTATGAAAAGCAGCAACAAACACTCAAGCTTCCAGTGAATCATTCGAATGTCAGCATTGAGTGGATGCTGCCTTTGTTTCGATTCGTAGTCGTCACACACTGCGCTAAGCAGCAATCGTTGTTTGCGAACTCGCGTGGTATGCATGCATTGTTTTTTTTGTGCGATTGTGGCTGACGACGATTGTTATTCGAGTTTCAAAAAATGACGAATGGTCTCATGTAGTTCTCTGATACCCACCATTCTGCAGCTCCGTTTTGATCCGGATCTCTGCAACCCGGAAAATGAGCTTCTATGAGTAGCGATAGTGTTTCTTGACTAAATTCTGTCCATGTCAGGTATCTGAAGGTATCACAGGACCGACGGGTCTTGGATAGCATCTTCAACGGGGATCTATAGGTAAAATAATGGGTTAACTTTTTCATTTCTCGTTTTCACTAAATTGAAGACTTTTGCGTTGGAAATTCTTCGAAAATTTATTACTGGTTATGCCTATAATCTATATTAAAGCTTTGGTTTATTAGAAGTTACAATAATTTGCACTATAATACATTCGAGATCACTATTTTCATTATTAGAAAACGCTTTCTAAATTATAACATCTCATTTTCGGATTTAACTATGGTATCATTTGGTAAAAGTTAAAGTAGAGTACCCTGTTCAGGGTTGTAGGTCTAATACTATTTTCTTAAAAGTATTGAAACTCTGAAGAGATTTGTTGATAAAAAGATTAAAGGGGAAAAGTTATGATTTGTCTGTCTAAACACGTTTCATAGTATTATGAAATGCACACTTGCATTTTGCAAAACCTTATAAAACCTCTTCAAAAGCACAAAACCACAAAAATCCACCTGAATTCTATAATTATAAATTTTTTAAATGTATTTGTGTGCGTCATGTCAACTCTAAATAACTTATGTATATAATTCATGAATGTCTCGCCAACGCTTCAATATATTTTTATATGTATTCAAAATAAAAAAATAATAAAACAAAATACAACTCTTTGCTTCATGTCTATATTAATGAACTTTTTACCCCAAATATGCAAAACACCACCCTGTACACAATCCTCACATAACATAACATAACTTAAAAAAAAAATTATAACAAAAAACAAACAACAGTTCCCGATGATCTACATAGCTCAAGACGTGTGTTGACCGATGGCGATACGGAGCATACGTTAGATCGCTGCTTTAGCGTTATACAAGAATCCAGCAAACTGCTTAGCGGAGCAACAGCCTCCGCATTAACGCATCGCAAGCCACTTAGCGCCAGTGCACTACAAGTATCCGTGACCAGCTACCTAAGCCGTTTTCTCAAGCAAAGCGTCTATGACAAGATCAAGAAGCGACAGACGCGACTCGATCACAATCTCTTCGATGTCATCTGGCCGGCTATGCGCAAGACATCAAAATTGCGCCATCTTGAGGAGGATATCAATTGCGGCATTGTCGCACCCGATTTCGATGTTTATGTGGTGTTTCAGGAATTTCTAGTGCCGCTGATCAAAGATATGCACTGTATGTGTCTCAGCGCTGACTTCAAGCCGCATCCACGTTTGGCCTACTTTCCCATCGAAGCTGGCGAGCGTCTGAATACGGCCGCGTTTGTCTACGATGATGATTCCAATCTGATACAGCGTTGTGTGGTGGAATGCTCACGCAATTTGGAGACCTACGAGCTGCCCTTAAATCTGACTATTGGTCAGATAGAACAAGCCGAACGCCTGATGATGGGCAAGATTTTTAATGTGTCCTTTGCACAAGCTATGGGCGACGGGGAGTCGGGCAATTATTACACACTTACCGAGATAGTGGAAAAGGATTCGGAGGTGCAAGTAATGCTGACAAGGCTGGGCCTTATGATACCGCTGCTAGATAACGAGGATACCGTGCAGGCTGCCGAGTCTATGGCCTTCAATGGCAATCTTTGGCCCTATGGGCGTGGTGTCTTTATTAATTCGCAAAATAATCTTGCGCTCTGGTTGAATTGTCAGGAACATCTGCGAGCAATAACAACGACAAATGCGAACAGTCCGTCAGACATGGGCGCCGCCTATACACGTATTGGTCGTGCCATCTCCTATCTGGATCGAGAGTTACACTTTAAAGAGAGCTATTTATTGGGTTATCTGCAGGCACGTCCTTCCTATCTAGGAACCGGGCTTAAAATGACCACAATACTGAGACTGCCAAATCTCATGAAAGAAATGGACAATCTCCGTCACCTATGCTCGGTGCGTGGCCTTAGTTTAGTAACCAATCCGAAAACAAATCTCACAGTTCGTCTCGTTAACATGCAGAGTTTAGGCAGCATCGAGTATGTGCTCTTTCAGGACTATTGCTCTGCAGTTACAAATATTCTATCGTTGGAGAAGGATATGTCTCTGACAAACTCCAAGCAAATAGCCACAATGTTGGTGAAGATCTTCCGGCGCAAAAAGAATAGCATTGTGGATCGTAACTAGCATTGAAAAAGACGTGCAGTTTCGAGCACAATAAAGCAAATTATTTATAGATTAACTCGCTAAGAATGTGTTTAGAGATACTATGTATATATATACAATTATTATATTTAGATACAAATAAATGTATTCAAATTTTCAATGTTACGAACCTACAATTCATCTATAGCAATATTCTTATCACTGTTGTATTATACAATTAATTCCAAACTATTTGCTTCTATTTGAAAATTTCCCGCTTCACGAGATAATCTGAGCTTCGTTAAACATCTTAATTAAGGGTTAGTAAGACATCCATTTTTTTTCATAAAAATCAAAATCGTATTTTTTTTCTCACTTCATAAGGTAGTTAGTTTGTGTTCGTGTAAATTTGAGTTTTTTTTTTAAATCACTTTTTTTTATGTTTTGCATTGCTTACTTAACACTTAGTGAATTGTCCTGGTATCTGTCCAAAAGTCCTTAAAGCTTTACAGAATTGTTTTACTATAAATTATTTCGTCAGTTTTAAGTTTTAATTTTTTTGAATTCTTCACATTAAAGCTATTTTATTACGACATTTTTAAACTCTGTATGTATTGATGGTAGGTAAAAGGAAAAGTGGTTATTTAGGGGATTTTCATTAAAAAATATATTTCTGGAACATTCCTGGGTAGGGACAAACATAAAAATTTATATATTGATTTGACTTGACTCTGCTTCTGCCTCTGACTCTGGCTCTGGATCTGACTCTGATTCTGATTCGGATTCTGAAACTGATTCTGATTTCGATTCTGACTCTGACTATGACTCTGACTCTGACTCTGAGGGTGACTCTGACTTGACTCTGATTTGAGTTGACTAGGCTTCACTTGACTTGACTTGATTTGACTTGGACTTGGACTTGGACTTGGACTGGGACTTGGACTTGGACTTGGACTTGGACTTGGACTTGGACTTGGACTTGGACTTGGACTTGGACTTGGACTTGGACTTGGACTTGGACTTGGACTTGGACTTGGACTTGGACTTGGACTTGGACTTGGACTTGGACTTGGACTTGGACTTGGACTTGGACTTGGACTTGGACTTGGACTTGGACTTGGACTTGGACTTGGACTTGGACTTGGACTTGGACTTGGACTTGGACTTGGACTTGGACTTGGACTTGGACTTGGACTTGGACTTGGACTTGGACTTGGACTTGGACTTGGACTTGGACTTGGACTTGGACTTGGACTTGGACTTGGACTTGGACTTGGACTTGGACTTGGACTTGGACTTGGACTTGGACTTGGACTTGGACTTGGACTTGGACTTGGACTTGGACTTGGACTTGGACTTGGACTTGGACTTGGACTTGGACTTGGACTTGGACTTGGACTTGGACTTGGACTTGGACTTGGACTTGGACTTGGACTTGGACTTGGACTTGGACTTGGACTTGGACTTGGACTTGGACTTGGATTTAAAATTTAAAATTTAAAATTTAAAATTAAAAATTTAAAATTAAAAATTAAAAATTAAAAATTAAAAATTAAAAATTAAAAATTAAAAATTAAAAATTAAAAATTAAAAATTAAAAATTAAAAATTAAAAATTAAAAATTAAAAATTAAAAATTAAAAATTAAAAATTAAAAATTAAAAATTAAAAATTAAAAATTAAAAATTAAAAATTAAAAATTAAAAATTAAAAATTAAAAATTAAAAATTAAAAATTAAAAATTAAAAATTAAAAATTAAAAATTAAAAATTAAAAATTAAAAATTAAAAATTAAAAATTAAAAATTAAAAATTAAAAATTAAAAATTAAAAATTAAAAATTAAAAATTAAAAATTAAAAATTGAAAATTTAAAATTAAAAATTAAAAATTAAAAATTAAAAATTAAAAATTAAAAATTAAAAATTAAAAATTAAAAATTAAAAATTAAAAATTAAAAATTAAAAATTAAAAATTAAAAATTAAAAATTAAAAATTAAAAATTAAAAATTAAAAATTAAAAATTAAAAATTAAAAATTAAAAATTAAAAATTAAAAATTAAAAATTAAAAATTAAAAATTAAAAATTAAAAATTAAAAATTAAAAATTAAAAATTAAAAATTAAAAATTTAAAATTTAAAATTTAAAATTTAAAATTTAAAATTTAAAATTTAAAATTTAAAATTTAAAATTAAAAATTAAAAATTAAAAATTAAAAATTAAAAATTAAAAATTAAAAATTAAAAATTAAAAATTAAAAATTAAAAATTAAAAATTAAAAATTAAAAATTAAAAATTAAAAATTAAAAATTAAAAATTAAAAATTAAAAATTAAAAATTAAAAATTAAAAATTAAAAATTAAAAATTAAAAATTAAAAATTAAAAATTAAAAATTAAAAATTAAAAATTAAAAATTAAAAATTAAAAATTAAAAATTAAAAATTAAAAATTAAAAATTAAAAATTAAAAATTAAAAATTAAAAATTAAAAATTAAAAATTGAAAATTTAAAATTAAAAATTAAAAATTAAAAATTAAAAATTAAAAATTAAAAATTAAAAATTAAAAATTAAAAATTAAAAATTAAAAATTAAAAATTAAAAATTAAAAATTAAAAATTAAAAATTAAAAATTTAAAATTAAAAATTAAAAATTAAAAATTAAAAATTAAAAATTAAAAATTAAAAATTAAAAATTAAAAATTAAAAATTAAAAATTAAAAATTAAAAATTAAAAATTAAAAATTAAAAATTAAAAATTAAAAATTAAAAATTAAAAATTAAAAATTAAAAATTAAAAATTAAAAATTAAAAATTAAAAATTAAAAATTTAAAATTTAAAATTTAAAATTTAAAATTTAAAATTTAAAATTTAAAATTTAAAATTTAAAATTTAAAATTAAAAATTAAAAATTAAAAATTAAAAATTAAAAATTAAAAATTAAAAATTAAAAATTAAAAATTAAAAATTAAAAATTAAAAATTAAAAATTAAAAATTAAAAATTAAAAATTAAAAATTAAAAATTAAAAATTAAAAATTAAAAATTAAAAATTAAAAATTAAAAATTAAAAATTAAAAATTAAAAATTAAAAATTAAAAATTAAAAATTAAAAATTAAAAATTAAAAATTAAAAATTAAAAATTAAAAATTAAAAATTAAAAATTAAAAATTAAAAATTAAAAATTAAAAATTAAAAATTAAAAATTAAAAATTAAAAATTAAAAATTAAAAATTAAAAATTAAAAATTAAAAATTAAAAATTAAAAATTAAAAATTAAAAATTAAAAATTAAAAATTAAAAATTAAAAATTAAAAATTAAAAATTAAAAATTAAAAATTAAAAATTAAAAATTAAAAATTAAAAATTAAAAATTAAAAATTAAAAATTAAAAATTAAAAATTAAAAATTAAAAATTAAAAATTAAAAATTTAAAATTTAAAATTTAAAATTTAAAATTTAAAATTAAAAATTAAAAATTAAAAATTACAAATTAAAAATTAAAAATTAAAAATTAGAAATTAAAAATTAAAAATTAAAAATTAAAAATTTAAAATTTAAAATTTAAAATTTAAAATTTAAAATTTAAAATTTAAAATTTAAAATTTAAAATTTAAAATTTAAAATTTAAAATTTAAAATTTAAAATTTAAAATTTAAAATTTAAAATTTAAAATTTAAAATTTAAAATTTAAAATTTAAAATTTAAAATTTAAAATTTAAAATTTAAAATTTAAAATTTAAAATTTAAAATTTAAAATTTAAAATTTAAAATTTAAAATTTAAAATTTAAAATTTAAAATTTAAAATTAAAAATTTAAAATTAAAAATTAAACATTAAAAATTAAAAATTAAAAATTAAAAATTAAAAATTAAAAATTAAAAATTAAAAATTAAAAATTAAAAATTAAAAATAAAAAATTAAAAATTAAAAATTAAAAATTAAAAATTAAAAATTAAAAATTAAAAATTAAAAATTAAAAATTAAAAATTAAAAATTAAAAATTAAAAATTAAAAATTAAAAATTAAAAATTAAAAATTAAAAATTAAAAATTAAAAATTAAAAATTAAAAATTAAAAATTAAAAATTAAAAATTAAAAATTAAAAATTAAAAATTAAAAATTAAAAATTAAAAATTAAAAATTAAAAATTAAAAATTAAAAATTAAAAATTAAAAATTAAAAATTAAAAATTAAAAATTAAAAATTAAAAATTAAAAATTAAAAATTAAAAATTAAAAATTAAAAATTAAAAATTAAAAATTAAAAATTAAAAATTAAAAATTAAAAATAAAAAATTAAAAATTAAAAATTAAAAATTAAAAATTAAAAATTAAAAATTAAAAATTAAAAATTAAAAATTAAAAATTAAAAATTAAAAATTAAAAATTAAAAATTAAAAATTAAAAATTAAAAATTAAAAATTAAAAATTAAAAATTAAAAATTAAAAATTAAAAATTAAAAATTAAAAATTAAAAATTAAAAATTAAAAATTAAAAATTAAAAATTAAAAATTAAAAATTAAAAATTAAAAATTAAAAATTAAAAATTAAAAATTAAAAATTAAAAATTAAAAATTAAAAATTAAAAATTAAAAATTAAAAATTAAAAATTAAAAATTAAAAATTAAAAATTAAAAATTAAAAATTAAAAATTAAAAATTAAAAATTAAAAATTAAAAATTAAAAATCATTAACTAAAAGTCAAGTTAAATAAAATTAAAAATTAAATTAAATACAAATTATATTATTTTAAAAAATAATTATGTTTTCATATTAAATTTAAAAAATCTAAATTTTTTTACTTGGACTTGGACTTGTACTTAAATTTAAAATTAAAAATCATTAACAAAAATTCAAGTTAAATAAAACTAAAAATTTAATTAAATTAATATTATATTATTTTAAAAAATAATTATGTTTTCATATTAAATTTAAAAAATCAAAATTTTTTTAATTTTAAAATGTAAATTTTAATTTTATTGTTTTATTTTTAAGTTTAAAATTTTGTATTTGGTTTTCAACGAATTGTGTTTTCAAATATTTGAAATGATCAGTTATTCCATTTTCTCTTCCTTCTATTGAAATTTTTGAAAATTCTTAAAGTTTTGTAATTAGTTTACGTGACAAATTGATACCGAATCACAAAGGACCGTAATTTTTTCATTACATTGTTTTATAGGAATTTTTACGGTAAGATTAGATATGGTTTAAATAAAAAAAAAAAAATTAAAATTTCATCTGTGTCGATTAGCAAGAATAGCTTAAGTCTGATTTCAATGTTCATCTGTGTTTCAAATTATATGAAATAGTTTTTGCGCCATGGTATTGGTTTTAATCACGTTAAAAGCTCCATATTTTAAGTGCATATGTTGCTATACAATTGGAGTACAGCTTCATGAATTACTAACTTCAGTCTTCAGTTGACTTAGCGATTATTGCTTGTGGTACAGATAGGATCCTTTATATATTTTTAAACCTTTTCAGAAATTTATTTTTCCCTTAAAGTTATTCTCATGAATTTAGAAAAAAAAAATATGATTAAGTTGTAATGATTTTTTTCAAATCTTTATAATATTTTAATAGTTCATATATCTAATTCTTACATACTTAAACTGTTTTAGAGGCAACAGCAAAAATTATGGTAACCTAAAGTACATAAAGCTTTTTTATATTATTTCATTATAATAAATATAAACGTATTTTTATTTCTGGTCTTATCAAACAAGTAGTTCCAATATATTTCAAGCACCTTTATTTTTCTAAATTTTCAAATTAAAATTATTTTCTTACTTTGCTTTTCATTCAACTTTTTTCTTTCTAAACTAATATAGTTTTTAGTAAATAAAGTAATTTTTCTGGTTGTTTATGTTATTGAATAATTTCTTATAAATTTTAAAAATTTCAGGACAAGTTGAAGGAAATTGTCTTGAAACAAATCCCATTTTTAAAACAGAGCAAGGAAAATATTTAGCTAGCAGTGAGTAAAATAATAATTTCTCTGAAATAAATTTAAAGTAATCTCTTTTCTTTATATTATTACAGCGCTTGCAGAACCGCTTACCAAAGCACTTACCGAAATCGCCAATTTACGACCCGAAGACCCTGTAGCATTTCTAGCCAGTTTTCTTAAGAATTATGTGCGCAACTCTGAAACCAACGGTCATTTGAATAGCAGCAAAACCAACTCGACGGCTGTGATTGAGCCAACAGTAACAACGGAAAAAGTAGCAGCACCAAACGCAATGGGTATAGGTAGCGGAAAAATCGGACACGCCCAACAAAATGGCAACATACAAAACGGCAATGCCGATGAGATCGAAGAGGAACAGTCTGCATCACCCGATGATTCATCGCAACCCAAGTTGGAGGATCGAGATGAGCATGGCCAAAGCATGCTACATTTTTCAAGTGCACGTTCACATCGACGTGGAGGTCTTCTACATATGATCGAAGAGTCCAAGATTGATATAACCTATCGCGATGAACTATATCGCACTGCGCGTGATGTCTCGCTGCAGGCCAATCAGCCAGCAAATGCCAAGGAAATTGATCATTATGTGCTCTCCTTGGCGGTAGTGGGTGAGTGTGAACTGATCTAGTGGTTGAGAGATCTTACATGGATTAATCATGTAATGCGCTTAACTATTTTCAGGTGACTTAGCTCCTTTTGAGCACTTGGCTTTGTCAGGCTATGATCATATAATCGATGTCGTCAATGATGAGGGCGAAGGTATAATAGATGTCGCATTAGCCAAAGGTCATGATGAACTTGCGGATTTCTTGAAAAACATCAGATCATTAGAGGTATAGTTTTCTTATGGGAGACGGTTATATTTAAATATCTTGTTTTTTGCATTTACAGGAACAACGCGAGGAATTGCATGAGTCGATACGAGAAAATAACATTGCTCGAGTCCATGAATTAACTTCAGGGCCATATGGCAAATGGTTGATTGGCGCTAAGAACTATTATGGTAAGAGCAGTGGCGTAGCTAGGGTTGGTGGCACCCGGGGCGGAAACTAAATTGTGCACCCCTTTAGAAGATTTTTTTTTTTATAAAATAAGTCGATGAATCTTACTACATATTTTCGAATCAATCTCTACAAAACACGTTTTCGAAGAGATTAAAAAAATAAACAAAAATATTCTATCCATGAATATTTGATAAAAGAAGTAAAAATCTAAAATTTTCAGAAACTTTTTTCAGAATTTTTTTCTGAATTGTTCTAATATTTTTGTCTACCGGGCTTATAAGTTGGGAGAGAAAAATTTACTATCAGTAAACGACACAATATCTGTTTTAAATAATTGAAGAATTGAAGTTATAAAAACTTCAGTTAGTTTAATATAGAAAACTTTTGTAAGTAAGTAAAAAGTTTATTGCTGATTTTTAAACTAGTAGTTTTAAGGCTTGCGTACGATGAAATTAGTGCACACATAAACTTAAATAACTTATAAACAAATTGATGTTAAAAAAAGAAATTAACGTTTTATTATCAACAATTCTATTCATGATTATTTTATTAACAAATATATGAAACATTATTAATTATAATTAATATGAATAATTATTCATGAAATAATTGACTTTTTCTGGAACACATCCCATTAAACTTTTAATGGTGTCTTCAGGACTTGCTTACTTGCCACTGACCATTAACTTGAAAATATTTTGATGTTTTCAGCAACCTGTGTACCTTATGTTCTTCATTATCCTTTTTGCCAGAGCCCAATATCTCCCGATGGGTTTGAGCTCCGGGCAGTTTGGTGGATTTGCATACCTGGGTACAAATGTAATATTTTTCTTTTCATACCATTCAATAGCAGATTTGCTGTAATGGCATGAAGCCAAATCAGGCCAAAAACAGGAAGAGACCTCATGCTGCCTCATGAATAAATGCTGCCACAGCTATAAATGACCTGCCATACCAAGAACTTCTTCGGGAATTTTGATTTTTTTGGGTCTTAAATTCTTGCTGGACATTTCCTCTTTGATTGGCAACATAATAATCGACACCTGCAAGCTGAAAAGTCACTAAGTACATATGTTTCATCGTCCATCTGCAGCAATCGAATTTTTTTAAGAAATCTCGGTGAAGTATTTTGGCTCGCTTTTTTGCCTGAACATTATTTTTAGAACTCCTGTCCGGAACTTTCTGTACTTTTAATGGCTTAAGTCCTTCCTCTTTTTTCACTTTTCTGAAAAAAGCCTCAGAGCATTGCACTTTTTCAGCAACTTTTCTACCCGAAATATTGGGATTTTTTTTAAAAAAAGCAATCACCTTTTTGGCAGCATTTGGGCTTTCAAACCCTTTTTTTGCCACTTCCTTGCTTTCGAGTAATATTTAAATATTCCTTATAGTTTTTAATAACACGAGAAACGGTATGTCGTGAAACTTGGGCTTTTCTGGCAATAGCTTTCAAAGTCCAATTTGGATTTTCGTTAAATAAATTACCAATTAGTTCACGCACTTCTACTTCGCTGCTCATGGTTAAGCCAAAAACTATCGAATGAATTTAAGAATTAACATGAAGATTTGTACAGATCTTTCAAAGGTCATCTGATTAAAATTTAAAAATTTTTTTTTAATTCTTTGAATTTTACAAGTAATAAAGTGTGCACCAGTTTCATCGTGCGAAAGCCTTATGTAATAGTATACCCAAAACATATTACAATTCAAAATTATGTTCTAACAGGTTAAAAGCTGTAAATGAGGTTTGTTTCATGATAAATAGACTAAGAACTTAGTTATCACAAAATCATAAAGTAAATTTTTATTTTCGACTTTATGTCATGAACATGTTTTTCTGAAAAGTTCTGGAGAAATGTATTGCTTACAAAACAACTGACGCCTCCATTCATCATACTCTGAAAATCATGCAGGATTTCGAAATTTAATGGTTTTAGAAATGTCTACTTTGCCAGCAAGTTTGAACAAGTGCTTTTTTATAAAACTTAATGGAATATAAAAAAAATTTTCTTACATTTTTCCTTTTGTACTCCATGTTAATATCATGGAAAATTTTAATATAATTTGTTTGGAAATTGCACCCTTTACCAATGAAAAATTTCATATAGAATTGACTTGAGTTTTAGTGTGAGCGTTAATATTGAACAAAATTTAAAATAAAGTTAAAGTTCGTTTCAATAAGAACGAAGTCCTGGTGATGGTACAAAATATTTTCATTCACTTTTGCACCCTCTTGATATTCAAATATAAAACCGAAGTCATTGAGGTGTGTTATTTTTATTAAAAAAATCAAAAATTATGTGGTAAAAAGTTATTTTGCCAAATTCTGCACCCCATTTTGGCGTGCACCCGGGGCGGAGCGTCCCCTCCCCCCTTGCTACGCTACTGGGTAAGAGACTTAAGTCAATTTTAATTTACTTTTATAGAGTTTGAAAACAGAAATGCTTAGCGGCCACTTATTTAAGATTTTTATGCATCGAGTAGTACTGATGGTAGTCATGTCCTTTAACGTTATTAAAGTATTGATAAAGATATGCCAAAATAAGATGTGGTAGCTTTTATTTTACTTGATACTTACATAATTCTTAATAGGCTTTTTTTTTGAGAATTATATTTTAGCCTTATTATAACATATTTTTTTTTACAAAAATTTCAATCACAAAATTATAATTATTTTTAGAGCTTTAATTCAAGTGATTCATCACTACATCGCGAGCAAATACGTTTAAAAAATACTTTCGTCTATAATCCAGGGATTTAAGTCCAAGAAGAACACGCTTTATTAAAATAAAAATAGCCTTAAGGATAAGGATTTTTAAATTTCCCAGCATTACGTTTAATTAAACCATCAGTACACATGCTTTAGAAAGAATTGCATCATAGTGCTTAGCAAAGATAGTTTTCTATCCCATTTTCTATCCCCTAAATCAGTTTTTGATACGACCCTTGAGTAGGGCAACCAGATTAAAATTTGGTGAGGGATAACAAAAAGGAGGACATATGTTACATGGACATACACTATATGTTTTAATATTAAAAAATGCATTCAAAAGGAAAAAAAGAGTTGCTCTGTTGCCAGACTGTCTACTAAACGGTTGTAAATTTGAAGCACAAAATCGTAAATAATAGGAATGACAAAAACAAGTCAGATATAAAAGGGAAAAGAAGTGCTCCCCAAAGAAAGAAAAAAACTGAATAAAAAATTACAAAAGATTTCTCATCTGTAAAAAATGAGGACATTTGTGTCTGAACGGTGGACATTAAGACACTCCATTTTCCATTTATTTTTAATGGAATAAATGAACATGTCCTTCCTCAAATGACCATCTGGTTACCCTATCCTTTCAAAATTTCATTGTTAAGATCAAATGTTCCTTCCGCTAGAAAGTTTCTCGTGTAGAAGGACATGACGACTCTTAGCAGCAGACAATGCAAGTCACATTAAAGTTATGTCAGCTTTTACGCAAGTTAACAATTCTGAATTTTAAATTCATCAGCATACATAAGGCATTTTGAGAACTGAATACAGTTTGGAAGATCATTAATGAGCAGAACAAATTATAGAGGTCCAAGATGACCCTTTGAAGTACTTGCCTTGAGTTAATTCAGAACTTTTACAAATAAAGCAAGAAAATCTACTAACAATTCGAATAGACTGTACACGACTTACAAGATAGTTTTCCCAACCATGTAAGCAACAAGGTGTGAAACCGTAGGCTGCTTTGTTTATATAATATAACAGTGTACTAATTGTTAACTTCTTTCCATTTCATGGGATAATAAATAAGAAAATAGAATCAGCCAATCTAACTTATCTAACGGATAGTGACATCCCTATAAAAGACAAAGCCATGCTGGTATTCAGATAATTTATTTTTGATACAAGCATATGGGGCAGTTATGATATCAATCGATAATCATCCGACTTATTAAAATTGACAAAAAAAAAAAATTAAACAGGAAAAAATTAAAATAAAAATAACATTTTAAGATTTTTTCCTTTTTTATATTTTTTTTTTTTAATTCTTTTTATTTTTAATTTATCGGATGGAGAGTGCAACAATTTAAAAATCGATATCAGATGGTTAATAAAGGTAAATTTTTCCATTAAGGCAGAGTAGATTTTATTAAATTTTGAGGTTTACCGTAGCCGCCATTTTGTATTTTGGATTTTTAATAGCTTGTATATGCAAGGAGGTGGTGACCGTGGCATGCAGGTTAAGTGAGTGGCTCAGCATGCTCGGAGCCCGAGTTCGATCCCCAGTCGCGGCGAAAAGTTTTTTCAATAAAAAATTTTTCTGATCAGTCATCACCTCTCTGCAGACAATGACAAACCTCAGAGAGTAAATAATGCCTTGTAAAGCTTCTTGAGAACATGAAATTTAGCCGTTCGGAGTTGTCATAAAACATGTAGGTCCAGTTCTCGGTCAATTTTGTGCAAACATTTAATAACACACACAACACAATTGATCATAAGAAGCTCGGTCAAAGTCCTTTCAGGGGCTGAAATGGGCAATTTGTTTGGTTTTTGTTTTTATATGCAATGAGTGGTTGAAACTAAAGATTTGAAGACAAAGTCAAAGTCTTGATTTTGTTCATTTTTCTTAATTATTAAAGTTTTGTTTTACTAAATTTTTAATCCGTCACCTTGATTTTTCTGTGATTTCTGGCCGCAATATTGGGCTACCATTTTGAAATTCTTCAAAATGCCATAGTTGCGCATAAAGTAGGATCCATAACGAATATTTTAAACACAAGATTTTTGGCCACAGTCTTGTTTCGTTTGACAAAGAACGTCCCATATATATGAAAAAACTTAGTTTTCATACCTTTGAGCTGGTTTTGAGGACACAGAAAATTGGTTAATTTGGGTTAAACTGCAATTTCATTTTGCTCCAGCATATCAGAGGAATATTTTTGCACTAAAAAGCTTGCTTGTTTTTGTTTGAACAAAGCTTTTATAGGAAAAA
The DNA here is from genome assembly GCA_958299015.1 of Tetanocera ferruginea. Classification (NCBI taxonomy): domain Eukaryota; kingdom Metazoa; phylum Arthropoda; class Insecta; order Diptera; family Sciomyzidae; genus Tetanocera; species Tetanocera ferruginea. The sequence goes on from OY282640.1 coordinate 38,257,794, forward strand.
TTAGGTTTTTTTGATTTATGGGGTGAATTTGGACCATAAGGATTGGGTTTCGACGGTTCTAAGAAATTATTGTCCAGAAAGTTGTTAATGCTTACTGTTAATGCTAATGTTGATAAAGTTAATAAGAAAAAAGTTTTTCTAAAAAAAACTGCATCACCTTGTATTTGATTTTCAACTTCGAATTCGAAATTCCTAGCCCTATTTTCTTTGATATTCGGACATGCACAGACCCGAGTGGTTTTTATAGTAGACGCCTACCTTTCGGTTTAATTCTACTTGCCCCATGGCGAGGAGTCATGGACTTTCGAAATTTACTCTCAACAGACGCGTTCTCAGGATTCACATCCATCGAAAATGCCGGTGTACAGGAGCATAGGGCCAACATGTCTATTCGGAGTTGCTTTCTCAAATCTAATGGTTTTTGGAATATAATTAAATTTGTCGACCAGTTTCCAGGCAGACAGCACCCAAGATTTCTACTGAGCTACTCTTCTTTTCAATCATATCATGAAGAATTTGATCGCCATTATAGCCATATAAAAATTAATTATTTTCCGGGCATGACCAGTGCCCTATGGAAATCAGGCGCCATTTATCATTTCGGGTAAAATAATTTAATAATTCGACAACCATAGTACCAAATTGTGGAAATTTAATGTGAGGTTAAACTAAATCCACCTCCATTGGTAAGGAGCGAGACCTATCTAAAATCTTTTGCTCATAGGATATGCCATAGGATATGCCTCTTGCTCATAGGTTTCATTCTTGGAATGAGTACTCAATAAAACAGGAAATGAATTAAAATGGTTTTGACACACATGACTTGATAAGCAAGCTTATCATAATATCCCAGTATAAATACTGTTGGATACTTTTTGGATATTTTTATGACTACTCAAGATGTCTAATAAAATTAGACCAACTTGGAGCCATATAAGCTTTCTAGTATATACAATATACTGTTGAACACTTATTTTTTTTCCAAAACTGACCGCCTTATCTAAATCAAATAAGAAAATTTGGTTCAGCCGACATACAACATTAACCAAATGCATAGCATGTCCGAACACAGGATCATATTATGCTCCATGAGACCAATTTTTCTGGCATAAATGAGCCTATCGTTGGAAGTTTGTTCATTCTCATCACTTATACTCTTATACCCATAGAGACCCATATCAGCTTTTATTCATAACAGTAATTATCTTGCTAGCAGTATGTTTTGTATCATTTGGATACGCAGGTACAATAATCAGATTTTATTTCCCACTTCCATGATTTTGCAACTCAAAGCGAGGGCTCATGGCAACCTATCTTTTACGTAACATACATAATTGAACCGTTATCCAAATACGCATGACACAATCCTCCTCATTTTCACTGGATTGGGAATGGCTATTGGCTTACCATTAACACCACCAGGCGGAGTTATTCGGACATGCACAGTGTAATATGCAATATTAGTTAGTTTTTTCAAATAACTAAAAATTTTTTCACGACGCAGGAATTCATTAGGACTAGAGTTCAACAGCGGCCGAAATTCGACATTTTCACATAAATTCCCTGTTGATTCTATACAAAATTAATGTGAAAAACAAATTTTCTTCATAAAAATTCTTGAAATCTTGATAAATCTCTTCCCCTGATAGGGTTATAAAGTTAAGGTCCGTAATAGCTGTATTATAGAATGGAATTTGATTACTATGTGAAGTTTCATCTACATGATTCGATTGCAGGATAATACAAAAAAAGCGCTTATTCCTTGGAGATTATTCGATGACTTGGTTTCCTTTGAGTTTTTCTTTATATTCAAAAAAGTTCAAAATGATTTAGAGTTCCTCTTAATCTTTCCCTGCTTGAAAATATCCATGTAAGAAAACTATATTTTACTTAAACTTGTTATTCTTTGAATCATTAAGTGTTTAAAGTTAGTAAGACTATTATTATACTTATACCAATCTGCTTAGTACCCGTACGAACCTTTTTCGAAGGTACAAATCTTATAAGATTTCACTATTCAATAGGACATTTAATCGAAGTCGAAGAAAACAAGATTTAGCAGATTTTCTGACGTATTTCTTACAGATTTTTATGATTTAACCTTAGAGAGAGAGTATAGAACCTATGAATTATGCATCACCCACTTCACCTAACGTGATCGAAGTCAAGTATATTAAAAACTAGTAAGGTATATCTTCGACTTGGCCGAAGTTAAAATACCCCCACGGGCGATTCGTAATGGTACAAAATCTTAAATTGCAGCTCTTTTTATATGAGATTTCAAAAAAATGTTACTATTTTGATGACGTCTAAAATCCATTCATATCAAATTGTCTGCCTGCAAAGTAAATACAAGCCTTTTTATAAATTTTTCAATTAGGGGTTGTATGGGAGGTGGGCGTGTTCTTGAGTGGTTCATGTGCCAATTTTTCTAACACGCCACTATTTTGATATAATATACACAAATACCCAATTTCAGGTCTGTAGTTTAAATATTAGTCTATTCATACACTCAGGCAAAAAATGCTGTTTTATCAAACAAATCATGGGTTGAAATTACAGATTTCACTGTTAAATACCATCCAACAAATGAAACTTTCAAATCAACAGTCGGTTGACTGTTGGTCTATGGAACACGAAACCCGTATAAAAACTTATTTGTTGGAATTTTATCACTGGTTTGAAAGTTCATGTATGGCCGAGTGTGCTAACGTGTGCGTCTAGTACTCGAGAGTCCACGGTTCAAATCCGGCAAGGCCAACAAACAATTTTTTTTTATTTAAAATATTTGTTTTTAAATAAAAAATAAAATTTGCAATTATTTTTTTTGCAAGACTGTAAGCATTTTATTTTGAAGATTATTTTTGACCAAACAATTAATGAAACAGAATTATTATTATTTCAATTATTAAATTACAATTTTTGATACTTACACAGCTAGGGTTCGAACCCACATCCTCCGCATGACAGTCTAGTGCATTTCCACTGAACTATTGGCAACGATAATATAAATATAGCAAAACACATGTAAAAACTATTGCTTAGGAAAAATAGACAATTCAACAAAAACACAAAAATATTTCAACAGATGATTTTAACAGCACAAAAATACTTTGCAACGTTCATTCAACAAAGAAAATTGTTTACTTAAACGCAAATCATTTAATCGAACAGTGTTTTGTAACAACAGTGGCCGACTGTTAATATTACAGTTGATATTTTTCTGAGTGTAGAGTTTTCAATATTATGGATTGTATGGGAGGTGCGCGTGTTCATCAATGGATGACGCCCATTTTTCTAACAAATCTTAATTATATTATAAAAAGAATACATATCTAATTTTACTTTTGTAGCTTCGATAGAAGCCTATTTATATAGTTTTTAACTTTGGGGTTGTATGGGAGGTGGGCGTGTTCGTGGGTGGATTACGCCCATTTTTCTCCCACGTCTTAACTTTGAAATAAAAATAATAAATATTTAATTTTATTTTTATAGCTACGACACAAGCCTCTATATATAGGTTTCAATATTAGGGTTGTATGGGAGGTGGGCGTGTTTGTGGGTGGATGACGCCCATTTTTGTAGTACATCTGAGTTTTGTTAAGGACTAAACAAATACCGAATTTAAGTTTTGTAGCGTAAATATTCGCTTCTTTATGGATTTTTCATCATTGGGGTTGTACGGGAGGTAGGCGTGGTTTTCATCCGATTTAGCCCATTCTCGAAATTGATCTTAGTTTTTTAGAAAAAAGCTTATATATCGAATTTCAGCACGATAGCTTTAAAATTACGGCTGCAATCGTGTCCACAGACAGACGGACAGACAGACGGACATGGCTAAATCAACTCAGGTGGTGCTGCTGAGCAAGAATATATATACTTTTCTATACCTACCACGCCTCCTAATGGGCATTACACACGTCGTGACAAAATTAATATACCCCTTTCGCAGTACACGTGGGGGTATAAAAATGCAAAGATTATGTTTGATTTCTTGAAATTGGTGGAATGTAGGTATGTATATTAGAGTGGGTCGAAAAAAAAAGTTTGAAAAAACCACCCCCTATTTTAAAGGTGACCACGAGAGGATTCCGAAAACAAACAAATTTTTTTTTTTTGACCACCGGAAAAACAGCCAAAATGGTCTTTTTCGCATAACTTAAGCATTACATGTCAGATCTTAAAAATTATGTGTCGTTGAAAAGAGCTTTACGAGCACTACAATGTCTTCTTAGAACATTTTTACTTCTGATGCCATATTCAACTATTAAGCCCTATTAGCCCGATTTATCCCCCTTAAATTTATTTTTTTCCCCCATATAATTAAACTCCTTCAAATTTGTGTAATTTGTGTTAAAAAAAATTATTTATTAAGTTTCTTTTACAATTTTGTTTATATTATATGCTTGTTCGTTGACTAAACTAAAAGTAAATTTTTAAAAAAAAAAAAGGATTTAATCAAATATTTGAACTATAATAACTTCTTTGTTTTTAAACTTGATAAATAATTTTTTGAACACAAATTAAACAAATTTGAAGGAGTTTAATTATATGGGGGAAAAAAAGAAATATAAGGGGGATAAATCGGGCTAATGGTACTTACTAGTTGAATATGACCTCAAAAATAAAAATGTCCTGAGGAGCATTGTAGTGCTCGTAAAGCCCTTTTTAACGACATATCATTTTTTAAGATCTGATATGTAATGCTTAAGTTATGCACAAAAGACCATTTTGGCTGTTTTTCCGGTGGTCCAAAAAAAAATTTTTTTGTTTTCGGAATCCTCTCGAGGTCAACTCTAAAATAGGGGGTGGTTTTTTCAAACTTTTTTTTTTGTATGGAGGCCGACCCACTCTAATGTATATCTACTTTAACATATATCTGTCCTACAACTTCTGTGACTTGTAAGTAACGGTATCTTATGGCAAGAAAATAATTAGCGAACGACAGTATAATTTCAATAGACAACAATTAAGAAAGTATCTGCGACTTGGTCAAAATTAAAATACCCCCGCAGTCATGCTGAAGTATAATCAAATTTATTTAGGTTTCATTATTTTGATGACGTCACTTTGTGTGTGGGAAAGGCGTAGTTTTAGTCCAATTTTAAACTCACAGTACGTTTTGAGTATGAAAGTTTATGTGTGAAGTATCACATCAAGTCAATATATTAATTTTTGTAGAATTTGTTAATTTTTCTTGATGTTTTGATGACGTAATTTTTTAAAGGAGGTAGGGGTGGGCTTCATCCCATCATTATCAAAGGCAGGCTTCATTTTCCTATCAAATGGGAGGCAGGCTTGATTTTCATCCGGTTTGGAACAATTTTGAACTTGATCTTTATTTCTTAGATTAAAGATATGCTGACCAAGGATATATATACTTTTTTATACACCCTTTTATGGGCGTTACTAGCGTCTTGAAAAAAAAATAATTAAGGAAAGAATTGAAAATTAAAGAGTATAACCATGGTCTGCTCGAGATTCGAACCCAGGACCTTAGCTTTTATGTTTTTAAATAAATAAATTTTGACGATTGTTCCACTCTTCGTCTTTTCATTCACATATTTTCAAAAATGTTTATAATAGACGACTATTATATATAAATAAGATGAAATGACCTAGAGATGATTTTAATATGAGTCTTTATATAAGATTAGCAGCGTAGCATTTAAAACAGATAATATTATTAGATATTAAGGTATTTTTCCCTAAAATTTCGATATTTATTATATAAATGTAAATATTTTAAGTGTAAATGCCCTACGGACAAAGCAGGGTCAATTGCTCTAAAGTAACCGGTCCTGTGCCAGTTCTTATTTAACCTATCACAGGACAGGTTCGATATTTCTCAGAACGGGACCAATAGTTTTTAAATGTGTTTTGCTCTATTAATCTTATCGTTACCAATAGCTCAGTGGAAGTGCGCTAGACTGTCACGCGGTGGACGTGGGTTCGAACCCTGGCTGTGTTTAATAATAAAATTTAATAATTGAAATTCTAATTCTATTTCATTAACTGCTTAATCAAAAATAACCTTCAAAATAAATTTGCTTAACATCTTGAAAATTTAATTTTTCATTTAAAAACCAAAAAAAAAAAAAAAAATTTTGTGATTTTGCCGGGGATTGAACCCAGGTCAGTCGAGTACTAAGAAGGAACGATAACAAGCTCGACTAAACATGAATTTCCAAAACGTTGATTCAATTTCATTAACAACTTGCGTATAAGTGTACCGTGTTCTATAAATAGACCGGCTACTGATTAGGTCCGAAGGTATCCATGAGGTGTCAATTGACACCTGCCGATATATTTTTGAACCGGTTCTAGGATTGGTCCAAAGGTATCTAGCCGGTGTCAATTTACCCCTGTCAATGACAACGCCATGTAAAAGGGACCGGTTGGTTTCATATGTTGGTGGTAGAATTGGGACCGGTCACTATCACTTTGGAACCTATCACGTGATAGGTTCTGAACCGGTTCTTTTGTCCGTAGGGGTACTAAGCAGGAACGCTAACAAGCTCGACTAAACATGAATTTCCAAAACGTTGATTCAATTTCATTAACAGCTTGCGTATAAGTGTACCGTGTTCTATAAATAGACCGGCTACTGATTAGGTCCGAAGGTATCTATGAGGTGTCAATTGACACCTGCCGATATATTTTTGAACCGGTTCTAGGATTGGTCTAAAGGTATCTAGCCGGTGTCAATTTACCCCTGTCAATGACAACGCCATGTAAAAGGGACCGGTTGGTTTCATATGTTGGTGGTAGAATTGGGACCGGTCACTATCACTTTGGAACCTATCACGTGATAGGTTCTGCACCGGTTCTTTTGTCCGTAGGGTGGTTAAAGAAAACCATGAGAAAATCATGACTTGAATTTTTTCTAATAGCAACTTATCTTCATAATTTACAGGTCGCACTGCTATGCATATTGCTGTTCTCAAAGAGTCTGAAGAAATCGTTCAACATTTCGTTGGAATAAGCCCGGAAGCGTTGAAAATTGGCGATAATGTGAGTTATTATAAGTAAAAGTAAAATCAAAAATCCCTCAACTTATGAATAATAAAAATTCTTATACTACAGTTGGAGCGAAATTCGCTACACTATGCCATGGGTACAAATGCGGTGGAAACCATCAGTCGCATATTGATACAAAAGGGTGCCAAACGTACAAACAAGGATTTGAAAGGACGTCAACCGACTTATTATTTTATGAATAAAGCGGATATTTTACGTTTGCAGGAAGAGGAAGATGAAAATCGTTAGAAATTTAAACTTGCAATTCTATTGAATTTGGACTTAGTTTAAGTAAAAACAAAAACAACATTGGTAAAAAAGCTTTAAATTTTGAAAAGTTTTAGTAGACAGTGAATTTATAATGAATTTGTAGTGCTTTAAGATAACAAAATTAATAATAATTAATAATAAGAGAGAGTTTTGAAAATAAAAACGAACATTTTTCTAAGTTGTCAAAATTTTGTATACATCAACAAACATATATAAAACAGAAATGTTGTTAATGATTCGAATACGATATTGGTTAAAGTGCCTAAAAAATGTCATTACAAATAGATTTTGTTAGTTTAAGTTATAGAATTTAAAAAAAAGTAGTTTAAGCTTGTTGCTGAAAAATAATCCAAAATACACAACACTTAGTTTTAAGAATTTTAGTCAATAATTTTTAAGCCAATATTGCTCGAATACTTCACAAAATGCTCATTTTAGTTTTAGCCAAAATGATGCAAGCAAGTAGTAAATAATGAGTTAACAACAATTACAATAAAAATTGCAACAGTAGTTGACAAACTCCAACGTAGACTAATTATTTTATAAACAAAACTATTTTGATGAATGTTTACAAACATATAAACATATAAAAAAATCAAATACTCAGACGGTTTGACGTAAGGTCAACATATGGTGTTTGAACGTTTAACGATAAGATTAGCAACGTGTTTTCTACAGTTATCATGTTTAAATTATTATCACCTGAAGCTTTGCTTTATAAGGTTGATAAGAAAATCTTATAGCAGTTCATTGAATGCTACGCATGAATTCATCCACTTAATCCATTTTAGCACCTGATAAGATAAACGTGTCGTGTACTGTCGAATTAAGATATGAAGTAAGACGTAAGCCAAATAAACATGAGCAACGAAGCTTTGACCTATTATATTGGTATTATAAATTATATTTTTTAACAACTGCTGGATATTTTTATGAATCATAATTGCGAATCATATAACTTATATTAATTTATAATAGAATGGTTATCATTTGGCTTGAAATTATGATTCTATTTCTCTTCCTCAATGAATCTTAACTTTTAAATTAAAGTTTAATAATTGTTCTAAGAATAACTAAAGACACCTTAAGAACACAGAAAATTCGATGCCATTTAAAAAAAAATAGAAAAATTTTTGCCCGAGATGACGGTTTAACTCAAGATTCGTTGGCTCACACGCCACACTTACGCACGATTACTGCCGCCATAGATTTGTTTATAGAAACGAATTTAAACATTTTTTTTTGTGTTCTTACTAGTTTTTGCATGATTTTGTAAGGGAGGTATAGAACCATTAGCGCAACCAAAGGGGGGATTTTTTGGGTTTAAACCCCCCCCCCCCCAAAAAAAAATTATTGTAGTACCAAGCAAAATAGGATCCTATCAAAGTGATTTACAAAAAATTAATCACACGTCTTATCAAATGAGTGAAAAGCCCAAATGTATATTTAAATTCAATTCTCGTTAATTTATAATTTCTGGGTGTTGTTCAATTTTCGTTAAGTTCTGATTCTGTTCACTTAGGGGTTATTGACAATACTTCGATTTGAGTAGTCTTTTCATATTTTAGCATGGAACCCACTTAGGCGGCTGAAATATTTGGGAAAAACTCAAGTTTTATAATAAGGGTGCTCACAGTTCTGTATTATCTGCTCTGTTAACTTTGCCGTCTATTAACTTTAGAACAGTTTAGCACGTGTTAACTTTGATTGTTTTTGTTTTACGTACAAACTTGAGATACCACTTGTTGCTAAAGTTATCTCACTTCTGCTCATGTCTTTCTTTTGTGTTAATGTGGTATCACTAATCAGCTGATTTAATTTTGTTGCAAAAAATGGAAGAAGAATAGATCGTCGAAGAAGCAAGTACATTTTTCCATAATGATCAATTTTAAAATTTTTTAAAACTATTTTTGCAATTTAGCTCCAAAACACAAAAAGAGGTGCTCACAGTTCGATTGAAATATCTTTCTAAAGTTGCCAGGTGTTAACTTTAGCATCAAACTGTGAATTCCCTTAATACAAAATTATAAAGCCTGAATTTAGGAACAATCGGTTGAGTCACTCGCCACCAGGGATGATATTTTGAGTGGAATAGTACTTTTTTGAGTACTATTTGCTCTACAAAAGTACCCAAGTACCTTCTTGCCAAAAAAAGTACTCTAATATATTAAAATATTTTACTTGAAATTTTGTCAAGAGTTAAAAAAAAATCATTTTTGAAAACTAAGTCAAAAACTTCTTGCCAAAATTCTCGCCCAGTCACGTTTTATTTGCCGTTGATTTTAGAAATGTTCCTGGAACAAGAACTTTTTTTTAAAAAAAGTCGAACATTTTCATTAAAATGCGCAATATCTTTGGTTAGCGGCAAAAATTTGAAATTTTTTCGATTAAATAGTAAGATCTTCTTTAGTACTACTATTTCCAACCATTTGTTTATTTGTAAATGCTACACCAGCTAATATTTTTACGAAAAACATGTTTTTTGGAAGTTTTTCGAAATGGTTTAGCTCACTGGCGGCTATCGTTACAGCAAAAAAAAAAAAAAATGGTTGTGCATTCGTCTTAGAATTGATCAAGGTTTTTTTTTAAGTTTGTGACAATAATAACTTTTTGTTTCCCCCATAGAAGTTGAGACACCCTAACATACACCCTAACGGGTTCTGAAAGAAGCCCTGATTACTTATTGTTCCTTTGGGTGATAAATATAATAACATTTAAAAAAGTATTTTTTATTTATTCACATATCATTACTTAATAAAAAGTACCATAAACAATAAATAAGTACTATTTGCCTTTGTAAAAAAGTACTCTCGAAAATGATCCGACATCATCACTGCTCGCCACCGAAATAATTAAGGAAATTCCCTCTACAATTTTCATTTCTCGTCCTGTTTCTGTCTTAATTTTTTTTTAACGCAAACTAACCCAAACTCGGCAGGAATAAGGTTTATAGTGAAGTCATATGATTCAGTTCCGATTGACTTCGAAAACTAGAGAAAAAAAATTCAAAAAATCATAATTTTGTATCATACTTTCCCAAATCTGCTTCATTAAAAATTTCTCTAAATTGCCAAATATTATCTGATTTTATGATATAAAGGCCTTTAAGAAAAAAATGTGTTGGTTTGATTTTTCTGTTCACCCATTTTGTTTAGTGATATGGGCTTTTCCGCAGAAAAGTCTACCGTGACCAAAAAATTAAAAGTTAACTAACATTTTTTTACTTGTACTATTATTACAATATTAAAATTTAATTTAATTAAAGGGTTAAAATTTTTCCCCTGTTGCGATGGCAAGATATCGTGCTACCAAGTTAAAGTTAAAGTTTTGGTCAGATTTCTTTATTTCTATGACCATTTTCTCTTTACAATTTCCGTTTCTAAGAGTAATTGTGCAATTGCACTCTTATGCAAAACTTTTTCTACAACAACAACTAACCACAAAATAAATGCAAAAGAGCAAACAAATATCAATTACGGTAAAATTTTGATTTGCTTTTAATGATATTCTGAGGTAACGTCACGCCAGACAAAAAAGCATTTAGTTCTATTTTTTCTACACTGACGTTCAGAAGTGCATGAAATTTTGCATTTTAATAAATTTTAATAAAGTTAAATAAATTTTATAAAAAAATCGCTAAGAAGAAAAACCGTTAATTTTATATTAAATTTGAAAAGTGAGTAACGTCACGCCACATTTCTCGAAGTTTGCCTGATTTCGTTACTGAATTTGGTTGCAGGTATTTTAGTGGAATTTTTTTCCAACTTCTCATGGTCGATGGGATAGGAGTTAAAAAAATCTAATATATAATAGCTAAATTATATATACAATAGGTTATGTTTTATTTACGTCTAATTTCTAATCTAAAATTTTCTAATCTAAGTCCAAAACCACTTCTGTTTTCTGTATCGTCATGCCAGAGGGATTTTATTGTTATGTAGGTGGTGAGGGACTCAACTCAAAATGTAAGAAACAAGTCGTAAAACGGCAGCACAACGGAAGCTTGTAACACATTTTGACCATCCAGACCACTCCAGAACCAAGTTAAGTTAAAAATTGTTTTGCGATTATCGAAAGATTTTGACGATAAGAAAATACTTAAGACATGTTTTTATGATAACTTTGACAAATAAAAAATTACAGATTTTTTATAAAACTTTTTAAAAGAATCATTTTATATCAACGTTGCACGATCCATAAAAGAGTGCATTTTTAAACAAAAATTGACTTAAATTTTAAAAAAATTTTAGTTTTACCTTGTAAAAGTTATGTATCAATTATGTTATAAGAGTTTTTGAGAAAATTGTTGATTAATTTTTAGGGTAAAACTCAAAAGCGACCAGATCAAGTTTATTTTTGCAGATCTTAGTTGTAGCACCCATTCTCTAAGAAAGCTCGAGGGGAGCAACAAAATTAACACTTTTGAAAATACCATACATTTCATGGGTACTCTAACAAATATGTATTTACTTAACTTAGCGTATGATAGGTAATTACTTTTTTTGGACCCTTACTAGAACCAAAAGCTATCTACGCCACTGATAAAGGCTTTGTATTTATGTTTTAATAAAAATATTAAAAAATTCTTTGTAACATTCTATAACACTTAGTTACTTAAAAAGTACAAGTAAATATAGTAGATCCATAACAGCGAAAAAGATGTAACCATCAAAACCAAAATTTTAAAAGAGAACAATTCTCTAAATTATTTTCGATTCGAAGATTTTTAGTTACGACAAGGTTTTTACACAATCCTAACACGTAAATAACTATATTATTATAATTACTATTATTTTATGATTATACTAGTTCTTTCCCGTCAAAAATGACGGGCCCGGTTTTAATGACGGAATTAAAAATCAGCGATGGTTGCATATTCGATTTTAAATTGTGCAATTAACAATTTTTAGTTTCAAAAATATATAAAGTACCTTAAAGTAAAAACGGAAACTATAGTAGGTACGACGAAATAAGTTTAAAAATTTTTTTGAAAAACTGAAAATTTCAAAATGAAATAAAAAATATTCAATTCAATATATCACAAAACAAAAAATGCCTAAAAATATGCTATGAAATTTTAAAAAAAAATCAAGCGTTCCGCACTCACATTTTACGGAATTATGTTATAGTATAATATTAATGATAAGTAGACCTCGGATTTTGCATATTTGCATATTTTTGAAGAATTAAGATAGATAAATTCTGATGACACCAAAGTTCGTTTCATTGAAAATAGAGTGGAAAACGAAATGCATATCTTAAATTTTTTTGCATATTTTCATAAAATGCATATGCATAATATATGCCAAAAATATGCAAACTATGCAAAATATATGCAACATATGCAAAACATATGCAAAATATGCAAAAACTTCCTATGTTAAACAAATCGAAAAATAATATAAAAGCTACTCAGAGGATAGTATACATATTGAAATTTTATTAATTGTCAGATATTAAAGCAGAGCAAATGAAACGTAATACATACGATATTGTATAGGTTTACAAATTATTCAATCTCTGCAAACATTTGGAAGACGATCAGAAGATAAGATCATTTGGCCACGCGCTAGCGATTCGTCTAAGGGATCTTTGGAAGATGGATCGCTTTTCGATCGCCGAAGCGATGAATGCGAAATTCTCGAAGAATTTCAAAATCTCTCTTCGCTCTTTCCGGCAATCGTTGGAAGATGCATCGCTTTTCGATTGCCTAAACGATGAATGCGCGATTGACAAAAAGTATTCAAAACCTTCGTGACGTTAATTCCGGCTATCGTTTGAAGATGGATCGCTTTTCGATCGCCCAAGGGATGAATGCGCGATTCAAAAAATCTTCAAAATCTTCCTTCGCTCATTCCGACGATCGTTCGAAGATGGTTATTTAAAAAGCTTTCAAAATCTATCATTGAAATATGAAGCAGGCTCTGAAAAATCATTTAAATTATTCAGAAATTTTAATTTCTAAGCAACTTCATGGAACTGCTAGTTCAAACTTGCAACAAATTGAAACAAATTGCAACAAATCGCTGATGACCTCTAAAAGTGATGTCTTGGCCACTTGACATGTCTTGTCAGCGAATCACTTTAGACTCTTTCTGCCGATTCGTGAGCGAATTCCTGTCGAATCGCTTAATACTCTTCTCGGCGATGCGTTGGCGAATCTTCCCGGCGAATCGCTTAAGGCTCCTTTCGGCGAATCGTTCACGACTCTTCCTAGCGAATCGCCTAAGCCTCATCTCGGCGATTCGTCGGCGAATCTTCCCGGCGAATCGCTTTTATGGCCTCAGCTGCTTACTTTCGGCGATACCCGGAAGACTCTCAGAAGAGCTCCCCGACGATTGTTTCATCTTCCAAGCGATTCGCTGGAGATTCTCAGGCGATTGAAAATGTTTTCAGGGATATAATTGGTATTACAAAACATAACCATAATTTTCTCTTAATTATTAATTAAGAGGCTTTGGCGTTTCCTTCCAAAAACCATTTTGTAAGCGGAAAAGCTTCTCTCAACGTCACAGGAAATAATTGGAGGAAATTTTTATTTAATGATGTTTACATTTGTGACGGTTTCAAGTCCAGAACACATCTTCATCTTTGAGATTTAAAATATTATTTATTTTTGAAATGATATTAAAATGTGGATTTATTTTCAAAATGGCTTAAAATATCTTTTGTAAAACCAGTCTAAAATCACCAGTTATGTTGTGAACTATATTTTTAGCTAGTGGTAGACCCTTCGCTTCCAAGGAAGTTAATTGTTCGGCAACTCTCTCAAAATTTGATTTAATATATATATAAAATCCCGATATAGGTGGGGATTTTTTATGAGCTTTATTGCTTGCTTTATAGATTCAGCATCTTCTGGGTTCGGTGTTTCAAGAACCTAAAATGCAAATTTAGAATTTTTTTCTTTACCAAACTGAAGTAAATGCATATCGTCGTTGTGGGCTAATTTTAGTTGTTTTGTACCAAAAATAAATTTCTTTTTTTTCTTCATTTACCAAAGCGATGGTAAAGCGTTGGAAAGGGAACGCAATGTAAAGTGGTACATATATATTATATATTCTTCTGAATTGCTCGCAGTTTAATATTTAACGATTGGAATTCAATATTTTGATGAAATTCGTTTGCATATATTTTGCATATTTTGCATATTTTTTGCATATGTTGCATATATTTTGCATATTTGTGGCATATTTTTTTGCATATTTTTTGCATATATTTTGCATATTTTCGATATGCTTTACAATTTGTTCTATTTGAACGATAAAACGTCTAGATAAAAAGTTTGGTATCAATCTGATTAAAAATATGAAAGTATGCAAAATCCAAGGTCTAATGATAAGGAAAAAAATTTAAGTTTCGACAAGAAAACAAATTTTTGTAAATTGCTGGTTACATTTTTTTTGTAGTTATGGCTCGATATAATAATGTTTAAAATCAAATTTTTTACCATTATTTTTCTTCATTTATTTACGATCGAAATCTTACTACTATCGTAATACTACTCTGAAATCGAGTTCAAAATATTTCTATGCATAACTCTTCCGTTGTTTTCATAGTTGAATTGTCATTCAAACGGAAAATTTCAGTTCTAAATAAGTCCGTTTTCTGTTTTTTTATCCTTAAAATTGAGTACTGTGCGGATGTCAATTTGATGCGGAACCCAAACAACGCCATTTGATTTAAGATTTACTCTTTGGAGCTTATTAATGGTTTTAACCGGCCACGAATTAAGTCAAACAAATTCAAAATAACTATATCTTGAATATCAAAGAACTCGATCGGCATTACATATAATCTTCCACTCTAGTAGAGATATTGATGTTAAATGTTTGTAAACAATTGATCGAGAACTGTACCTATATATTTTATACCCTTAAAAAACTTTGCATGGTAAGTTTACTCTCGAAGGCTTGCTAGTATGAGGAAAGTGCATTTCTAATGAACAAAACTTTCTTTCCGGAGAACTGAGTTAGCACCCAAGGACCTAGAGGCCATAGAGTTAACATCAGTATAAGTTAAGAAATTCCAAACAATGACAGAGCAGAGATATCAGCTCTATACAGAGTGATATATAACAACATATTGTACTCTTTATCTTAAACGGAAAAACACAAGTATTTCATGCTCTAAACCTAATCGTCAAACAGTGATATAATGTATCACACGTCAGGGAGCGTCAAACATTAATCTAGCTTAAAAAAACGTGGTATAGCAGATACAGCTATCATAATCAAGAATCTCTGCTTACGCATCCAGTACATTACGTAGGGCACAAATTATTAAATTCTTAACAAATTATTGCTCTACAAATTTTTCAATGATTGCCAAATCCTTAATACGTAATTGAAACGAATTATCGTTACGCTTGTCTAAGATTTACTTTTGTTTAAAGATTAAAACGCTAGATCCTGTCATATATTTAATATCTCTAACACAATCTGAAGGTTGTTTTTTATTTTTTTTTTATTTTTACTCATAAAATATAGTTTGATGTCATAAATTTTATGTGTTGCATGGGTTTTTGTTGTAGAAATTCCCGACTGAAATCTTATCAATCTAAACGTTTTTTTTTTTGTTTATAACCTTACCAACAAACCTTTAGCCATCATAGCTAGCTGATAGGATTAACTAATATTATTCTTGTTATACTCGAAAAAAAGGAAAGTTTTGCAATAAGCTAAAAGAATAACGGAAAAAAAAAATCAAATATATGAAGTACCATTTAATTTAACTGCTGATTAAAATATGCGATTTTTATCGCACAGAAGCGCACAAAACTTTGATTGATTGAATTTAATACATGTGCTCATTAAATTAAGGCTAATCAGAGGTTAGTCCAAAGTGGCCGTGATTATTTTTCGAAAAGAGGTAATATAAAGATTTGCCATTTATTGAATAGAGTCGAGTTCGATTTCGGCAGTGATTCGGTACGCAGCAACAACAGTAGTAAAGCTTGTTAAGAATATTAAATCCTCTGAATTGCTAGTAATACGTGATGACTGCTGAAAGTAATACAGGTACAAAGGATAACCACTTTAAAGCAAATAACAAAGTGATTTTTGTAAAAGGAGATTTTTACTGGCTTTCGAGAAGCCTCATAAAGTCAAAGTGTGTACATTTGCGGTGTGAAGAGTATTAGTGAGAGAATTAGTGATTCCAGAAAGTGATTTTTTTACTTATTCGAGAGACTGTTCTATTGTTTCGAGTCAATTTTTATATTCTTGAAATGATGTTTTTCCAACAAATACTTTAAATAAATACAATATTACAATCTATATAACACATTACAAACAATATTTGGGCCAAACAAAGGTTGAAATTTGGAAAAAAAAATTTAATAATTCAAACATTTAGTAGTTTGAAAGAGTCATATTTCTCATATATAATGTGAAATCCTGTTCACCTAGGGATAAAAAAAGTGATAAAAAATGTAATAATTATAACATAACTTATAAAAATTAAGTGAGATATTTTTGAAGTTATTCATAAAATAAATTTGGTCAGTAAATTTTTTTGAAAATTTTATCAATTAAATTGAGGGGAGGAAAAGAAAAATTTAATCAAAATTCAAAAATTGATCCACTCATAAGAATTGCAAAATTGAAGCCATTCGTAAAAAAAGTTGCAGTCAATAGAAAAAAATTTGAATTAATCAAAAATTGATCATCCATTCATAGGGAACGAATAATTATTGAGCCCATTCATTAAAAGGTTTCATTTAATAGAAAAAAAAATTTAATCAACCAAGAATTGATTGCAGCCATTGAAATCTGAACCACTCAATTCCATTCATTCATTTCCCATATGTCTATTTATGCTGTTATTTTTCTTTCCAGGACCCCTTTTGGGACAACGGCATCTGCAGGTTCTTCTGCTCTTTTTGTCGATTGTCGTCAATTATGTAGCCAAGTTTAATATAGGCTTGGTCATTGTGGCCATGACAAATGCTGATACAACGAATCCAAACTTTGATGTAAGTATGAGTTAAAATAAAACTTACTCAACTCATTACAGAACTACTTGTTTATGTTCTTTTAATTTTTAATATGTTTTTTTTTAATCTACAATAACTCAACTCGTTTTGAGAATTTTGCTTACTAGACATTGTATCAAAGTCTTATGCTCTCACATTCTTTCACTTCATTTATTTATATTTCAACTCATTGTGAGTACCTCATTTATTAATATTTCCAATTTTATTACTCAAATTATTTCATTTTCAAGTCTGTGTAGTTTCACTCAAATCAAAAATATTCTTTTTTCTTTATTCTCTTCTCTTCTCTTCTCTTCAATTTTCTTAAAATTTT
The DNA here is from genome assembly GCA_958299015.1 of Tetanocera ferruginea. Taxonomy (NCBI): domain Eukaryota; kingdom Metazoa; phylum Arthropoda; class Insecta; order Diptera; family Sciomyzidae; genus Tetanocera; species Tetanocera ferruginea. Next base: position 38,275,394 of record OY282640.1, read on the forward strand.
TATTTTTTCCATTTTAGTTCTTAAATTATTTTTTATGTCAACTGATTGTTTACATTTTTTTAACTTCTTCCTTTACTTGTAAAATTTTACAATTCTTCTTGATGAAATCTACTTATTAATTTCTTATTGTTAGCATTTTTCTATTATATAAATTTTCTATTCTAAAAGCTCAACTCAAAAGTAGACTAAAAGCTTTTCTGTAATTAGATCTATGTATGCATTGTTAGTTGTTCTGTCCTGTGTTGACTCTGAACCCAACCCAAACTTTTCGGTGGGTCAATTTTTCCCAGATAAACTAATTTTGAGCCATTTGTATCCATATCATTAAAGTTTTGATGAAATGGGTCGGATCTTTAAATTGGTTAATGCTGGGGAAGTGCAAAAAGCTGTAGTAGCTGAACTCTTTAGTTTTAGCATGTATTATTTTTTCATAAGAATATCTCATTTAAAATTTTCTTATACTGTTGCGCCTATAACTATAATATATAACTATAATACTTTCGATTTTTAATAGTTTCATTCAATTTGCTAATGTTTTTTCTGCTTTGACAGTAGTAAAAAGCCTTTTTTTAATAATATTGAAAATCTTTCACTTCAGTCAGACGTATTCAAATCATTGTAGTTTCACTCGAAATTGAATTTTACTCAAATCAAGTAAATTTAAGAATTTATTTAATCTTATGTCTTTCACTATTATTTCATAAAAAAATTTTTTTAGTTTTGTTACATATTTTTTCACTAGCTCAGTATTACTTTTTTGACTCAAAATTTTCAATTTAATTTTTATTACCACGAATTTTAACGCATCAGCAATCATTCAGAATGTAAATTTTCTGCCCTTTACTAATATATTTGACTCAAGTAAGAACTTTTTGCTATCACTCGATTGAAAATAGCTTAAAAAAAGCTCAACGAGGTCTAATATCACTAAGTTGTAAATTTCCAGCCAAATTATTCTCAATGAATTGATGTTTATTTGATTCTAAAATGCATTTCATTATTGCTAAAGCAAACATTTTATTTTACAATTAGTTGCGCTTAATTGACTCAAGTGACGGTACTTTCGTTTAACTCCAATGTCATCCCTGTAAAAAAATGATGGATTCTGTTAGCGAGAAGGTAATCCATGAGTGACATTTTCTGGATTACATTTTCGATAAAATGTAAACGAAAATTTTGATGGGCTATCTTCAGTTTTCTGTTTTTTTTTTCAATCATACTCACTTCACATTTTTTTAAAAAATTTTATATTATAACATAAATGGATAATTTTCCGGGACATTCTTCAACTCAGGACAACTTAGGTGAAATGTTGTTGTTCTTCTAACCCTTTTAAATTCAACATTTTATTTAGACTTTCGAGTGAACACTAACTCATTCAAAATCATCGTTTGACTCAAATTATGATTAATGATATTATAACTTTTGTAAGATATTTGATATTTTTCTAAAATTTTTACTGAAATCATTACATATTGAACTCTTGATAGTTTCACTCAATTAAAAATAGCTCTAAGAAACCTTAACGAAAAGTAATTTCACTCAAACTGTGAAGTATTTTCAGTTTTCATTTTATTGTCACTCAAATCATAACTTAAAATTTCATATCATATGAAATTTCACAAATATGACTATTTTTCCTTAACATTTTTCAACATGCTCGGTGTTTTCTAACCGATTTTCACTCAAATCATGATCGTTTTTATGATTTCTGTCATTTTCACACAAATCATAACTAACTCTTTAACGTTTCAATCGTATGAAAAAATTATTTATTTAAAGCATTATTATTGCTTAATTAAAGCATAACTTGTAAAGGTTTCAATTGAATACAAATTTTTTTTACCTTTATATTTTTCTACTTCTTCAAATTCTACATTTCCGTGCACATTTTTCAACTAAATCAGGTCGTTGTGAACTATTTTACTCCACGCTTTAATAAAATTATTCGAACACCTGAATAAAAACTGAATTAACAAGTTTTCAGTTAAGCAGTTTTCTCTTATATTAAATTTTCTTTTGAGTTCACTGATATTTTCCCCTCAAACCATAATTTACAGTACTTTTTAAAGTATCACTCGCTTGAAAAAGTTATTTTTTCTGTAACATTCGTTCACTCTTTAATTGTCTCAACTCAGTTAATTTTATTCCTATTTTTTCTCTCAGCTCATTGCAACCTTAGTACTTCAAATTAATACATAATTATTGTTTCTCGTGTAGAATTATTTGTATTTATTTATTACAATTTTGACGTGGAATTACGTCTTACAGCGCGGTTTGTATGCGGTTTGGTTTAACAGATTTTTCAAGGCCATGAAACTTTTTTGACGAATACTTTAGGGTATACCTACAGCCTTTAATACTCATCGTTCAAAGATTATATCTATGCTTAAATATCAGATATATCCTGTGCTGAATGAATATCTAATTTTGGATTTCGTCACTTTTATATTAAAGTCACAAAATAGTAAAATATATGAAAAAAATGCATGTGTTTATATAAGAAAACCCATCCCACTAGCACTAGCAAGTGTAGCTCGTAAACTATACATCGGAAAGAGACGAAAGTGTAGCTCGCAAACTAAACATCGGACAGAGACGAAAGTAGCACTATTGGAAAGGACATGTGCTCAGCGTGAGATATAGTTACCAAACGATTTTTTTAAAAATCGGAGTCTTAATTTTATAATTTCATATTTTAAACTTAAATTTAAATTTTAATATTTTTATTATTATTTATTTTATTTAAATTTATTTCCAATTTGTATTTATTTGTTGGTGGTGACTGTGGCATGCAGGTTAAGTGTGTGGCTTAACATGCTCGGAGCCCGGGTTCGATCCCCAGCCGCGGCAAAAAGTTTTTTTCAATAAAAAATTTTTCTGAACGGTCACCACCTCTCTGCAGACAATGGAAAACCTCAGAGAGTAAATAATGCCATGTAAAGCTTCTTGAGAACATGAACGTTAGCCGTTCGGAGTCGGCATAAAACATGTAGGTCCAGTTCTTGGTCAATTGTGTGCAAACATTTAATAACACACACAACACAATTGTTCATAAGAAGCTCGGTCAAAGTTCTTTCATGGGCTGAAATGGCCAATTTGTTTTTGTTTTTTATTTATTTTTTGCTTATTTTCACTCATTTCACAAGTAATCTAACTTTTTAAGTTTCAATCGAATAAAATTTTTTTTACCATTTTTCACTTTTTGTTCACAAATTCTCAATTCATTTCTGTAAACATCAAACACTTTCCTCTATACTTTTCATTTCACTCAGCTCATTGTAACCTATTGAGCTTAACATTTAAATTTAATTATTCTAATACTATTACTTTATTTCTATAGAAACTTATTTAAGTAGCCACAGTGTTACTTAAATTTTGAATTTTCTTTTGAGATTTCAGGTTTTTTACTTAAATCATAATTAACTGAATTCTATACAGTTGACCTCAAATGAAAAAGTTGTTTTTACTTTAACATTCGTTGACACTCAAATGAGAATTTCTCAACTCACTGCAGTTCATTCTATTTTTCACTCATTTATTTCAACTAGCTCAGCTCATTGTAACTTATATGATTCAAAATTAATATTTAATTATTCTATCACGTGCAGAATAGCTCATCGAGCAAGTCATTATTTTCACTCAAATTAAAAATTGCATCTTTTTTCTGATTTTTACTCACTCACTTACTCATTCAACTCATTCTAGCTTTACTCACTCAATGAATAACTCACTAATGAATAATAAGCAATTCTTAGTTTCACTCAATTTGTAAATTTGCATATTTTTTCTGATTTTCACTCTGTCAATAACTTATTCAACTCAATTCAGCTGCACTCACTCTAACTAAGCAAAACTCATTTGAATTTTACTCAAAAATCTAACTATTTACTGCTTTCTCATTTACAGGAATATGATTGGAATGAAATGGAAAAGTCCTACATATTGTCGAGTTTCTTCTGGGGCTATTTTATAACACAGTTTCCAGGTGGTTATCTGTGTCGACGTTTTGGTGCCAAGCGTACCATGTTTGTGTCCACGTTCGGTTCAGCACTTTTTGCCATTTTTCCACCATTCTGTGTACACTGGGGTGGTTGGCAGGTATACTGTGGCATACGCGTCGTACAGGGACTCTTTCAAGGTCTACTTTTCCCCTGCATACATGCGCACCTGGCCGCCTGGTGTCCGGTGGAGGAGCGCAATCGCTTGGGCGCTTTGGCCAATACGGGCATTGAATGCGGCACAGTGTTGGCCATGTTTTTGAGTGGCTTTATAGCAGCCTCCAGCATGGGCTGGCCTGGTGTTGCATACATATCTGGTGCTGTGGGTTTAGTTTGGTGCGTCTTTTGGTGGATTTTTGCTGCCAATACACCGGCACAATCGAAATTGATCTCCGAAGCTGAGCTAAATTATATTGAATCGTCCATCAATGCAACGAAACTTAATGAAAAAAATAAGGATGAGCCCGAACGAAAGATACCAGTACCATGGAATGCAATTATGACTTCATTGCCATTCTGGGCATTGTTAATAGCACGTGCGGCACAATCGTGGAGTTTCACGACACTACAGGCGCAGATTCCTTCCTATATGAATGGTGTGCTCAACATGGACATGAAGAAGAATGCGCTATTCTCAGCACTGCCTTACTTGGTCATGTGGGTCATGTCTTATGTTTATCTGATCGCTGCCGATATACTGCTCAATCGTCGTATTCTATCTTTGAGCATGCTACGCAAGAGTTTCAATACTTTGGCCTTTTGGGTACCAGCTGTTGGACTGATTGCTGTTGGTTTTGTGGATGAAGACCAGAAAATGCTAGCCATTATACTGATGACTGCCAGTGTGGGCATTAATGCTGGCAATTCTATTGGTAGTGCTCTGAATACCATCGACTTGTCACCCAATCATGCTGGCATGCTTATGGGCATCGTTAATACAGCAGCCAACTTTATTCCGATAATTACGCCTCTCATAGTGGGCGTTATTGTGCATGATGAGGTAAGAGTTGAGCTGCGAACATGATGTTTGAGTGATTCGATATTAATTGTTTTATTTTTTTTTCTTTACAGCACGATCGCACACAGTGGCAGATAGTTTTTATCATATCAGCTGTCATATTTGCTGTGGGCAATCTTTTCTTCATAGTCTTCGGCTCCACTGACTTACAGGCTTGGGACGCTGAGGACTTTTTGACAAAGCATGAAATACAAAATGAATCTTTTGACAAGGAAATCCATGCCGAGAAGAACAATGAAAAGCACAAGATATGAAGAAACATCAAAGTAAAATTTATTTATTTTACAAATACGAAAAACTTGGTAGAGCCAAGGCAGAGACTGATCAGTAGATGACGTAGCATCATAAACACTAGCTGGCTAGTTGGAATCTTAATAGTTTATATTAAACTTAGCTATAAAAATTAGTTATAAAACTTTCAAAATGGTAGTTAAATCAAATAATAAAATATTTTTAAATGGAATTTAAATATGTTGTCTTATTAAGATAAAAAAGTCATCTGAATAGATAGATACTCAACATTATTAGCAAGAAGCTTAGTAACAAGTGGCGACAAGTGCCACAACTTCAATCTAAGTTATATATTTATCAAATTTATCTAAAGAATAACAACATCTCAATCTCTAGATCAAGATCTTTGCAAGATCAACAAGATTGTTTTATCGACATTTAGATATTGTCTGCTGCAAAAACTTTTTCTTATCAGCTCCTAATGTACTCTTATAGAAATAGTAGTAGTGTGTGAAGAAGATTTCAGAATAATACATAGTAGCGTGTATACAAAATTCGAATGTGCCGTTAATATTTTGCTTTTATTTTGTGTGTGTTTTTTTTTATAACATGCCGGTATAGCGTACTTTTATAATCTTTTAATCAAATGTCAGATAAGTCTGACGATTAGGTACAATGTTGAGATATTTATCGACACAACACGTCAGTTAATAAATTTTTGCGACAATTCAGTTCATTGCATTTTTTACTAGACATTTACACGGTTGCGCGATATTAAAAGAAAAAAATAAGAAAAGAGAAAAAACGGAAATGTTGCATAGAGCAATTCGTATTATACATTAATTTTTAGCCAACTAAATCAAAAAAGCATATTTTGCCTCAAGTTCTGGTGGTACTAGGAGTTGTCGACAAATATGACAGTTGTGGAAGAAAAAGGTAGCTGAAGATGGATTCCATAAGCGTGAACTCAAAAATTGTTTATATTTTCAAAAGTTTGATAAAATATAATATAATTAAATATTACAAGTGACTTATAAGTACTGCAGAATATAAAAAAGGAAGTGTTAATTTTAATTTATCTGAAATTGGCAGAGGCTAAATGTACAGAATACGTTCTCTTGAGACGGTTGAATATAGTTAAGGATCAAATGATAAAACAAAAACAAAATAGATTAAAATCGTCTTTTGATAAAATCTTATGTGATAGTTAAAATAAATAAATTTTATGATTAAAACAAATATTCGATGCTAATAAGCCGAACAAAATCCGTGGTCAGAGGATATCAAAACTTACATACTTACTTAGGTGGCCATGACAAGCCGTGATCGGGTTACGGCCGACTTTATCAGCTCTCGCCATGCGCCTTTGCTTCGCAGAGCCGTCTCCATTCTCTTTCACCAAGCGCGGTTAAGGTTTCTTCGTCTTGCACAATTCCTCAGGCATTGGTCTTTCTTTTTCGTCGTCGACGCTCGGCTTTCGCCTTAAACACCTTTTTCGCTGGAGCTTCTTCATCCAAACGAAAGACAGGACCCAGCCAACATAGTCGCTGAATTGTTATACGTTGGACTTTGTCAATGCCGTCGTAGAGCTCGTACAGTTCGTTGTTCATTCGAATGCGATAGTCGTCGCGAACTCAAACAGGACTCTCCTGTTCCTCATCTCGAACATCACAAGAGCGGCTGCATCTGTTTGCGATACCACCCATGCCTCAGCGCCTTAGAGAAGCACAGGTATGATGAGCTGGAACCTAATTGCTTATTTAGCCCGTAGTAGCACCTATTAGCAATTACTATTCTTCGTTTAATCTCCAGGTTGATATTTCATGGCGATGCCAAGGTATGTAAACTCCTTGACAACTTCAAAGTTATATTTGTCTGCTGTAACATGGGAGCCTAGACGCCGCGCTTGCCTTTTAGCAGACAGCATATACTTTGTTTTTACCTCGTTCATCGTCAAACCCACTCTGGCTGATTCCTTTTCGATAGCGGCGAAAGCAGCAGCTACATCTCTCTTGGTTCGGCCGATAATATATGCATATTAAGCATATATGCAAGGAGCTGGACACCTTTGTATAATATGTTTCCATTGCAATGTACACCTGCCTTTCGTAGGATACCCTCCATAATGAAATTCAAGAGATCACGTGATAGCGGGTCGCCTTGTCTGAAACCTCGTTTCGTTTTAAAGGCTTCGGAGAGGTAATTTCCTACCTTGACGGAGCTGTTTGCGTTGCTTAACGACGTCATCCTGCAGAGTCTTATCAACTTTGCAGGTATACCGAACTCAGACATCGTTGCATACAGGCAATCCCTTGACGTGCAGGCGTGGAGTTGTCAGGTCGAAAGCCACACTTATAAGGTGTGGAATCTGTGGTTTGGAATGCGGCTTCAATCTTTCATATAACACGCTCAATCTTTCAAATAACCTTGTAAGCGATGGAAATAGACCGATATTTTGGTAGTTAGTGGACATTGTCGGGTCTCCTTTCGTCGGGCAAGCTTTCCGCTAGCCATATTTTGCTGATGAGTTGATGCATGCACCTTATCAATTCATCGCCGCCGGTTTCAAAAACTTCAGCAGTGTCGTCAGCACCTGCTGCTTTGTTATTTTTGAGTCGTTGGATAGCAACTTTAACCTCGTCTTGGAGTGGAGTGGTGGAACTTCTACTCCATTATCGTCGATTGGTGGCAACGTGCCGCATTCTCCAAGGGCGGACTTGTTGGGATCGTCACCCGCAAGCAGATTGGAAAAATGCTGCCTTCATAATTTCAATGCGCACTGCGTATCTGTAACCAGGTCACCATTCTCATCTCTGCAAGTGGATGCTCCGGGATTGAAACCTTGGGTTAGACGCTTAACTTGTTGGTAGAACTTTCGAGCAGCCTTCTTGCCTTAGTACTCTTAAATTTTTTCACGCTCACGCTTTTCCTGCTCTATTTTTTTGTGTCTGAAAAGGCATCTCTCTTCTTTCCTCTTTTCTGGAAAGTTTTTGTGCATGGCTTGCATTGCAGCTGATTGCAGCATCTTTTTATATGCGGCATATTTTGCTGCTATCGCGTCGCGACACTGCTGGTCATATCATTGGTTACGAGGTTGTGGGCGCCGAAAACCAATGGCTTCCTCAGCAGCAGTGCACATAGAGTGGGATATATGCGCCCAAAGTCCGCCAGCGTCGTCAAGACAAGAGTAAGGTTGGTTGAGCTTAACTGAGAGTTGAGCGGAGTAGGCCTTGGCGGTCCATTGAGATAGCAGCTTATCGACATTTAGCTTTCGTTGTACACCTGTGCGTACATTCTTCGCATTGTACAATCGCATGCAATGGATCTTGGCTGCAACAAGATAATGGTCGGAGTCAAGCCGCGATATATATTCGCGTTAAGCATCACGATAGCGTCAGTGTCCACCTCCTCGTAGCCAAAACAAAGGTGGCACCAGTTAAAACGGTGTCCCTACCCAGGCTGGAGTTGTGCGGCGCTCTTCTGCTAGCAGTGATGGTCGAAGCGTTTGTGACGAATTTAGAAACGCACAATAATCAACTGTATTTATGGACAGATTCGACCATTGTGCTGGCGTGGCTGCGTAAACCGCCATGCGCCTGGACCACTTTCGTCACCAACCGAGTCGCAAAAATCAGCGAAAAGGTAAAGACCGAGAACTGGAGCCATGTGGATTCAGCTGATAATCCAGCGGATCTGGCCAGCAGAGGAATGGAGCCGCAACATTTAAAGGATAGCTCATTGTGGTGGCATGGACCAGTATGGCTGTAACTAGAGCTCAGCTCATGGTCAAATCGAAGCTATGAGTATGACAACACGATGGAAGCGAAAGCCATAAAAGTTCACGTGGCATGTTCTCAAAATGTGAACCTTTTAGAGCGTTTTTCTTCTTTGCCTCGAGCTTTGCGAGTTCTGTCGTACGTACGAGCCAATTTTGATCCGGGGACAGCCAGGTTGCGTTTTGGATATCGGGGTGTTGGAATCTGGTGCTTCTAACTACCATATTTTGCGCCGCGGCGAAGTCGATCAGTCTCAGACCGTTATTCGAAGTGGTCTCGTGGAGACTGAATTGACCAACAGTGGAGCCAAAGATGCCTTCGTTTCAGACCTTCGCATTAAAATCGCCGAGAACTATTTTTACGTCTTGAGCCGGGCAGTGATCATACACGTCCTCTAGGCTCGCGTAAAAGGTGTCCTTGACACCATCGTCCTTTTCCTCCATCGGGGCGAAGAATTTCGCCTTGATTCGGATTGTCGCCAGCCTTTCGTTCACAGGTGTGAACCGGGAAACAAGTTGGCGTAGTTTCCGACTTACGACGAATCCGCATCCAAATTCGCGCTTCTCCGCATGGCAGCTGTAGTAGATATCGCAGTCTGCTCTCTTAGAGCAGCCTTGTCCTTTCCATCGCATCTCCTGGATGGCGGTGATGTCAGCCTTTATTTTTTCGAGGGCTTCCGCCAGTTGAACAGTAGCACCTTCCCTATAAAGGGTCCGGACATTCCAGGTGCATATCCGTAAATCATTATCCGTTTTTCGTTTGCGGTGGTCGTCAACATAGTGGGGGTTCATATTCGAGGCTGGGACACAAACCCTACTCACATTCCATTTTTAAGGTCTTGAAGAGATCCCTCAATTTATAGCCTTGAGAAGACATCGCCGCTGAAATTAGCCGCTAAAGTTTATCGGGCGATAGTTTTTGACGTTTTCAGGAGACACCACGCGGAGGTTTTTAGTCGACTTGAGACGATTTCGACATGGATAATGCTGGCCTCGCCAAGTTGAGGCAATCAGACATGCCATGTGAAGATCGCCCCCTTGTCTCTTATATTAAAGTTATGAGTTTTAAAAATGAGATTCGCTGCAAGTGTGTTCGAATGACGATTAATTCATTGTCCTACGCTTTCAACTTACAACATATCTTTCCTTTGTTTAAATTAATTTAAACATTCACTAAAACTAGTATCGCAATTTATTAATTGCCTCATATATTATTTATAATTATACTAGAGATGGTTCATATAAGTTCGAGGCTATAACTCTTAATTGATTGGAGATATAAAGCTATTTCCTTTAAAAAAATTGTTTTTGAATTTTATTTATTTTTTAAAAAATATATAAACAACATTTTAAAAAAATTTAATTTTGTCAAAGAAATCATAGGGAGTAGCCTTGATTTTTTTGATGGCCCGGACAATCTATTAATTAAGTGTCAAGACAAAATAAATTCACCTAAAATCCGTTAAAGATTTTGAAAGAAAATCAAAAATGCAATTTTGAGTTTTTGTTTTTTTACAACAAAAATCATTTTTACCCCATATTTTAAGAATAAATCAAATTTTGTGGTCTTTTTTTAAAAGGAATAGTTTAAATATAAACAAACAAAAAACGGTATTATTTTCAAAAGTTTTTTTAAGTTAACTAATAAAACTTAAATACAAAAAAGAAATAAATAAAATCTATTCACAGACAGCGGAGATATTGGCTTCAGAATTTAGAAAATTCAATTTGAGACAGTCTTTTACTCTCTCTTGGCATTTGGTTGAAACACATGCTAAATAACTAACGACAATATGAAGAAAATTCATTAAAAATACTTTTGGTTAGAATTTTGCTGTAATGTTCATCACATTTGAAAGAAAATTTAACAAACTTTCAGACAAAATTAAAAAAACTTGAAAAACCGTTAAAATTCAACCAATATATACACATGGAAATTAAAATTTTTGAATTCAAAACACATTTTTTTACAAGTGACGAATGGATAAAACTAAATTTTTTTAAGAAATTGTTACTTTTAATAAAAATTCAAAGTCGACCAACTCAAGAACTCTCTCTCTCAACCAAATTTCATATTAATCAAAGAGCAGATTTTTTTTCAAAAATTTTATTTCTCTCTTAGAAGTTTGGGAACCCCCCCTATCAGATATATCTTTTATATATACATTCTGCACATCTGGGCAATATAACCTTTCGAATGATATAAGTTTAATTTATTTTGAATTTTAATTAGTACCAAAAAAAGCGTACGACAAACTTTAATGTTCACGTATTAATATATAAGATAAATGATATATCAGTTGTTAATGGCATACGATCTATTTGTGAAGAGTTTAATATTGTACCGCGATAGAGTTTACATTCTTTTTATTTTAGGTCCACTTCTGGGCGTACGTCATCTCCAGACTTTGCTGATGTTTTTTAATATTGTTGTCATCTATGTGGGGCGTTTAAATATTGGAATTGCTTTGGTGGCCATGACAAATGCGAATAAATCGAATCCAGATTTTCCGGTTAGTACAAAAGAAGACAAACCAATTGATTTTTTACCTCATTTAGCCTCACTAGCCCATTCTTTTCACTAGTATTTTATGCTTATAACTTTCAAAAGTAATTATTTTTAATGTCGCTTCATTATTTTCAGGAATACGATTGGAATGGTATGGAAATATCTTTCGTTTTATCGAGTTTCTACTGGGGCTACGTACTGACACAATTTCCCGGTGGATACTTCTGCCGCCGTTTTGGTGCAAAATTAACAATGTTTGTGGCCACATTTGGTTCGGCCACCTTCAGTTTGATTGTTCCGTTCTGCATTCCTTGGGGTGGCTGGCAGGTTTACTGCGGCATACGCATTCTACAAGGTCTCTTCCAGGGCATGGTTTTTCCATGCATTCACGAACATTTGGCTAAATGGTCACCAATGAGTGAACGAAATCGGCTAGGCGCTTTTGCCCACAGTGGCATCGAATGCGGTACGGTTTTAGCAATGAGCACCAGTGGACTAATTGCTGCCAGTTCTATGGGTTGGCCGGGTATATCATATATTGCAGCTGGTATAGGATTCGTTTGGTGTGCTCTGTGGCTGTTGTTTGCCTCAAACAGTGCCGCTGATTCGAAGTTTATTTCGTTAGCAGAAAGGAACTTTATTGAGTCATCACTATCGAATAACGTTAATTTTGAAAAGCAAAAGATACCCATACCATGGCGTGCCATATGGACTTCAGTGCCTTTTTATACATTGCTAATAGTGCGTTGTGCGCAGGCTTGGGGTTTCACTACCATGCAGGCTCAGATACCGGCGTATATGAATGGCGTGCTAAACATGGACATAAAAAGCAATGCCTTTTACTCGGCATTGCCATATGTAGCAATGTGGTTTATGTCGTATGTTTATCTGATCTCAGCTGATATTGTGCAAAAAAATCAGCTGCTCTCCCTGACGGCACTTCGAAAGACTATTAACTCCATTGCTCTATGGATACCAGCAGCGTGCCTGATTGGCATCGGTTTTCTGGACGAGCACCAAAAGCCTTGGGCCATCGTGCTTATGACACTGAATGTCGGTCTGAACAGTGGGTCTATTATAGGCAGTACCTTGAACACCATTGACTTGTCCCCTAATCATGCCGGAGTGCTAATGGGCATCGTCAATTCGATAGCGAATATTATTCCTATTTTGACACCATTGGTGGTTGGTGTTATTGTGAGAGATATGGTGAGTTCATGATGTTGATATAAAGATATAATATGTGATATTTTCTAAATTTTTCTATAGCATGATCGCACTCAATGGCAAATAGTTTTTCTTATTGCGGCCGTTATTTTCTTTTTTGGCAACTTGGTGTACATCGTATGGGGCACCACTAGTGTTCAGCCATGGAATGATGCGCACTTTAGTTCAAGCAGACCTATAGAAGATGTTATGCCAGAAGCGAGGCCTAAGGGATCCTGCGAAGCTCCATCACAAAAGAAAAGATCAGACAGTTTAAAGGAACACACCACTTGATGATATTAGAAGTTAGATGAGCATAATAATTAGCATAGCGTATTGTAGAAAGTTTAATATATTTTGATATATATAAATCATAACTTTTTTTTGTAAATATTTATTTATTTAACATTTATTTAGATTTAAGCCTGAATAAAAAAGTATTAGAATAAATAAAATATTGAACAAATTTGTAGACTTACGGTCCTATTCTGGCAAATTAACAAATTGTTAGCCAGTATTTTTATAAATCTATGTTTTTGTTGTAATTTTTTTGATTTCAAAACATATGTTTAAGCTCAAAAAACAAAATTTGTTAGTGTAATTGTCATTATCTTAAAAGCAGTATAAATATATATTAATATGCTATAAATTTTTTAAATATTTTTTAGTAATAAGAGAAAAACTAATATGTTTTCAGTTAAGTTTATGATTCTAAACAAACATATTCTTTAAGAATTATATTTAGAGCTTAATGCCAAATAATTCATGAAGTAACAGGCTTGCTGCAACAACAAAATTCTTTGCAAAAGAACCGAGCAGACTAGACCATGGTTTTGTTTTCAATTTGTCTGTATTTCTATGTGCAGGGATGCAGATCTCGAATCTGGAGTTCATTTCTCTTCTTTATATGTAAAAAATAAAACAAATTGGCCATTTCAGCCCTTGAAAGGAATTTCACCGAGCTTCTTATGATCAATTGTGTTGTGTGTGTTATTAAATGTTTGCACACAATTGACCGAGAACTGGACCTACATGTTTTATGCCGACTCCGAACGGCAAAAGGTCATGTTCTCAAGAAGCTTTACAAGGCATTATTTACTCTCTGAGGTTTGAAATTGTCTACAGTGGAGGTGGTGACCGATCAGAAAAATTATTTTTTTATTGAAAAAACTTTTCGCCGCGATTGGGGATCGAACTCGGGCTCCGAGCATGCTAAGCCACACACTTAACCTGCATACCACGGTCACCACCTCAATATATGTAGTTCTCTTATAATCTGGAATTTGAAAGCAAGTGTAATAAAAAGAGTATTCAACAATCGAATGAAATATTAAAGTTATTGAATGCCCTCGATTATGTGTCTCTAACTGATGTTGTCGATGAAACAAGAGTTCTAATATTTCTCAACTTGCAACTACAGGCTAATTGTGACAATTTCAACATTTCTGTACTTATATATTTCCATAAATTTCACAGAATTTCTAACAAAACATTCTGATCAATTTAACACAAATTCAAAAACCATAGTCAACTTTTGGGCATTTTTTTGAGTAGTTGCACAAGAAAGTTAGTTGTTTGTAAATAAATAAGGCCTGGCCTGCGAAGAAAAAATAAATATTAACCCGATAACGCCCATAACTGTTTTTATCTTAGATTTTGTTGAAAATATACCACTTTGTTAAAAAAGAAAAGTTAATTCACACTGTGAACCGGACTTAACTGTGCGATTCAAAAATTTTTTTTTGTAGCGTATATCAGCGTCTCTCGTTGACATTTGGTAAAGTGACAGTGTTTTGCTTACAACAACATTTTTCGTATCTTCGATTTTTCAATGACCTCTTCTTTGCTGGTGAATATATCCATATATCTTTGTTAGCAATTGACATACCTGATAAAATCTGGTATGAAATCAGTTCTATTTTGCTTTCGGGCATGAGATCATAGCTGATTTTAGAATAAGCATTTGCATTTAGCTTTCTAAAAACTTCCCTAAAATTGTCTAACCTCTGAATATTTTGTTTTGTTTCGATCTCAGACCGAAAGATATCGCTGAGTTTAGAAGCGAAAGCGTAATGCTATCAAACGTTTATGAGTATTTTCAGTTAACCCAAATATTCCTCAACAGTATTTTTGATTTTGTTTCGTGTTCGTTCGCACCTGAGCAACGGCTGAGATTAGAAGCAAAGTCGTAATGCCATCAAACAAGTTTGGGAAATTTTTTCAAAATAAAACTACAAAAATGCAAAGTAATCGACGCGTCATTTTTTATTCTCAAAACAAAACAAAAATTTGAATTATTTAGTGAAAAAGTTCTCAGAACTTTAATTCATTAAAACAATTCAAATAATGCTCATGACACCGAAGACAAACTGCAGCTCGGCTTCGGTAAATGATATATCTGCTATTCGTTTTCTCATTTGAATTTTCAGGCTTGGGACGACCTGATAGAAGGCCTGATATTTAAGCATTCACTCAGGCCTGAATTTTCGGAGGAATATTCTTAGGGGTTTTCAGGCCTGAATTAACGCTATACTATAGCAGGTATTCTGTAAGTATGACATTTATATGGGAAAAGGATATCAAGACGTGTGTTGAATAACCGTGAGATCGAAACAAAACAAAATATTCAGAGGTATTCTGAAATCAGCTATTGGTAATTGGCAATTGCTGACCGCTGGGAACACAAACTTACATACAATATCTTACACACAAATTCTAATGATTGATAATTGTAAATTTATTGACATCTGTAAATATTTTACAATCTAAAAAGAAATTTAGCAAATTATTTCAGAAAGATTGTCAAGAATAGAACAAAAACAAGTATAGAAAGTCTAAAGTCGGTCTAGCCCGACTTTGAAATACCCTTAACCTACTTTTTCAAAATACAATAATAGTACTGAAAATTGACGTATCCGTGAGCGGATGAAGACCATATTTTATATGCATTTCAATTTTGATGAAAAATTTACAAGCACTTATAAAACTTTCAAGTTTTATTCCTGTAGCTCACTTGTTAATGCCTTTATAGTATTTTCGCTTTATTGGGTTGTATGGGAGGTGGGCGTGTTCGTGAACGGATTACGCCCAACTTTTAAATGCATCTTTGTTTTGAATTAAAATACATACACACCAAATTTTATCTCTTTAGGTTAAGCATAAGCCTATTTATTGAGTTTTCAATTTTTGGGTTGTATTGGAAGTGGGCATCCGTGGCGTGTCCGTGGTTGGCTTACATCCTTTTTTCAAAACCATCTTCGTTTTGTTACAAAATACAAACGTACCAAATTTCATCTCTGTATGTTAAACATGAGCTTATTTATTGCATTTTCAATTTTTGGATTGTATGGGAAGTGGGCGTGTCCGTGGGCAAATGACGTCGATTTTTCAAAATCATCTTTGGTTTGTTATATAAAACATGCGTTCCATATTTTATCTTTATAGATTAAACATAACCTTATTTATTTCGTTTTCAATTTTTGGGTAGTATGGTAGGTGGGCGTGTCCGTGTGCGGATGACACCCATTTTTTTTAAGACATCTTTGTTTTGACGTAAAATACATATGTACCAAAATTTTATCTGTGTAGGTTTAACATGAGCTTATTTATTGAGTTTTTAATTTTTGGTTGTATGGGAGGTGGGCGTGTCCGTGGGCGGATGCCATCCATTTTTCGAAGACGTCTTTGTGTTGATATAAAATACATACATACCAAATTTTATCTCTGTACGTTCAACATGAACTTTTTATTGAGATTTTAATTTTTGGTTGTATGGCAGGTAGGCGTGGCCGTGGGCGGATGACACCCACTTTTCGAAGACATCTTTGTGTTGATATAAAATGTATACGTACCAAATTTTATCTCTGTATGTTTAACATGAGCTTATTTATTGAGTTTTTAATTTTTGGTTGTATGGGAGGTGGGCGTGTCCGTGGGCGGATGCCATCCATTTTTCGAAGACGTCTTTGTGTTGATATAAAATACATACATACCAAATTTTATCTCTGTACGTTCAACATGAACTTTTTATTGAGATTTTAATTTTTGGTTGTATGGCAGGTAGGCGTGGCCGTGGGCGGATGACACCCACTTTTCGAAGACATCTTTGTGTTGATATAAAATGTATACGTACCAAATTTTATCTCTGTATGTTTAACATGAGCTTATTTATTGAGTTTTAAATTTTTGGTTGTATGGGAGGTCGGCGTGTCCGTGGGCGGATGACACCCATTTTTCAAAGGAGTTTTTGTTTTGATTTAATATACCTACATACCCAATTTTATTGTTGTAGGTTATTTATGATGCAGTTTTTGCATTGTATGAGAGGTAGTCGTGTCCGTGGGCGGATTCTAAAAATATTCAATAGTGCAGATCCTTGGGTCCATGTGACAATGTGTACTGAGTTTCATTCAATTATCTCAACTCCTGTGTTCTTCTTATCCTGTGTATACGGACAACACACGGACAGACAGACGGACGGACGGACGGACATGGATAGCTCGACTGACGAGGTGATCCTGATCAAGAATATATATACTTTTCTATACCGGACTCGCTTCGTTCTATGCGTTACAAACGTTTGCACAATGTTAATATACCCTGACCTTTCAGGTTTAGGTTATAATTAATTATAACTTGTTATAGACTAAGAGCCAGCGACCGCCAGACTTAAGTCATTTTATCAAAGCTAAGATTTTGTTTGAGGTTGCATACAACAATGGGTAACAACGTTTGGATATTATGACTCCAAGGTCGAGGGAACTTTACAAGCTTTAAGCTTTGAAAAGTTCCAAAAAGAAGGGTCCAACTGACGTCATAGTATCAAAGCTGAATTTTATATATGTTATTGAAGCCATCATTATAAACATAAAAACCAACTGCCAGACACCTAGCAGGGGGGTTCCTAAAGCCAGACATATAAAATAGTACAAATATAGTGATGAACCCTGAAGCAGTGTCCTTTCAGCTTAGAAAATATTTACCAATATTGGTATCATTTGAAAGGTAATTTCATCACGGTTATTTTGTATTCAAAAAACTTTTGTATTAACCAATTACTTTTTGGAATTATAACGGTATATATTATTTTATATAATTTTTTATTTAAATAATAACAGTTTATTTAAAAAAATAAGTTATTAAGATATAACTAAAATATTCTATTTAGAATACGAAATTAATGCCCTTTAATTTGATATACAACATGATGCATTTAATGCTCAAATTACACTGTCTAACACAAAAAAAACTTACATGGTTCCGACAACGAATTTTGTTAGAGAGGACAAAAAAAATATACATGTATCCGTGTTTTGAGAGTTTGCGTCGGAATTTTGTATTACGGGGTGTTAATTTTCCCTCTTTTTACAAATTCTTATGGTGAATTGTAAAAGGAAACTATGTGAACCTTACACTTTAGCTATGGGATGTGTTTGGCAAATGTATGTTAAAGAACTACGAGGAATATTTGTGTAGAATATTTTTCTTGAACATTTTAACCCTCTAACTCTTCAGTGTATGGGTCTTTTTTGTCCGATTGTAAAAAAGGGACAAAAAAGGCCCTTAAAACAGGGCTTTAGAGGGTTAAAATGTCCCACAAAAATATTTGCCATAAAATTTTACTATAAGTCCCTGAATACACCAAAGTCCATAATTCAACTTGAACCCCAGAATAATTTGGGAATAATTAAGTTTCATGTCCTAGTAGAAGTACTGAAATGGAGTTTCTGATATAGATAAGTTGGAATCATAGAATGTATCAACTTATGCAGATACATGCAATTTCTAGCCTTCAAGCAATCAATCATGTCACACCCTAAAATTGCTTTACTTAAAGACGAGACATGGTCAAAGCGCTTCATGTCAAAAACATATCTTGGACTTTTTAATTTATTTTTGTTATTATTAAAATGCCCGATCTTTTCAGAATCTTACAAAAAAAAAAAAAATGTTGTTTCTATTTTTTCTGGCACAAAAGTTACATACTTTTTTCCCCACAAAAGCACCTTTTTTGACCTTTGTGTGGCGTATTGTGAGAGTCGATTGACTCTCATGCGGTAGCTACAAAATTCCAGGTTCGATTCTTGTTATGGACGGTTGGAAAGAATAATAATTTTTTCTTATTTTTCTAATATTATTTTTAACAAACAACGACTTTTTGGTTAAATGAAGTACATTTTTACACTCAGAAAAATTGTTTTACACTCAGCTATTTTAAAACACTGTTAGATTGAGTGATTTGAGTTAACAGTTAACAGTTAACAGTTTTCTTTGTTAAATGAAAGTTTCAAAGTATTTTGGTGCTCTTTAAATCATGTGTTGAAATGTTTTTGGGTAGAAAACTTGCTTGAGTGTCTTCTCTTAGCAATAGTTTTAAAATTTGTTTTGCTATGTTTATCTTATTGCTACTAATATCTCAGTGGAAGTGTACTAGACTGTCATGCGGAGGACGTTGGTTCATATCCTAGCTGTGTAAGCATCACAAAATTTTAATTTAATAATTGAAATTATAGTTCAGTTTCATTAAATGTTTGGTTAAAAATAACTTTCAAAATAAGTTTGCATACAATCTTGAAAAAAAATCCTACATTTAATTTTTTATGTAAAAAAAAAATATTTTATATGAAAAGAAATTGCTTTTTGATCTTGTCAATGATTGAACCTAGATGAGTCGAGTACTAGACGCAAATGTTAGCAGACTCGGCTAAATTGTGAAGGGAAAGTTTCGAGTGCTCAATGGCCCCTAGATACTTAAAGACGGCCCTGTAAGCTTTCCTAATGAAGTTCAATGCCCTATTCAATTTTTGCATGAGGTTCCGGAACAAAGTTGTAACATAAAATGAGAATATTAAATGATTGGTTTTAACTCAAATTACCCAAACAAAAAATCTTTTTTATAACTTTTCCTATAAAAGTTCCTCAATAGGTGTTATTCCACGTCATGAATTGATAATTCCCATCATATTCCCATGGCATGTCAAGTCATCTGTTGAGATACGAAAAAGAGAATGATCATGAGTACTGGTATATTTTCTAGTAATTGTAATACTGATAAAAAAAAACTTGTTGTTGCACAACTTCAGGTAATAAAGAGAAAAGCGAAACTTTCGGATTATTTATTTTCCTTTCACTCTCTAATCTAATCTGTTGCGTTTCAGCATTAACGTCTACGGAATATAACTGCTTTTGTAAGCACAACTGTTATAAATTTAAGGCAATAAATTAAGGTTGATTGGATTTTTTTTTTTCGAAAACATTACCGATATTTTTTATACATTTTATTGTTTATTTTCATCCGCACTGAAGATTTATGGTCTTTGGTTAATTTTTAGAGATATACGCGTTAAGAGTCCATAAGTGGATTGTGTGTTAGACATAAGAGTCATAAGAATGTTAATTATACCAGCACATGGACGTGCTTTTCTTTAAAAAAATATAAAAAAAAAATTAAAAAAGTGAAACTGCAAGAAAAGAATCATATAAAAATCATAACTTCAGTTCAAAGCTTGTAGAATTGGGTAGCAACATGACTACGCTCGTAGAAAAAGGTGCATTTAAAACAATAATATCCGAGTTTGTGTTGGCCGTGGCCACCGCGCGAGTACGAAGTAATGAATCTCGGTAGACTTCGAATCTCCATCTGACACAGAAGGGCTATTTCAATAGAAAAAAATGTAGCTGATCGGTCGTCATCTCTCGGTAGACAATGGCAAATATCAAAGAGTAAATAATTCCATCCAAACATATAAATGTACATTTTATGGCAAAACAAAAATAGTGACGTGTACATGATCTCAGTATGCCGAATAGGGTTAATAACGCTCAATTGTTCAAAAAAGCTCGGTCGAAACCCTTTAAAAGTTCTGAAATGGCCAATGTTTGGTTTTTTTTTTTTTGGTTCATCCGATTGGTACATCCGATTCGACAACGGATTCTGGTAGAGAGGACAATAAAAGTAAATACTTGTATCAGCGTTTTGAAAGTTTACCTCTGAGTTTTTTTGATTTTGAGGTGGTTTAATTTACCCCTTTTTCGCAAATTCTAATGGTGATTCGTTTTAGAAAACCATGTTATCCTTATATTTTAGCTTTTAGATGTAATTGAGAGATTTATATAAATAACGAGGATTACTCAATTTAACCCTTCAACTCTCACTACAAGAGTTCGCGTTAAAAACACTATTGATCCTGATGGGCATGTTATCAAATAATGCTCGCAAATATTCTGCCGTAATATCTTCATGCTAAACATTTCTTGAGCTCTACCATCGTATTAGGCTTCAATTTGTTTATTTTGGCCCTCCTTTATAACCCAAATATTTTTCGATTGAGGTCTGAACAGTTTCCTGGCCAGTCCAATGAAATAATGCCCAGATCATACTTTAATTTTGCAATCTAATATATAGAAAAAAACCAATTAAGTCAAAAACGATAAGACAAGACGATAAGATATTAGGAATTAAAGTTTTTACTTTTTATAAATTATAAATTTTTAAAAAAATTTAACTATTCGAAAAATAGCCAAAAAAATATTTATAACTTTTCGTCAAATGATCTTGTAAGTTTTAAAGTTGGTACATATTCGTGAGGTTAAACAAATTTTTGACATTTTTAAATTGTCAAATAAATTTAAAAACTTGCCAAATTTGAAAATAAAAATGAATTGAATAAAAGTAAAATAAATAAATAAATAAAATATGGCTTCATTTGAGTTTTATTAATCATTGAAAATGAAATTATGACTAATAGCCTAGACACATTGACTGCGGCTGCAACACAACAACACGAGGTGAAAACGAAAATGTTGGCATGTTGTCTACGACTTGATTATTTTGGATGCAGCGCGATAAGCCGTATTTTCATATATTTTTATTATTAAACATCGAATTATCATTTAAAAACAAACATTTAACACAAACACAATGAGAAAGAACAATAAAAAACACAAAAGAAGCACGAAATTAAACGAAAACATTAACAAATGCCGATGTTCTTACTCTTGTCGCACGTCAAAATAGAAAAAGTTCTAAATCGACGACAGCAACATTCCTGCAATGACGCATTGTCGTTGCAACATTTTCACCACATTCACCTCCATAAGAAAAGCATGTAAAAAAAATTTGATGTTTGACGCAATGCTGCAGCCGCAGTCAATGTGTCTATGCTATAACGTTCAATACACAGTTATAAATACTATTGAAGAAAAAGCAAAAAAAGTCTTGACACATTTTGTGATTAAGCACGATAAGAGAATTAACAGCACCGAATTCACGAGTTACCGATAAGAAACTCAATTGTTTGATATTGGTTGATATTTACTTTAATTAGATCAAGACTAATACAATTATTATGAGATATTTTATTAACAACAATGATTGATTGATTGATTGAAACGCAGCCATGGCCGAGATCGTCAACGAAACTCGGGTTCATATACTATCTGACACGAACACATTTTTTCAATTTAAATTCATTTTTGTGATCAGTCGTCATCTCTCAACCAATGGCAAACCTTAGAGAGTTAATAATGCTATGGATAATTACTTTGGTACTTGAACATAAGTCTTTCGGAATATGAAGGTTACACTCGGAAATAAAAATCTATCTTTCTCCCATAAAAAATTTCTCCATTTTCGATAATAGCAATTTTCTCTTGTTCAAATAAAATTTTCTTCATTTAGAATAAATTTTTACAGTTTCGAAGAACAATTTCTTTACTTGTGGCAATATATTTTTATATATTTCTCCTTTTCATAGAAGGTTTTTATCATTTTTATGGAATTTTTAGGATCACATTTTGAGAAAAGCATTCACTGGAGCAAAGTCTATACCATTTTCTCTAAATATAATGTCTATTTTATCGTATTCCGAGAAATTATTTTCTGAGTGCAGGTTCTTGTGCATAAATATTTAATAAAAATTGATCATAAGAAGTTAGGTTACTTTGAAGTCCCTTTTAAGTAAAATTTCAAAGACTCTTTCAAGTGTTAGAGTACACTGAGAAAAAAACATATACCTTGCTCCGGTAAAAACTTTCTCTATTTTTGATAATAGCAATTTTCTCTTTTTCAAATAAAATTTTCTTCAATTAGAATAAATTTTCACATTTTCGAAGAAATATTTCTTTACTTCTAGGAAATGGAAATATTTCAATGTCTCTAATATTGATAAGTATTTTTCTCGCTCAAAAAATTTCTCATTTATAGAGAAATTTTATTGAAAATGAAAAACTTTTCTTATATTTTGATAAAAAATTCACTATGAGAAGTATTTTCTTCAATAAAAACAAATATTTTCTCAAAAATGAAGAGTATTTTTTCTAAAAACGATATATTTTTCTATTTCATGGAAGCTTTTTATCATTTTTAGAGAATTTTTAGTATCGCAATTAGAGAAAAGCATTCTCTGGAGCAAAGTCTATACCATTTTTCTCTATATATAATGCCTTTTTTATCATATTCCGAGACACTTTTTTCTGAGTGTAGCGAATTGTTTTTTTATTCTATTGATATTGAACAGTTAAAGGTTTGATGATTTATAAATGATAAATTATTTTTCTAGAGTTAAGCATTCTCGAACTAAACATGTCGTACTTCCAAATAAAGTCCACAAAAACTTGGGTCAAAACTTTTAATAATTTATAAAGATTTCTTAAGAATAAGTAATTTTGTTTTATAATCATCTAAATTATAAACATTTTTTATTGCCACCGAGGTCTACAGCTTTCATACTTTTCAAGAGGCATCATAAGTTTTACAAAATTCAACTTGTGGGCTGCAAAATGGAACTTATGGGGCATTCCAGGCAAAGCGGTATATTTTAGAAAAAAAAAAAAACCAAAATTTCTAATTTTTAACGACAGGGCAGTGAACCTACATGAGTTAAGTCCCTTATGGTACAATATATTTTTCTGGCTCATAAAAAAAAAAAATATATATATATATACACACTTATGATATCGTCAAAGAGATCAATGCTAAAAATTAACTTGAAGTTTTTCTCAATTTTTCCTTTTATATATGTAACTAATTGTTATGCAACTGATTTTATTCAATACCGAATATCGTGTTGTTACTATCACAACCTTCATTTCTCCAAGGAATAGTTTCATTTCAATAAAATCGATAACATTATAATTGGTAAATCGATGTCGTGTACGTTACGCTTAAAAGATATATATTGTCATCACTTGAGTAAGAGTGAAGGTGGAATTTTTTCACATCACTACTAAACAGACAAAGTGTCAACAATTCTAAAACTACTGAATCTCCAGATTTTTTAATTTTTAATGCATTTAAAATTAACAGTTAATTGTTTGTCGCGTTCGCCACACAATTAATGGAAGTTTTTGCGTAAGGACAATATGGAAAAACAACAAAAGTTGCAGAATAAAGTGCTATCAATTCTAGACGCAGATTTAAAAATTGTACTCGTTTTTCATCATCAGTTTGAACTTATGAGTTATAGGCAAAAATCTGAAAATTTGTCCTTTTTTCAATAATTGCACTATATCTTTTAAATGCGGGCACGGATTTTGATCGTGTTTGAATTTTTTCTATTTTAAATATAAGTTATTTAAATTTGTGAACCCAAAGTTGAATTATTTTTTTTAGTTTGCGAAATATGTCCCTTCAAAGCTGAAAAATATTAAAATATTAACATATTTTGGGACTGTAACTTTTTATCCTCTCTTAAATTTTCAAAATTGTTTTTTATATGGTGGAAACTCTTTATAAAAAATTTACAGAAAACTTTTTATCAAAAAAAAATAGTTTTTATCTCAATCTTTGGCAGTTTAAGAGATATTTTGATAAATGTATCAATGTACCAAATAGCTATCCTTGAAACAATATAAACCAACTTACAGAGTTTCATAATAGTGACACGCCCCTATGTGAGTCCCACCAACTTTCTTAATCGTGATTTGTAATAATTCTACCCACACCTTCACCGAATTTCAGCACCTAGTATGAATTCTAATCAAAAAAAAGTAATTTTGTTCAAGTGCCACGCCCTATGGATAATCCTTCCCTCATTTTCGTCGAACGTTGTACTGAATCTTCCTACCGCTGTTTCATTTCAATTTCAGTACCTTAGTGCCAATATTAACCGAGATACAGAGTTTTTTTAATAGTGACACGCCAATGCGAAATCCGCATGGATGCCTATGCAAACCATCACAGACATATAAACTTTCACATTCTGCGGTGCATTGAAGACGAAATTCACACTAAAAGATACAACATGGATGCTGAAACACCAATATTCAAAGTAAAAAACACCAATAAAATAGTTTAAATTTGTACGGGTCGCTTACGTCACACAGTACACGACAGTACGTCACGGTTGCTTTTCATAAATTTTCACATTTTCATTAAGTTTAATTTCTGAATTTGAATTTGTATAGTTATCTTCAAAATGCATATTTTTATTAATATATCCATATTTTGTTTTTGCATTTACGGTTAAGCTGAATTTTCGTGATAGATCGTTATGACATTCAAACTGGTTGATTCATTGTCGGGTACGTCACTCAACATTTGACCATTTTTTTCTTTTAACCATCAAGAGAAATTTGCTTAAACTTATTTCTAAAAGTGTAAGAGGTCTTAAATTATTAAAAAAATGCAAAAAAATAATGCATAGTTACTTAAATTTTTATCTAGGTCCTTTGAAACATAGCAAAAGTCGTACAATTGTCGTGTACGTCACGATGGAATGCCCCTTATGGGCCACAATGAAATAAAATTTTGAAAATATGAAAAACATAAAAAAATTCTTAAAAAATGATCCATCCTTGACCAATTATTGAATATGATTGACCTTTTTTTACTTTTTCCATTCCTTTCCGGTAGTATATCTACTTTTTTGAAATTATACTTGTGAGCTGTACAATCCATTGCAATGGTGCAAATTGTATATGACCTTGAAATTCTCTTAAACACTACAATTTTCTACAAACACAAATTTCTAGAACTGATCAATTAACGGTCAGATAAGTGAAATGTTCAATATCTTTCAAGTGGTATATAGTTTTTTAAAATTCCACTCCTGGCTTTCACAGTAGAACAAAATCTGCATGACCTTGAAAATTTCTTAAAAAATTCATAAAGTATTATTTATCTCTGACCTTTCAATGGGACCAAATATTTTTTTTGACATTTTTCATATCTTTCAGATGGCATCATTAGTTTTGTAAAATTTTACCAATGAGCTGCCAGCATCTCGTAGCTCATTTTACACCTTTCTTAATTCATACTCATATACTTCTTGTTTACATTCTTGCACGAAATCGAAAACAATAGTTCTAAAAATTTACTTTTTATTTTAGGTCCACTTCTGGGCATACGTCATCTGCAGGCTTTGCTGATGTTTCTTGACGTTGTTGTTATCTATGTGGGGCGTTTAAATATTGGAATTTCTTTGGTAGCCATGACAAATGCGGATAAATCGAATCCAAACTTTCCGGTTAGTTAAAAGATTCTTAAACCAATTGATTCTTTCTACTACAATTGACGCTGACAATTTTAAAGAGGCATTATTTTTAATCCCGTTTATTTTTTTTCAGGAATACGATTGGAATGGTATGGAAATATCTTTTGTTATTTCTTGTTTCTATTGGGGCTACGTGCTGACGCAATTTCCCGGTGGTTATTTGTGTCGCCGCATTGGTGCAAAATTAACTATGTTTGTGGCCACATTTGGGTCAGCCACCTTCAGTTTGATCATTCCGTTCTGCATACCTTGGGGTGGCTGGCAGGTTTATTGTGGCATACGCATTCTACAAGGTCTCTTCCAGGGCATGGTATTTCCTTGTATTCACGAACATTTGGCTAAATGGTCACCAACGAGTGAACGAAATCGACTTGGTGCTTTTGCCCATAGTGGTATCGAATGCGGTACGCTTCTAGCAATGGGCACCAGTGGACTTATTGCTGCCAGTTCTATGGGCTGGCCGGGTATCTCATATATTTCAGCTGGTATAGGATTTGCCTGGTGTGCTCTCTGGCTTTTGTTTGCCTCAAACAGTGCCGCTGACTCGAAGTACATCTCGATAGCCGAAAGAAACTATATTGAATCTTCACTCTCAAATAGTGTTGCTTTTGAAAATCAAAGTATTCCTATACCATGGCGTGCCATATGGACTTCAGTACCCTTTCTTGCAATGCTAATAGTGCGTTGCGCCCAGAGTTGGGGTTTCAGCACTATGCAGGCCCAAATTCCTGCGTACATGAACGGCGTGCTAAACATGGAGATTAAAAGCAATGCCTTGTACTCGGCATTGCCATATCTAGCTATGTGGATTATGGCATATGTTTATCTGATCACAGCTGATATTGTGATAAGCAAGCAGCTGCTCTCCCTGACAGCACTTCGAAAGACCATTAACTCTATTGCTTTATGGGTACCAGCGGCGTGTCTGATTGGCATAGGTTTTCTGGATGAGCAGCAAAAGCCATGGG
Organism: Tetanocera ferruginea; assembly: GCA_958299015.1. Taxonomy (NCBI): domain Eukaryota; kingdom Metazoa; phylum Arthropoda; class Insecta; order Diptera; family Sciomyzidae; genus Tetanocera; species Tetanocera ferruginea. The sequence continues at coordinate 38,302,595 of OY282640.1, forward strand.
CCATTGTACTTATGACTCTGAATGTAGGTCTGAACAGTGGTTCTATTATTGGTTGTACCTTAAACACCATCGACTTGTCCCCAAATCATGCAGGAGTGCTGATGGGCGTTGCCAATGGCATTGCAAATATTATTCCTATTTTGACACCGTTGGTGGTGGGCATTATTGTAACAGATCCGGTGAGTTCTTTCTGTCGATAAAATATCTAACAAAATATATTTTAAAAATTTGTTTTCAGCACGATCGTAGTCAATGGCAAATAATATTTCTAATTGCGGCCGTAATATTCTTTCTTGGCAATTTGGTGTTCGTCATATGGGGCTCCACTGATGTTCAGCCGTGGAATGACGCAAACTTTAGTGTAGTCAGAGGTGCAGAAAATGGTATGATAGAACCGAGGTCCAAGAGAACCTCCGAAGTGCTAAATGTGCAATCAAAGAGGAAGAGATCAGACAGTTTAAAGGAACATAATACTTGACGAGGATAAATAAATGTACAGAGTAATAATTGTAGTCTTTTATAAAAAATTAAATGGATTTTATTTTAAAAATTGCTGGTTTTATTATTTACTTATTTGCTATATGATTTGCAAAAAGTGCATCGTTACAAGTAGGACGAGACATTTTGTGGATATTTTGATCGTTTACAATGTATTAGGTATAAAAAAGTTTAAGACAGGTTTCGGGGAAATTTTTGACTAGTGGGCAACAACGATAAAAGCAACGATACTGAAATTTTACATAAAATTTTAACTTATGGTAACATTAAATCATACACTTTCGTAATTGTACATGTGGGCGTGACACTTGTCATATAACTAGAACATATTATTAGCTAAAGCTAGAAAACTTTATTGCTACGACAACCAAATTTTGTGCAAATTTTAAATTTTCCATTATTTACAATAGTACAAAATTTTTACACAATAGTGCATGTGGGCTTGGCATTTGTAATTTAATTATAAAACCTATTTGGCTATAACTTGGAAACGAGTAAGGATACTTTAGCCAAATTGTATGCAACATTACAGTTTTCGATGGCCTGAAATAATACCAAATGGGCTTGCTAGATAAGTGGGCGTGACATATTTCATATAACGAAGAAATCGCTGCTGATTTATAATAGAGGAGTACTCCCAGAACACGCCCTCATACTCCGTTTCGTCGAAGAGGGTCTCAATTTTTTTTTTATTTGAAGAAATCGTTCTGCAGATTTTGAGGACATTTCAAATTTGTATTATATTAAAAATGATAAAGAAAAAGAAAAACAAGCTTCTAAAGGATTTATTTGCCCAATACAAACCTTTGGAGCATAAGATGGAGGCATTCCCAATTCGGCCTGATGTACCACTCTACTTATAATTTTTGTACTATTTTTTTTTTTTTTTTTGTTCAATATATTTTTCTCCTGAGTAGGATTTTTAAGTAGCAAGGGTCTTGAAAGTGGCTCCATCGTGCTTATCACCAAATTTTACTAACAATAAGTAATGGTTGATATGTGTGTAAGGATTTATCATTTAAAATTAAAATAAAAATTCGAATGGTCCCCACAATATACAGAACGAATTTATAGATTAAAAAAAATTATATCGTCTACAGAAAAACGGAATATGAGGTCATTTTCATGGAGAACTTCTTTACTTTAAGAAAAAACTTGCGTTTTCTCCGATACTTTTTGACTGTCGCACTGTGCAATAAGGGTTATGAATAAATGGGGTTTCTTAGAGGAATTACCCGTATACGTTTAAACGTTGGTATATATTTATACCAACGTCTCAATAAAATTAAGGATTTCACTCACTGTATAGCTTACTATACAATCCTGCTTGAACCGTTTAGCACTTACGACGAGTGATATTGAGGTGAGCACCCAAAACGTCACGAGCCATTTGAGCCAATAATGATTTTGGTATTCAAACCACATCATACAGTTACTTTTTCTGTCGTTAGCCAAGTCTATACTTAAAATATTCCACATGGTCAAAGGCCAAGTTGTTGAGAATGGCGTAGAATCGAAATACGTTGGTTCTCGGTCTTACTCACTTCTGCAGCGGCGATGCACAATGGTTCCAAATGGAAAAAAGACGACCATAACCTCAAGGAGTTGTTTAATCTACATAAAAATGTTGTTATAAAGTATTTTTAGGGTCGCTAATTACGAATCTGAAGTTGAAAAATTCAAAATGGCGGCTTAAAAATGGCGACCACGAACATGCTAACTTTTATAACAATTAAATTATGCATTAAAACTTTGATACCCCTAAAGTTTTCGGGGTCGCTGATCACGAATTTGAAGTCAAAAATTATAAATTCAATATGGCCGCTAAAAAAGGCGACTATGCCAACTTTTATAATAACAACCAATTTTTATAATAACTTTTTTAATGTTCTTTTTGATAAATCTAATAAAAAAAACACGACAGTATTTATTTAAAACTAGTAAACCTGTTGCCCGAATTCGAGCAATTCAATAAAAATTAAATGTTAGAAACATTAAAATCGTTTAATATATGATATTCTATTCAAGAAGCTTTTTTCCTCAATAACGATATATTCAGTCTCAAAAATGATATTAAAGATCATTATCTGAAAGCTTTGACTTAAAACGTATGATCTGACACTAAATTTTTAAATGTAACTGTCAAAATACGAAGACGGACTTACACTAATAGTACTACTGAGACAAACAATTTTACTATTCGAATACATTGCAACTTAACTTTTCAAGCTATAAAACATAACTAATTTTAATAAAACCGAAGTAAAAAATAGATTTAAGACAAAAAAAATACTAAGATATTATTTAGAAATTAATAAAAAAACAATAACAGAACGAACCCCCAACAACATCGTTTTAAAACACATTTCGATGAAAAAACGCCAAAAAACCCACAAAATTTTTTTTTTGAAAACCGTTAAAATTTGACTGACTTGTTTGCTCGGAAAGTGAAAATTTTGATTTTGGAACTGCATTTTTCGGACAATTGACATTTGAGGAATGCATAAAATATAATTTTTATTAAAAATTTTTAGTTTTGAAAAAAACTCAAATTTGATCAGTTCATAAGTTCTTCTCAAACTAAATTTCAAAACGATTAAATTGCGGATTTTTGTACAAAAGTTTAATTTCTGTTTTAAAATATTATGAACCTGAAGCGAAATCACAATTTTTAAAAGTGGTTTGCACATCTACAGCCTAAACCTAATTTACGGACATCTAAATCGATAAAATCAATCCATTGGGCTGGGAGGAGTTGAAGTCACAAAAAAAACCTTAGCCTATTAATTATATAGATGTTATTTTTCTAATAAAGGCAAAACATCTGGAGGTAATAATTTAATTTTTTTCATATGTCACCCGACGAAAAGATTTTCGGGTCTGAAGGCACCTATTAAAAACATCATCAATTGTAAGAAGCCGTGATATCCTCCAGGCATTATTATTTCTAAAAATTTGAGCAAATTTATAGAATGCTTCAAGAACCTCTTCAGATAGCTGAGCCAATGGAAAAATACTATTTTTGCCACAGAAGGAACAGTGTATTTTAATAAAAATATTCAAACAAAGTAATCATTAAGAATGTTAAATAATAATTGAAAAATATGAAGATGGTTTTAACAAAAAAAAAAAATTAAGTTCCGACACCACTTAGTTTTTCTTGAAATTTTCCTTCTTGTAACACGCAATTTTTATTGATCAATATAACAAGTACCAAAAAGGAATCAATACACTTCTAATGGGGCAAGAGGTAGAAGCACTTTCGTTTTTTTCATTTTTACTGAATCAAAATTTAAAAAAAGTACATTTTCAAAATTTTTAAAATTTTACGTTTTTTCTGATAAATTCAGTTTCGATCCAATGCATGAAAATATAAAACATCTCAATTTACTTATACAAATAATACAAAAATTATCAAACTTGGCTTCAAACATGACTATTTTTTTGTTAAATTTTCATCAAACTGTAAAGGCGTCAAAAATCAATAAATAAATTAAAAAAAAACGAATTGATACCGCAGTTTTTTTTTAATTATCTTAATCTTAAATAGGTATTTGTATTAAAAAATTTTCTTCAAACATATTTAAAAATAAGGGTTTGACCGTCTTTTCATGTTTGGAACCAATGTATCTTCTAGGAAATTCTTTACCTCCAAAAACAATCCTTATAAGGTAAAAAAAATTAAAGGCGCACTATGAGGCGTCTTACTCTATAGTGTCGCCAAGACATAAGTAGTCCTTCTACTGGTTTCGGGTAGAATGGTAATAGTCAATCACCCCTCTTCGGCTGTCGTATGCATAGAGTGGGACAAATGCGGAGGAGTGCTTTGTTGAAACAGGAATGAAAGTCAAATAGCGACGGCAAAGGCTGTTTGAACCCGATGCGTTGCGACGCAAAACCTTTTTTATAGGTCAGAGGCGTCCACTGCTCAGATAAGCCGTCAAACTAAAAGCTGTCAGTTTGCTGTTTCTAGGAGTCGACAGAGGTTTGAGCCGACTTAAAACGATTTCAACATTTATTAGACCCAGTCTGGCCTATTTTAATTTAAAAAATGAAAGTGTATTAAAATATTTTTTTCTACAGAAAACCAAATACCAAATACAGTTACATTTCTAGGTAAGTACTTTAGTATTCATTGACAAATGTCCAGTTAAATGCTCTAAGAAAAAAAATTAATGTCTCACAAACTTATTATCAAATTGTACATAACTTGTTGTTGGAGTGACCACAACGGCAATAAACTAAAGACAATAAATGTTGTTTATTTTTTCTTTTGTTTTAACAAAAATAAAAGAAAAGTTCATATATTTTATCGTTTTTTTTTTAAAACAAAGAGAGATAAGTTTCATATTTTCTGACGGCTAAGAATTTATGGCCTATGGCTAATGTTTTGAGTGTTTAAGCTGATTATGTCTCGTTTGAACTCATTATGCTAGCACGTGAACGCGCATTTTTTTTAAAAAAGTAAAAAAAAATTTAACAAAAAATTATTTTAGTGCGAAGCTTGTAAGATTGTGTACCGGAATGACTAAGATCGTGGAAAAAGGTGCATATAGTACAAATATATTCGAGCTTTTCTTGATAAATGACAAACAAAGGATCACAAAAGGCTGTCTCATAGTGCAAGAGGCTGTCCTGAGGTTGTCCTGAGATATAAGAACCATTAGTATCGCAGTTGCCTGAGGTCAAAAGCTCAAAAACACGCGAAACTTCTTGAAAACGTTTGAAAGACGTGACTATTCTTAAATTCGGACGACCATCACTTTCATCTCAAAGGCAATCGATATCTTTATATTATCTTTATATATCATATCTGTTAAACAAATTTGTGAAAAGTGTTTAGATTTGCCTTTAGTTTTGCTGAAAACAAAAAACTACAATATATGCGTAATTTTTTACCTCATCAAGGATAAGTAGCGTATTTATCTATACTAGAGTTCGAAAGTGGCTGAACTTCAACCTTGTCACATACATTCTCAGTTGATTCGATGCAAAATTAATGTGGACAAACAAATTTTCTTCATAAAAATTTGTAAAAAATTTTTGTTTTAAATAGTCGATGCAGTCTTTCTTCGCACTCTGATTCATTTAAAAAAAATTATCAAAATCGGTTGCGAAACACGTGAGAAAATGGTTCTTTACTGTTGTTTCTACGCCTATTTATACATACTAGTATCGCCTGGGATCGAAATTCGACCAATTTATTGATTGCCTATATATAATTATATGCGAGATGATTAAAATAAGGTCGAGGCTATAACTCTTAATTGATGTGAGATATAAAGCTATTTTCTTCAAAAAAATTATTTTTTTATTTAATTTTTTTTCAAAAACAGAAAAACAACATTTTAAAAAAGTTTAATTTTGTCAAAGAAATCAAAGGGGGTAGCCTTGATTTTTTGATGGCACGGATAGTTTATTAATTAAGTATCAAGACAAAATAAATTTACATAAAATTCGGTTTAGATTTTGAAAGAAAATCAAAAATGCAATTTTGAGTTTTTGTTTTTTTTACAACAAAAATCATTTTTACCACATATTATAAGAAAAAATCAAATTTTATGGTATTTTTTTAAAAGGAATAGTTTAAATATAAACAAACAAAAAACGGTATTATTTTCAAAAGTTTTTTTTAAGTTAACTAATAAGACTTAAATACAAAAAAGAAATAAATAAAATTTATTCACAGATGGCGGAGTTATTGGCTTCAGAAATTAGAACATTCAATTTGAGACAGTTTTTTTCTCTCTCTTGGCATTTGATAGATGCCACACACACACGCTAAATAACTAACGACAATATTAAGAAAATTCATTATAAATACATTTGGTTAGAAGTTTGATGTTATTTAAATCACATTTAAAAGAAAATTTAACAAACTTTTAGAAAAACTTAGAAAAATTGAAAAACCGTTAAAATACGACCAAGATATTCACATGGAAAGTTAAATTTTTGAATTCAAAACACATTTTTTTACAAATTTTACAATTGACGAATGGATAAAACTACATTTTTTTAAGAAATTGTTACTTAAAAAAATAATGCAAATTCGACCAACTCAAAAACTCTCTCCCAACCAAATTTCATATTAATCAAAGAGCGGGTTTTTTCTCAAAAATTGAATTTCTCTCTTAGAAGGTTGGGAACCCCCTCTATCAGATATATCATTTATATATACATTCTGGGCAACAAAACCTTTCAAATGATATAAGTGTCATTAATTTTGAGTTTTAATTAATACCAAAAAAGCGTACGACAAACTTTAATGTTCACGTATTAATATATAAGATTTATACTCTCCATTAGGCCGGATCATTTTTATGTGAATAAAAAAATGTCAACCGGTCGGGGTCTCAAAAGTTAGAGGAACTCATTAAAATGATTTCTGCATACTTTTTTTTCAAATCGGAGAAAAACCGCCGAAGCAATTTTGATTCTCCTGAAGGTCCTTTTTGGTAAAAAAAACATGTTTTTTGCTTGTAACTTTTTATTTTTCACAGAACGCATACCCACATCTGCTAAAATATTTAACTTCTTACTTATACCTATAGTCTGATATACAAAAACTTTAAAAATTATGTTTCATTATAACTTTTATTGACCACCAAAAATTGAATTTTTTGCTATTTTACACAGAAAGAAAGAAGAACTTAATACCTTTCCAACATTAACAATTCCACGTAAATCTAATAAAAATGTGTCTTTTAAAGCGGTTTTAAAAAAATGATATTAAATTTTTTGAATATCAGAATATTGGTATAAGTAAGAAATTTAATATTTTGGCAAGTGTGGGTATGCGTTCTGTGAAAAATAAAAAGTTACAAGCAAAAAACATGTCTTTTTTACCAAAAAGGACCTTCAAGAGAATCAAAATTGCTTCGGCGGATTTTCTTCGATTTGAAAACAAATTGTGCAGAAATCATTTTAATGAGTTCCTCTAACATTTGAGACCCCGTCCGGCGAAATCTTAATTTCGATCCGGTCTAATGTACACTATCAGTATCTTTACTTTTTTGCTTATCTTGGGTATGCATTCTGAAGAAAAAAAAAAGTTATAGGCAAAAACCTTGATTTTTTGGCCAAAAAAAGGGTCCAGGAGAACCAAAACCGATCCATGGGGATTTCTCCGATCCAAAAAAAAAAATTATGCAGAAATACTTTTTAAGAGTCCCTCCCTCTAACTTTTGAGTCGGTGTCCGGCGAAATATAAATTTCGATCCGGCTTAATGTACAGTATTAATAAATTGAATTAAGTAAAATACCAGACATGCACAACGAAATCAACAAAATTTTTTCGTTTCGTTGAGGCCGAAAAATAAATTATCAAAATTATTTCGTTTTTTAAATAACGTTAAAAATTTATCAAATCAAATTTCGTGTCGTTGAAAAACGAAAAATTTTCTATAATTTTTTCCTAGCTACAAAAAATTTCTTCTGATACAAAAAAAAACGAAATATTTTTGTTGAAATTATTGTTATTTTCAACGAAATAAATTTTTTTTGTTTTTTTAATTAACGTTATTTTTTATTTCGTTTCAACGAAACAAAAAAAAATATTTCGGTTACCGTTAAAATTAACGTTAACGTGCATGCCTGTAAAATACATACAAAAATAAAAATATAAAGACCGAATTTAAATTAAACATGGTAGCTATGCATCAAAATTGAATTTGTGCGTTATCTTCGAATATGAAGCATTTTCGAACTTAAGCCAAAAAAATGTGTACAGCTTTTGGCAAAAGATCCCGTAGGTTTGTAAAGTAGTTACATATTTTTGAAGTTAAAGTGGAATTTACAGTTAAAGTTAAAATAGTCAAATTTAAAAAAAAATTATTTTTACGTTTTATAAAAACCCAGCTCATGCACTTTTCTTTCATTAGTTTACAACCTTTCCGTTTTAGTTATTAAAAAAAAATATGGCCTCATTTGAGTTTTATTAACCTTTGTATATGAAATAATTTGACTAGTGTCCAAAACACAGTTATAAATAATATAAAAAAAACACATGTCTTGACACATTGCTCAGATTAAGCACGATAAGACTAATAATAACACCGAATTCACGAGTTACCGATAAGAAACTCAATTGCTTAAAATTGTTTCAAGTTAATTTGATTAGTTAGATCAGAAAAAATATAATCTGATCAATGCTATTATTTTGATAACATTTTTGTCACAACAATGATTGATATAAAAATTTTTATTTTAAAACAGACGAAGTTTTTTTTTTATTTCCAAAAATAAATACATATCTTTCGTTTATTTTTTATTGAAAACTTAACAAATTCTCTAGATTTTCTGAATTTCGAGCAAACAAATTTTTCCAAAATGTTTCAATGGCGCAAAAATATTAGAGATTTTATACCTTTTTCTTAAAAATAGTTTATTTTGTGGTCTTATGATTCATAAAAAGGCATAGTTATGCATTTCAATTATAAAATAAAAATACTAAAATAAGTTATACGGCATGGGTAGTAAAAGTCAGCAGCCAGGTATCCCGAATTACAGCCAGAATATGGTCATATGGTTTTACTTTTCTTTATATCTATCATATCATCAGTTGTAAATGGTCGTGGGGGGGTACTGTGTGCACTCCCTTTATTTGCATTTTTCAATTCATACTCCTTTCTTGCGCACTAATTTATGTTTTGATTTCAAAATTTGACTAAATAAGTATAACCTTGTATTAATGCTTAAAAAAAACACTCTTTTTCAGCGAATGTTTAAAAAAATTTTATTTTGATTATAGGTCCACTTCTGGGCATACGTCATCTGCAGGCTTTGCTGATGTTTCTCGATATTGTTGTCATCTTTGTGGGACGTTTAAATATTGGAATCGCTTTGGTCGCCATGACAAATGCGAATAAATCGAATCCAGATTTTCCGGTAAGTTAACAGATTGACAAACCGATAAATTTCTCTCTTCCATTTAAGTAGCACATTCTTTCCATTCTAGCAATTTGCATTCGCAACTTTGAAAATGTACCTATTATCTTATTATACCTCTTATACCGTTTTATTATTTTCAGGAATACGATTGGAATGGCATGGAAATATCAATCATTATATCGAGCTTCTTTTGGGGTTACGTATTGACGCAATTTCCCGGTGGTTATTTGTCTCGCCGCATTGGTGCAAAATTAACAATGTTTGTGGCCACATTTGGTTCGGCCATTTTCAGTTTGATCATTCCGTTTTGCATACCTTGGGGTGGCTGGCAGGTTTATTGTGGCATACGCATTGTACAAGGTCTCTTCCAGGGCATGGTCTTTCCTTGCATTCACGCACATTTGGCCAAATGGTCTCCAATAAGTGAACGAAATCGACTTGGTGCCTTTACTCACAGTGGTATGGAATGCGGTACGCTGCTGGCAATGAGTACCAGTGGACTCATTGCTGCCAGTTCTATGGGTTGGCCGAGTATCTCGTATATTTCAGCTGGTATAGGATTCGTTTGGTGTGCTCTCTGGCTATTGTTTGCCTCAAACAGTCCAGCTGACTCGAAATTCATCTCGGAAGCTGAAAGGAACTATATTGAATCTTCACTATTAAATAACGTTAATTTTGAAAAGCAAAAGATACCCATACCATGGCGTGCTATATGGATGTCTGTGCCCTTTTATGCAATGCTCACCGCGCGCTGCACTCAAAGTTGGGGTTTCACCACAATGCAGGCCCAAATTCCTGCATACATGAACGGCGTGCTAAATATGGAGATAAAAAGCAATGCCTTGTACTCGGCATTGCCATATCTTGCTATGTGGATTATGGCATATGTTTATCTGATCACAGCTGATATTGTGATAAGCAAGCAGCTGCTCTCCCTGACGGTACTTCGAAAGACTATTAACTCCATTGCTCTATGGATACCAGCAGCGTGTATGATTGGCATAGGTTTTCTGGATGAGCAGCAAAAGTCTTGGGCCATTGTTCTTATGACTCTGAATGTGGGTCTTAATAGTGGGGCTATCATTGGCAGTGGTTTGAATACGATCGATTTGTCACCGAATCATGCCGGAGTACTGATGGGCGTTGTTAATGGGATTGCAAATATTATTCCTATTTTGACACCATTGGTGGTTGGTATAATTGTGTCGGATGAGGTAAGTTTTTGTTGTCGGTATAGAAAATAAAAAATATGGTTTTTAATATTTAAATTTATGTTTAGACCGATCGTACTCAATGGCAAATCGTTTTCCTTATTGCGGCAGTAATTTTCATTGTTGGCAACTTTGTGTTCATCATTTGGGGCACCACTGATGTTCAGGCGTGGAATGACGCGAACTTTAGTTTAATCAGAGGTACAGAAGATGGTTTGCCAGAAGCAAGATCCAAGAAAAACTCCGAAATTCTAGGTATGCCATCGAAGAAGCAGAGATCAGACAATTTAAAGAATCACGCTTCTTAAGGTTGATAAATTACTGTGCATTAGGCTGGAGCAATTTTATATAAAAAAAATGACACTTATCTTGGACTTGTTCAGGGGCAGGGGATCAAAATATACGATGCCCAAACAATAATTCAGCAAAATTTTGAATAAATAGGATTCATAATTCTTCTCCAGTTTTGAGTCAAATATAGGATATTTATGAAACTATTTTTAAAAAATTTCTGGGAATGACAAAACATATTGGTGTAGTTATGTTTACTTAAAAATTTCTTTAAAATCTGTTTCAGCTGAAGAAGGTCCTTTAAAACGACGCACATATTTGTTTCAAAAATAAATTGAGAACAATAATAATAAACATTAAATATAACGTAGGAAATTTTGAATCAGCGATCATAAATCTATTTAAATCTTAAATCTTTAAACAAGAAAAGAAAATTTGGAATAAGAAAATGCTATTATATAGAGATAGCTGCTTTTCTATTGATTATTTTTGATTCAATTCAAACTTAAAGCGCACAATGGAGTATCCAGATCAATTTAATTGGACAAATTATTTTATGATTTTAAAATATAGGGAATGCAAAAATAATCATAAAAATGTGTGGCAAGTGGGTGTCTGTATTGACCCCATGGACAGCTATGGGTTAATTCGTTGGTTATAGGATATTGTTTCACTAAAAATGCTCTATAAACGAAAGTTTTTCATGCAGAACATTCTTGAATGACATTTTAAAAGATTTTTATGGACTTTCTTTCCAACGTATACATTATTTGTAGAAATTTTAGTGAAAAATAAAATTTTTTTTTGTGGTCAAATCATGAAATTTTGGAAAAAATTCACAATTTTTGAGCTTAAACTTTAAAGTAATTTTTGTCAAAAAAAAAAAAAAAAATTCTGTGTGAGCCTATTTTTTATATATAAAATTATAATTTCTGTTTAAATTTCCTTAAAGAAAGTATAGTAACAACAATTATTATTATTGAAAAAATGGTTGCTGCCAAATTCGGGTCCACGAAAAATCTGCGGCTTGTATTTCCATCATTGGAGTTACCAAACCACGCCTTAGGTACATCTACAATCAATCCCATTTTAATTCGGAACTCATTCTGAATCGCTGTTTTTAGATAAGGAAGCATACAACAAAACGCAGCATATGATAAAAATATTGTTTTTTAATCTTGGGTTTCTAAAGTTTGTAGAAAAAAAGATGCACAAGACGGATCGCTTCATTTGTATGGGAGGTAATAGTGGTTGTTGTCAGATTTTGATAGTTTTAAATATTGACTTTAAAGAAAAAAATGTATGCGTCAAGTTTCAAGTCGATATCCTTAGAACTATGGGATTTATAAATGTTTTACCATGTTTATATAGGATCAATTTATATAGGAGGTAGGTACGGTTCTTATACAATTTTTTTTAATTTTTCATTTTTAAACCTGACATTAAAATAAAAAAGGTAAACTTATGTACCAAGTTTAATGGCGATATCGTGAGAACTTAAGGTTTTATGAAGGTTTTACTAGTTGTTTTGGGCTCAAACGGTTTTTAAAAAATTCAACACTTTTCGGAACGAAGCAGATAACGAGTTTATAATTTTTAAGATGCCAACACCTTTAGTGTTAAGTTTATGAAGAAAAATATAAAGCCACGGACAGCCGCATATAACAAAACTCTTCGGATATCCGAAAATTAAAAAAAAATTCCTCAAAAAACACCCATTTTTAAGATACAATTACTAATTTTAAATAGATACAATACCATCCAAACCACTTTAAACTTATTTTTACATACCTGCTTCGGTTCAATCCATTTATATTAACTGCTTAGAAAAATTGGGGAAAAAAATATGAGTTTTTATTTTTTGAATATTTTGGTGTATAGTATGAATTAAAAAAATTGTTTGAGCAAGGCAAGGTAAAAAACACTCATTGTTCGTTATTCTTACACTATTCAACAAACTAAAAATATATATAGGGGAGAGTGGTACTAGTTGTCACAAAATTTGAATAAACCGCTGTAACTCCCACAAATCAAGCAATAATGGCACTGCAAAACTTTCAAACATAAATTCAATCTTTTATTCTTCAATCCTGATATGAAAAACGTATATTATTTTAAAATAAATTAAAAAATTTCCTTGATAAAAAATTTAACTCGTCTGTGACAAGTTACCCCACTCGTGGGGTAAGTTGTCCCAATGTGTAGTCCCCGTTGTCACACTTCTTAATCGTCATTGCTGCCACAGACCGAACACAATTTAAGTAGCAATTTACCATACTATCACTTTCAATGCATTAACATTTGCATTTTAAGCATTGACGACAATTCTTATTGGATTTGACGCTTGACAACAAACTACACGTAGTGAATCCACGTTATCTTAATTGATACTAGCTGTAATCGGCTTGCATCATGATATCTGAAGATGTCCGACCTCGGTTTGTAAGTCGTTTGCGATTTCTTGGTATATTTCCTTAAATTCAAATAAAACATAATTTGCTTTCAAAATGGTTATATGAAATTATATGTGACAACAAGCCCCACAAGCGCTGTGACAACCTGTACCATTTGGAAAAAAATGTAAACAATGTTCTGTAAACTTAAATATAAAGTTTTATCTAAAAATTCATTAGTATTTGCAAAATATAATATTAATTGTATTGGAAATTTATTAAAAGTTGAATATTGCACAGTTCTATTTGTCTAAACACAAATTTTAAAAAAATATAAAAATGCACTAATACAACTTAATTTCTTAAAATTCTTTTAATTTTTGCAAAATAAAACTCATGGCCTTTAAACTTTCTTCGGATGCTAGAAATTGCACTGGCGTATAGATGACATTGATATTCAACTCGATAACGTGTTTAATCAAAAGATATCGGCGTTGTGACAACTAGTACTTGAGACAACGAGGACGACTCTCCCCTATATATATTTTTTAAATCGATGTTTGACGAAATTTAATGTTGTCCAGCTAAATCGAAGACATACTCCATAGTGCAGCGGTACAAATAATTTGAAAAAATTTGTTTTTTCTACAACACTTGGGAGTAGATAATTGTGTTGAGGTCAAAATGAAATTTTATATTATTTAAGAATTTATTTATTATACGCTTGTTTGGCTTAAAATAAAAACGATATTTATGATTTTGATTATTTATGACATTTTAAAGGACATTCAAGAAAATAAAGAAGGCGTAAGATAACAAAAAAAAAAAAATTATTTTAATCAATATTCGCCTAAGCTTTTACCACTTCAGCTAATAATAATTGAAATTTTATTCTTCTGTATAATTATATCATCTTTGAGTACATTTTAAATCTGGAAGATGTGATCAGAAATACCGTATTTTTGAGTTGCTCTATTTCATCCACGAAGTAACCGAACAAGCCCTTGAGATATTTCTTAGAAAAATTTTTAGAAATTTTCTGTTTTTGGTGACAAACTGGGAGATGCACATCGAAACAAGAATTTATAATTTACATGTTCACATGTTACAATACCTGTCGACTGACTCCTGAGCCCAATCAACACTTTTGAAATTTCCTTCAGCCTAGTTTGTATGAAATAGTTATAAGAAATTAAATATTTGATGCTACTTCACGAATTAAAATTAAATAATTAATTATAATTAAATTAAAAATAATTATTTATTAATAAACTTCAGATTTAAGGCTAAATGAAAATAATAATTAAAAAAAAATTTTGCAAAATTAAATATATAAAATAAAGAAATTATTATATTAGAAATATATTTAAATACCCAAATTTAAATGATTTGATTTACGTTAAGTTTAATATAATTTACGTTTGGGTTTATTTAATTTGAATTTGGGTTAAGCTGATATGCGTTTGACTTAAAGAAATGTGCGAATGAATACTCTAGATTCTAGATTCCAGACTCTAGAATATAGTATTATTGAAATTTAAAATAATTGTGTACAGAAAGTGCTTATTGAAATGCGCAAAATAAAAAAATTAAAGCACTCTTTCAGGCTTATTTGGCTACAGTTGATTATAAGTTAATTATTCGTTTATTTTCAAATAAACTGAGACAATACTTGATCTGAGATAAAAACAAAAACAAAGCTGAGGAAAGTATGAGTGTTTTTTATATAACCCTTACGGTATGCAAAGTTTTTCCTTAACTGTAACTTCTTTGAGTTGAGCTGATAGCGTATTCAATAGAGTTGCCGGAAGTTCCAGATTTAATTCGCCATCATGTATTTTCTCTTCAGGGCCCATTCAAGTTTTTTGGCGACCAAAAATAAATTTTATTTTTTTTTCATTTTTCGAATGCACAACATTGTTAAAATATTCTCAAAACGTTTTAAGTCAATTGAATTAAAATTCTTATGCACAAATGTCCGAAAAGAAGTCCAAACCGAAGCAAACCAAAAAATAACCTACATTAAACAGTCCCTTTACAATAACACGTTTAATGTAGGGTATTTCATTAAAAAACTTTAAAGGGCAATTAAATTTTAAATGTACCACCGAAACGTCGCACAGTGCGGTATTTTTAATTCTAGCGTGCCAAAAGTCATTTCTCTTAATTTATTTAAGGGAGAGACATTAAAATTTGTTCATATCTTAATATGGAAAAAAATAACTTTTCCAAAAAATGGGCGTAATCGGTCAACTGCCGCGCCTACTTCTCATAAAACTGGAGCATATATAATGACCTAACTTGGGTTGTATACATACTATGACAATAAAATTTGGGTTTTTAGTTTGTTTTGTCATTTAAAATCGTTTGTTAAAAGTGGGCGTAATCGGTAAACTAGCACGCCTACCTCCCATAAAACTGGAACATATATATATGGAGCTAACTTGGGTTGTATACAGGTTAGACAATAAAATTAGATTTATTCATAATTGTTATAACGAAAACGAATTTGAGACAAACGGACATTATAAATTGTTTTAATTGGGTTTCTCAGTGTCATATAGAACCTACTATAAGTATTTGTGCTAGCCTGTTTTTACAATGCTTCGTTTTTAAAAGTTAAAAGTTACGCTTTATTGAATTTTGGTATACTTCTAGAGCGTTGCATTAAATTTTTTGTTGTTGATTAAAAGTTCTAAGTTTAAAATTTTTAAAAAAATTTCCAAAAGAAATTTTGACTACTGGATATTATTTTTTAATTACATTTATATATTTCTTTTCAGAAAACAAGGCCTTTTGTTTAAATTCAAATTTTTATTTTATGGATGGTTGGTGCACTTAAACTGAAAAAGACGCTCTGTGCGTCGCACACAGGGGCCGCCCCATCAGGTGCGCAACCAGGTTTTTTTTTTTTGGGGGGTGTTTTATCAAGTTTCGGATTTATATATAAAATCAATTTTAGAAAGGCTTTCATATCACAGCAATATGTTTCAACTCTTAGGAGGTATATTTTCAAATAGAAGATTGGTTAACTTAATGGGCTAGGTGGGTTTCGAATACGAACTAAATATTTGAAGCACTAAATAATGTATCTTGAACCCATTTATGTGGGTTCGAAATTTTAACAACATTGGTTATAACTTTTTGAGAAATCATGACAACCAATTTGAAAAAAAAGTTTGGAATCAAGCTTTAGGGAGAATATTCTGGACATTTTGTACAATGTCATAAGGTAAAAAGAAAATTCATTTACAAACCGACATATAAGTCATATAAGTATAAACAGTCATATAAGTTTAAAATTTAAGTTAAGTTTTTACAAATATTTCTTGTATTAAAAAATATTTCAAAAATTGCTATCAATTGTATACTTTTTCCACCAAAACATGCAAGTCTTGCAATCCAGAGAATATCGGAATATGTTTGTCCAAATATGCGTTAATTATTTGGATACGAGTACTTATCGAAATAATGCACATTTAAATTGTTTCCGAAGCTTTGCACGAAAATAAAAAATAACAAATGTATATAAAAATCGAGTTTGTTTCTCAAAAAAAAAACCAAGTAAAAATTAAAATTTTTTAGTTCACAACTGTACAACTATTCCTACAACAGCCGAACAACGAAAAAATTTAAGACACATGTTGTAAAACGGATGTACAACGGGCACTGTCAGGGTATTTTGGCAGAACAGAAGCTGTACATCAGTGGTATCGGTCGTTTTAAAATGAACTTGCTTCAGCGTTGTTTAAGATCTTTAAAATCGGCCAAAATGTTTTGAAATCGCCATTGGTACAGCCCTTTACGGATTTTTTTCTTGTTCTAAGTAGGTCATACGAAGGTTTTAGGCAGTTATACGAAGGTTTTAAGGCTTGAGCAATAATATTTTCAATTTTAGTCGGGTCCCCAATAGGGGCAGCAAAATTCAATTTTTCTCCCTACAATAAAAATGTTTACCCAAAACTTCACTTAGTTGTAAAAATAACCAATTTGCGCAAACCTTAAAATTCGTCCCTTGATGAGTACTAATGGAGCTCATTTCCGAAAGTATAAAAGACAAAATTTCTCACACCTTGGGATGAAAAACTTAGAGCCTAAATATGAAAAAAATCGTTTGAGTTTCTCTCCACCAAAATAACCGAAGAAATTTCCTCTAAAATCGAATTTTTATACTTTCATATTTAACACTGACCTACTAACTAAAATTTTTTGCGGGAATCAAAGCCATGTGAAGCCACGTGATTTAGTAAAAAAAAAATCTGATTGGCTTTCGAAACAAGTGAAAATTATTTTATTATTTCTAATTTTCCAATGGATTTTCAAAATCAGTTTCATGAAAATCCCTCAAAATTGCACAAATATTATCCGATTTTAATGAATGACGGCTTTTTGGATGAGTGTCGAAAAAACTTTCGTTAAAAACGATATTATTTCGATTTAACTCAGCATTTGCTAATTCATGCTCATTGGTATAACTTTAATATATCACTGATAAACGGATGAACAGAAGCAAAATCAAACCAACATATTTGTTTCTAAGAAGACCTTATTTCTTAAAATGGGATAATATTTGACAATTTAGAAAAATTTTTATGAAACAGATTCGGGAAAATACGATGGAAAATTATGAATTGTAAATTGTTGCTTCAGTTTCGGAAGTCAATCGAAATTATTTTTTTACTGAATCACGTGACATCACTAAAAAATTAATTCTTGCAGAGTTTGGATTAGTTATTGTTTAAAATAAATAAAAAATAATTATAAAAAATAACGAAAAATACCAATTTTAAAGTAAACTCGTTTGATTTAAACTCAATAAATAAGCTCATGTTAACCTACAAAGAAAACATTTGGTACGTAAGTTTTCTATATTAAAGCAAAGATGTCATCGAAAAATGGGCATCATCCGTCCACATAGACCAAAAATTTTAAACGCAATAAATAAGCTCATGTTTAACGTACAGAAATGAAATTTGGTACGTATTTATTTTATATCAAAACAAAAACGTCTTCGAAAAATGGATGTCAACCACCCACGGCAACGTCCACAACCCAAAACTTGAAAAATCAATAGATAAACTTACCTACAGAGATAAAATTTGGTTTGTATGTTTTTTATACCAAAAATAAGATGCATTCAGAAATTGGGCGTCATCTGTCCACGAACAGGAATAAAACTTGAAATTTTTATAAATTTTTGTAAATTTTTCATCAAAATTGAAATACATACAAAATATGGGCTTCATCCGCTCACGGACACGCCCATTTTCAATTTATAAAGGGATTTGGATCCTTCTTTAAAATCCCGGATTTCGAGATTTAAAAATTTGAATCCCATGATTAGTCTCGGAAATCAAAAAATAAAAAAAAAAACATAAAAAACTAAATATCTTATTATGTATTTAATATAAAAATAGATAATATATTTTAATAATATTGATATAGTAGCAAAATGAGATAATTTCTTAAAATAATTCTTAAAACAGAATTATATGAAACATTATTTGATGCACCAAATCAAAATACATGTTCCTGCAAAAGTTTACACTTCTACAACAAAAAAATATGTTTTTATAAACACATATCTAAAATCCCTTAGTGCAATTTTTTTCAAATTTCATTAGTTTTTTGTTATTCTAGTAAATTTTTTAAAATGTTACTAACGGCTTTTTCCATTTCATTTAGCGATATGTAACTTGCCAGCAACTTAAAAATTCATTGACAAAGTACATACTTACTTTGACATCCACTTAAGTTCTCTTAAAACGTAACATTTTTTTTTTTTAATTAATAAGAAAAGTATTAAAAAATCAAGATAAGAATATAATATTTATCTATAAAATATTTTATTCCAGCTCTTAGCCATTAAAGTACCCTTAAACTTTAAAGCTCTCTCTTTCTTACTGATTAGAATTTCAAGAATGATAAAATTACATACTGCGATAGACTTGGCACGAGAATGATTTTTCGAATTTGTCTCA
Organism: Tetanocera ferruginea; assembly: GCA_958299015.1. NCBI lineage: Eukaryota > Metazoa > Arthropoda > Insecta > Diptera > Sciomyzidae > Tetanocera > Tetanocera ferruginea. The sequence continues at coordinate 38,321,858 of OY282640.1, forward strand.
AATATTCAGATTTGGGGTTAAAAAATTTGTTGATAGCTAATCGCTAGACAGGAAAATAGATATTTAAAATGACACATATTTAATGAGAGTAACATCTTTGCAGAGGCGTTCCTAGGGGGGCCGTAGGGGACGGTCCACCATTTTAGGGATGACACCATTTCGATATTTTTTTTATTTCTCAAACAATCAGAAAAAGTAAAAAATGCTTAACGTTAAAAAATGTGTGTCTAATTTTTTTAACAGCTGTTTTAAAATGAGGAGAAAACATTGTGGAAACGTTTTCAAAGCTAAAATTAATTAAAACTAGTACAACTTATTTTTATGAATAATCTTGCTATTATATTCATGGAAAACGAGCTTGCAAGTAATATTGATTTCGATGAGGTTATTTCGAAAGTTATTTATTTGTTAACCGCTCAATGCATCGAATTGATACAAAAATAGAAAAAAATGTTGTTGTTTTTTTTTTAAGCTATAACAAAAATTGGATTATTGGATTTTAGCAAAACGTTTTTGTAATTTTATTTAAAGTATTTATTTCTTATTTTCAAAATATTATTTGCGCTTTTTTTAAATTTTGCACAAAAAAATATTAAAAATTTAGCAAATTTGAAAATTGAATTACAAAAAATGTCTTCGATTTTAGCGAAACTTTTTCGTAAATGATTTGAAGTATTAACTTTTTATTTCCAAAATATTATCTGCACCTTTTTATAAACAAGAAAGTTATCCAGGTTTCATAAAGTGACTTTTTGTGAAAACTAATATTTTTTGCATAAAAAAATAGTTTAGCATAGTCCAAAAGGGAATTACAAAAAAAAGGGTTCTATAATTTTGAAGTGAATCTCACGAAAAAGTTATAGTGATGCAAGTCAGAAGTGATATGAGTGATAAAGAAGTAACCATATCTATTTTTCTCTTATAAATAACATAAAATGTGCCTTAAATTGGGTTTTTAAAAAACAAATAATATATGTGCAAGAGTGGCACCCTTAAGGTTTTACCAATTTTTATCATTTTTAGTCTTAAATTATTCAATCATACAAAATTAAATAATCATCGGAGCACTCCTTCTACTAATTTTAAAAAAAATTACGAAAATTTCACGAAAAAATTTAATGTAACACATCCAAATTACAAAACAAAAAGCCAAAACTTCTAATTTATGTACGGTAAAGTAAAGTTTGGACATTTTTCTTTGATGACTCGAATACAAACAAAATGTTTGTAATTGATCAACTTATGATTGAAATTCGAAAAATCTCAGAAAAACCTGATTTTTACGGAAAATCCGATTAGCGCGACCTCTAAACGTCCTCCAAAAAATCCGAAAAAATTCTCAAAAATACTTGACAGTATTAGCATTCAAACAAAGGTTGAGCAACTATGAAACTCGAAAAAAAAATTGTTTGTGGGACACCCTACTGTGCAGCGCCATTAAAAAGCATACTTTAAAGAATTTTTTTATGACATTGTTATTAAAGATTTATTGTGAAAATTAGTGTATTATAATGCAACATTTGAAGAATATTTAAAAAGTTTGGTACAAAAATATAAAGTAATAACAAATTTATTGCAGTTTTTCCGCTGGTGTCTCGAAAAAATTGGTTTTTGCAAAGAACGCGACAAAATGTTGATGTTTTTTACAATAACATCGAGCTATTTTTTATGGTTAGATAGATACTAATTGAAAAATTTAAACGTCATTTGCGAGTTATTTGAATGAACAATGTTTGGAGAAATTTTTAAAACGATCGGTTCAGTAGTTTTCTACGTATCCTGGTCACCGACTTTAAAAATTACATGTTTGGGAAAATCGATTTAAAGTTTTGTTCACTGGTATAGCTGAGTTGAAGCCGATTGTCCTCAAAATTCAATACAATATTCTTGAGATGTTCAAAACTTTACCCCGCCCTTAATAAGTTTTCTTTATTTCAACTTTTTTTTCGAAAAAAATAAAGATAATAATAAAAACACTAAATCACATCGAATTGGTTTCTTACTGCATTTAAAAATTTCTTATCTACAGGGGTGACACTATGAGTACCCGCCCCGGGTGACATCAAGAACAGGAACGCCTCTGCATATCTGTGTGTTCTAACGCATTCATTTGAAATGACCATCAATTAATTAGCTGTATCAATTTTCTCACATTTTGAGATCATCAAGATACTCAAGAAGTACTCGTAAAGCAGAAATTTCAAGTAGTTCAATGTTCTTGTTATACCCTAAACCTGAAAGGTCAGGGTATATTAACTTTGTGCAAACGTTTGTAACGCATAGAACGAAGCGAGTCCGGTATAGAAAAGTATATATATTCTTGATCAGCGTCACCACGTGAGTCGAGCTATCCATGTCCGTCCGTCCGTCTGTCCGTCTGTGTGTTGTCCGTATACACAGGATAAGAAGAAGGAGTTGAGATAATTGGATGAAACTTGGTACACATGGTCACATGTACCCAAGGATCTGCACTATTGAATATTTTTGGAATCCGCCCACGGACACGCCTACCTCCCATACAACGCAAAAATTTAAAACTACATAACTCAGCTCATAATAAGTTTACAACAACAAAATTTGGCATGTGTGTGTTTTATACCAACACAAAGATGTCTTTGAAAAATGGACGTCATCCGCTCACGGACACGCCCACCTCCCATACAACCCAAAAATTTGAAAACGCAATAAATAAGCCTCTGTTTAACCTACAGAGCTAAAATTTGGCACGTATGTTTTTTATAACAAAAAAAAGATTTTTTTAAAAAATGGACATCGTCCGCCCACGGACACGCCTACTTCCCATACAACGCAAAAATTGAAAACTGCATAGCTCAGCTCATAATTAGCCTACAACAATAAAATTTGATATGTATGTGTTTCATACCAACACAAATATGTCTTCAGAAAATGGACGTCATCCGATCACGGACACGCCTACCTCCCATACAACCCAAAAATTGAAAACGCAATAAATTAGCATGTGTTTAACCTACAGAGCTAAAATTTGGCACGTATGTTTTTTATGACAAGACAAAGATGGTTTGGAAAAATGGACTTCATCCGCCCACGGACACGCCCATTTACAATTAATTTTTTTTTTTTTGAAAAGTGGGTTTAGGGTATTTCATAGTCGGCCTAGACCGACTTTAGACTTTCTTTGATTGTTTTTTTATTACGTTTATCGATTACCGCGATATCCGTAAATAAACAAAATATGTATACAAGTGTGTACTTGTATACAAAATGTATACAAGTTAATTTGTAAGGTAAAATTAAATAACAACAACAAAAAACAAAAACCAAACAACCTGTTTGTAATTGACAATTTTGGCTGACTGTATTTGCTGTTAACTCGAATTTGTTCTTTCTCTGCAAATAATAAGAGAAACTTAAACTTACGTATTAGTTGTTTTTCTTCAGCTCTCTTATCATAACCGTTGTATCTCAACTCAAAAATTAACCTTATTAAATAGTAACTTAATATTTCAGTGAGCATAAAGTCTTAAAATTTAAGGCAATAAATTTGATGAATTTGTTTTTCGACAACCTAGTTTAACAAAAATTTATTATTGTTTTTTAAATGAGAGAGATAAGTTTTATTTGTTTATACCGTGCTGAGAATTTATTGTATTTCGCTAGTGTTTAAGTTGAATATGTTTCGGTTGAAGTCATAAGAATCTCATTGATACAAGCACGTGGACGCGCATTTATTTGAAAAAAAAGTGAAAATTAAAAACATTACAAAGAAAAAACAATTTGTTTAAAAAAAAAAAAATTACATAAGAAAATTCGTGAAAAATTTTTGCGATAGTGCTATATCGTATGACAGAATGACTACGCTCGTGGAAAAAGGTGCATATATCTGCTGTTAATTTTTATAAAAACATACATTTTTTAAGTTTATTATCAATTTTAGCATTAAATGCATAAATTGTGACCGTTGTTTTTTTATGATTGAAATTAATTACTGATAAACTAGTATAGAAAAATGCCAAAAGCTAAAAAAAAAAAATTGTGTTAAATATGTTCTTGTAGCCGATTAGTATCAGCTACTGTAACTTATTAAATCAATGCAATTCTAAGAGCAATTCTATCGATGAACAGCATAAGTAGAAAAAGGCAATTTTCGAATCAATGATGCAAAATTATTTGTTATATTGTTACCATGTATTACATGGTATTCATGTTGTGAAATCATCAGTACACTTCCGATTTTGAGGCAAAAAATACAGTACTTTTGTAATAAAATCTTAACACATTTTTTTACATAACAAAATATAGTTATTTTTAAACTTAAAAAAAAAACAATAAAACAACTGAAAACTTAAAAATAATATTTTATAATTGAGGAATTTACATTCAAAACCACAGATAAGTCACAGAAATTCGTATTTTCTATTTCAAATTTGGACTTGTCTGGTTTTGAAAGTTAGAAAGGAATCACAATTTAGATTCTGCCGTTAATGGTCTCCAAAGTTAGAGAAACTCATTAAAATGATTTCTGCATACTTTTTTTTCAAATCGAAAGATAACCGCCGAAGCAATTTTGATTCTCCTGAAGGTGCTTTTCAGTAAAAAAAATGTTTTTTGCTTTTAATTTTTTATTTTTTACAGAACGGATACCAAATCTCCTCCTAAATGTTAAATTTATTACTCATACCGACGTTTTGACATTTAAAAAAGTTTTTAAAATTTTAATAAAAACTAAGCAAATGAAAACTTGCTTGGACTTATCTGGTTTTGATTGAAAATTTACAGTGGACATTTCTGCTTTTGATTGAAAAGGTCATTTAGAATGGATTTTTCTCTAGGACTTTTATCATTTTCATCAAAGAGAATTTTATGGATCGATGCATTGTAACATTAGCTTTACAATGGCATTTCTAACTAGCAATTTTTTTAACTCCCCAATTATAAAAATAAAAATATAAAAAAAATGTAATCTAAGCACGTGTTGTCCATTTATCAGGTACTTTTTATGACCTATAGTTTGCAAGATAATTGCATAAAAAACTATATGCTTATAAAGGGTGATTTTTTAAGAGCTTGATAACTTTTTTTTTAAAAAAAACGCATAAAATTTGCAAAATCTCATCGGTTCTTTATTTGAAACGTTAGATTGGTCCATGACATTTACTTTTTGAAGATAATTTCATTTAAATGTTGACCGCGGCTGCGTCTTAGGTGGTCCATTCGGAAAGTCTAATTTTGGGCAACTTTTTCGAGCATTTCGGCCGGAATAGCCCGAATTTCTTCGGAAATGTTGTCTTCCAAAGCTGGAATAGTTGCTGGCTTATTTCTGTAGACTTTAGACTTGACGTAGCCCCATCTGACAACAACAACACGATTCACAACATTTGACAACATTTCCGAAGAAATTCGGGCTATTCCGGCCGAAATGCTCGAAAAAGTTGGCCAAAATTGGACTTTCCGAATGGACCACCTAAGACGCAGCCGCGGTCAACATTTAAATTAAATTATCTTCAAAAAGTATATGTCATGGACCAATCTAACGTTTCAAATAAAGAACCGATGAGATTTTGCAAATTTTATGCGTTTTTTTTAAAAAAAAAGTTATCAAGCTCTTAAAAAATCACCCTTTACTTAGATTCATTTAAGATTTTGATGTTCATTACTTCGAGTTTTTTGTACAATATCATTGCCTTTTGTGGTTTTTAAAAATTTTATAAATTGAGAACCAGACATTTTATAATTGTTCTTAACAATTAGTTCAACTTCAGGATATTCTTGTGCTTAACTGCTCCTCTCTCTATTCACCAAGCCGTAAACATTAAACTTAAAATGCATTCTGAAGCAACATTTCAGTTCGGAATGGAGAAAATAAAATAATAATTTTTTTTCAAAATTTTATTAGGTGCCACTATTTTAAAACTCCAAACATTCATCAACTGTATTATCTCCAACATTATCCATAAAATTTTGTAGTGCGACGAGTTCCCTTAACAAGAAATCATAATCAATATTTTTAATTTAAAACGTGTATATTTTTATGCATGTTCACATTTTTTCAATGCATTTTTTATTGTTTTTTTTAAAAAAATTTTTAAAAAATCAGTACAAATTAACACAAAAATTGACGAAATCAGTAAATTTGCGTACTGATTTCAGAATTCTTAAATGTTATTAAAAAAATCCATACCATACCAACACACTGCTAAAATCAGTACGTCTAGCAAGTCTTATCATATAGCGATATTATTTTTATTCCTTTTTTATGTTTTTTTGTTATCTTAATTTTTGTAGTACTTTTGGCTAATTAACAACTTTTAAGCATCAGATACCGAAGTCGTTGATTAAGGGATTACTTAATTTGACAATAGTATAAATTTTAATCTCATCAAATAATTTTTGCCACTTCGAAAATAGAGATAAGAAAATTTGATAGCGAAACAGTGTCGAACAAAGTAGTCTGTCTAGACGAGCGAAGTGTTAACAACATTTCACTTTCAAACATTATACTGTGCTGAATTGATTTATGATAAATTGATACAGAAAAGATAATCCAAAATTATTTTTCTAACAACAGTCTAACAACAGGATGCTCTAAACCAGGGATCTCCAAACTTTTAAACCTAAGGGCCAGATTGAATACTCCATCTAAGATCAAGCTTGGTCATCAGATTAACATACCATTATAATTTTTAAAATTGTTTTAAATATATCGAATTTTGAAAACCGCGCATATTTACATTTCGAGACTTATTTAGTCTGTATGTATATATTCATGTATGTAAGAATGACGTCGTATTGTTGCGTGACCTTGTTGCGAGTCCTACTACGTTTATAAATTATTTTGGACATACCATAGCTCGCTTTGTGTAAGGAGCCATGGTAGGTATAGGTAAGAGAAGATGGTAGGTATAGAATGTGGTTATTACAAAAGTAATTTTAATCGAAATTTATCATCTTTTGATGTATTGACACGATAGACACGGTATTCAAGTCGGTATTTTTCTAAAAAATTATGATCAAGTTCGAAAATGGGTTATATCTAATGAGAGCCAGACAGGGGCGCAACCAGGAATTTTTTTTTGGGGGGGTGGTTTTATCAAATGTAGAACTTATATATAAAAACGATTTTACTTAATTATAGCGGCTGTGTTGTAGTGGTTAGTGCGTTAAATTTTTGCACTTATGGTTCCTTGTTCAAACTTCACGCAAGGCCAGCACTATATTTTTTTTCAAAAAAAAAAAAAAAATGAAAAATGGTCAGTGTCAGAACATTTTGTTCGTACAGAAGGTGAACAGCAGTGGTAGCGGTCGTTTTAAAATAAACTTGCTTCAGCGTTGCTTAGGATCTGTGCGGCCAACATTTTTTGAAAGCACCAGTTGTACGCCGTTTTATGGATTTTTTTTTCTTGTTCTGCAGTTATACGAAGGTTGTCTTGAGGTAAAATCTTTTCATTATTACTCGGGTCCCAATAAGGTCAGCAAAAATTCAATTTTTATCTCCCCACACATTCAGAAAAAAATACCTACATATATTTCTCCGATAAAAAATTTCTCTATTTTCGATAACAGCATTTTTCTCTTTTTCAAATAAAATTTTCTTCAGTTAAAATCAGACATGCACAACGAAATCAACAAAATTTTTTCGTTTCGTTGAGACCGAAAAATAAATTATCAAAATTATTTCGTTTTTTAAATAACGTTAAAAATTTATCAAATCAAATTTCTTTTCGTTGAAAAACGAAAAATTTTCTATAATTTTCTCCTATGCTAAACAAAATTTCTTCTGATACAAAAAAAAACGAAATTTTTTTGTTGAAATTAACGTTATTTTCAACGGTTGATTGGGAAAAAAAACGAAAAAATTTAATATCGTTTTCTCCGAAACGAAATAAATATTTTTCGTTTTTTGAATTAACGTTATTTTTTTATTTCGTTTCAACGAAACAAAAAAAATATTTCGGTTACCGTTAAAATTAACGTTAACGTGCATGCCTGGTTAGAATAAATTTTCACATTTTCAAAGAAATATCTCTTCACTTGTGGGAAATGGAAATATTTCAATGTCTCTAATAATGATGAGTATTTTTCTCGCACAAAAAATTCTCATTTATAGAGAAAAATGTATGGAATATGAAATATTGTTCCTATATTTTAATAAAAAATTCACTACACTGAGAAAAAAAACACATACCTTGCTCCGGTAAAAAATTTCTCTATTTTTGATAATAGCAATTTCCTCTTTTTCAAATAAAATTTTCTTCAACTAGAATAAATTTTCACATTTTCGAAGAAATATTTCTTTACTTCTAGGAAATGGAAATATTTCAATGTCTCTAGTAGTATTTTTCTCGCACAAAAACTTTTTTATTGATAGAGAAATTTTATTGAAAATGAAAAACTTTTCTTATATTTTGATAAAATATTCACTATGAGAAGTATTTTCTTCAATAAAAACAAATATTTTCTCAAAAAAAAAGTATTTTTCTCTAAAAACGATATATTTTTCTATTTCATGGAACCTTTTTATCATTTTTAGAGAATTTTTAGTATCGCAATTAGAGAATAGCATTCTCTGGAGCAAAGTTTATACCATTTTTCTCTAAATATGATGCCTTTTTTATCATATTCCGAGACACTTTTTTCTGAGTGTATGCGAAGTATTTTCTTCAATAAAAGAAATCTTTTCTCAAAAATAAAAAAGTCTTATTCTCTAAAAACGATATATTTATATATATTTCTCTTTTTCATGGAAGTTTTTTATTATTTTTAGGGAATTCTTAGTATCACATTTACATTTAAATTTTCTCTGGAGCAAACTCTATAACATTTTTCTCTATTTATTATGCCTTTTTTATCTTATTTCGAGATTGAGTGAGGTGAAAATTTTTCATCCATACTTCACTTCGTTGTAAAAATATCCAATTGGCTGGCACTAGCTTTAAAATTCGTACTTTACTGAGTACTAATTATGCTCAATACCGAAAGTAAAAAACGCTAAATTTCTGACACCTTGGGATGAAAAACAAAGAGTCTGAATTTGACAAAATCGTTTGAGCCACTCGCTACTAAAATAGCCTATGAAATTATCTCTCATATCGACTTTTATGGTCTTATTCATAATCTTCCATTGGATTTTCAAAATCAGTTTCATGAAAAAACCTCAAAATTGCGCAAATATTATTCGATTATGGAAAAATGTAAAAAAGACCTATCGACAAAAGGTGTAGTAAAGACCTATCGTTAAAAATATGTTATTTCAATTTAAGTCAGCATTTGCTCATTGGATAAGTAATAGCGTATAACTATATTATGTCACTGGATGGGCGAACAGAAGAAAAAATAAAACCAACATATTTTTACATAATAAGCCATAATTCCTTAATATCGGATAATATTTAAAAATTTAGACAAATTTTATGAAACGGATTTTGGAAAAAAACTATGGAAAATTAGAAATTGTAAATTTTTTTCTCCACTTTCGGAAGTCAATCGGAATTATTATTAAAATGAATCACATGGCTTCACTATAAACTGAATTCTCTAGAGTTTGTGTTATCGATGTTTAAAAAAAGACTTTAAAAAAAGACGAAAATTAACAATTTAACGGGAAATTTCTTTGATTTTTCAGTGGCGAGTGACTCAACAGATTTTCCTCACATTTAGGTTTTTTTACTATGTCTTACTTTTGAATTAATTTGTTTCCAAATATTTCAAGTTTCCTCCATGCTAGAAGTTGAAAAGATAACTCAAATCGAAGTATTGCCCACAACCATTCAAGTGGTCAGAATCAGAATATAACAAAAATGAGACATGTATAGTAAGCCGGATCGCAATTCACAAGACACCGACTTAGAAGGTAGAGGGACTCTTAAAAACAATTTCTTTATAATTTTGTTTGGATCGCAGAAATCCCCATGGAGAGTTTTTGGTTCTTCTGAACGTCTTTTCTGCAGAAAACGATTTTTTTTTTGCATAAACTTTTTTTCTTCAGAATGCATACCCAAGATAAGCAAAAAACTAAAGATTTTATGGTACACATATATTAACTTAAAAAAAAAAATTTTTAATTTTTTGTGTTTACAAACTGTTTTGAGACCCCAAAAAGTCCATATTTCGTCGTTTTCGAAAAGAGGTTGTTTTAAATACCTGTACATTATGTATTTTTCATGATATTCACATGCATTTAAAATTACTGAGCTCTTCTTTCCATTAATATATATCGTATAGTGCGGTTTAACCAAAACTAAGTGCCACAATTATATAAAATGTGAGAAATCGATATTCAAAAGCTTCTTTCAGCTCAATTATTATTTCATTGCCATAATAACTGTTCAATTTTGACTAATCTTGGTGGGTATATATATAGTAGTGGGTACAAATGGGTTTTTAGGTACGCAAAATCGATTTCTGGTAACCAGTTTTTAGTGAAATGTGCGCCAGATATCGCTCCAGTACAAAATTCATGATTTTCGAATATATATATTTTTTTTAAACACCTATAAAAAACGTATTTTTCATAGTACTCAGTATTGATTAAACCACACCATACGATACACCAAAAGAAAGAAACGCTCAAGACTTTTCTAATAGTCTTAAATGCAATGAATACCAAGAAAAATACAATTTTTGTAGGTGTTTAAAAAAAAAAACATTTTATAGTTTTTAAGAGTACCTCTTACTATTGAGTCGGTGTCCGGCTCACTTTTTGTTCACCATACAAAATCGATCCGGCTTAATGTGCATTCTGAAGGAATAAAATATGACTAATTAAGTATCAACCAGAATCGATTTGAAATATACATTTTGGGTTTTACTCTTTTCATAAAACGTGTGATTGCTTTTCATGTGACTCACTTTGATTGAATATTTTTTTGCTTGGTACTACTATAATTTTGGGGGGAGGGGGGTTTAAACCCCGAAACTTCCCTTTGGTTGCGCTAATGAAGCCAGTATATCCAAAGTTACTTTATAAATAAAAATTTAATATTGACTTATAAGTTTTGATTTAAAATGCCCACCATAAGTTTGAAGTATTGAAAATTTGAATAAAAATCAAAAAAACCCATGAAAAGGTACGTCATTAAAACTTTCTCAAATTTGACAATATTTATGTACAACAACAATATATATTACAACAATTACTTGATATTTTTGAAAATAATGCATGGCACACATTAGTTTTGATATTTTAAATGTACTCTGAGTTTGAATTTTTGAAAACGACGAAAAGTTACGGCAATCCCCATAAAAAGTGAAGTCATAAAAATAATAAAACCGAAATAACTCTGAATTTTGAAAGAGGCTGAAGGGGTATTTTAACTTCGGACAAGACGAAGATAATTCCTAGAGGATTTGATTTATTACATAAATTAAAGGGTGGGTCAGTTGCTGGACACATCAGGAAATCTGTCGCGGGCCGGATTGATGATAATCGCGGGCTGGTTTTGACCCGCGGGCCGTAGTTTTGACACCCCTGCTCTAAGCAAACAGAGCTAAAGCAAGGAAAAATCCAGAAAAATCTTAAGGGGAAGCTGTCTGATAACAAAAATATCTAAATTACCCGGTCCGCCCCGGTTGCAAAATTAGTCAAAATAACTTTTAACCACACAATTTTAGATTTTTAATAATAATAACACACTTTAATGACTGCGGTTTTATATTTTGAATATTAAAAGGGTGCTAAAGTGAAAGAAACTATTTTTTTTAATGGGATTACCTGGATTTCTTTTTATTTAAAACAAACTAAATTTACATTCACTGTTTGCAATATAAACTTTCATACTAAAACCAAATACAATTCGAGTGTTTATTTTATATTGGTTCAAATTCGAAATTTCGTAACTGTAAGATAGAGTACACTTAGAAAAATGTAATAGGAATTTGTTTTATATTCCATAAAGTTTTATAAAAAAGCACATTTTTAGTTCTTGTTCTGGTTAAGTAGTGTTCAAACTTGCTAATATTGTAGACATTTCATCCATCCATATTGCTGATGGAGAATAAGGCAGTCAATGTCGTGGATTACTATAATGAAATTGATAAAAATTACAAAAAAAAGTTTATCTTGAAAAAAATTTTTTCTTTTTTTTTTTTGATACGATATATAAAAAAAATATACCCGGTATATATAAACAAATATAGTAATTTTGTTAAGCACCTGAAATTTGCAGGGCGTGTTCATCGAACACACAAAGAAAATAATAAACTCTTTTGAAACTTTTTGAGCTTTTAATCGAAATTTTTAGAAAAATACTGATTTTTACGAAAATGGTTTATAAATAACCGATTTTTGACTAAAGTATTAATTTAGTTTAGGTTATAAAATAAAAACCTTTTCTTTAAAATAAAAATCGAACAAAAAAAGTAGCTATTGCTTTACAAGTGAAAAAAATTTGGCAGCGATCCTTGGAATAGTTTTCGAATAATGCTGTTCACCGGTTTCAAACAGCAATTCTCGAGAAAAACGCGTTTAAAGTTTTTGTCGCTACCTTATATCAAGGTACCCTGTCTTTTGCTGATTAAATTAGATGACCTCTATCATTTAATTTTCAAGGTACAACCATACAAATTTACGTACCTACTAGTGCTTTTCGTTGCGAAAAACGCTATGAAAGTAATAACCTCATTTTGTCCTAACTCGACTCCGGTTATTCTTTGTCGATACAGATTTATTAACTTCTCATCGGACATTTGTGCTTATAACTACAATAATTTTATTGAACTGACTTGAATTCAAAATATGCAAAAAAAAAAATAAAATTGATTTTTAATAGCCAACAAACTTTAATTGGCCCTAAAAGGACTCTTAAAGCAGCAAATTGTTCTTAATAAGCAAATTATAAAATAAGTAATCAAAATTATTTAACAGAGAACTGTACTCGTGAAATTATTTTTTTTTCAATTTTATATAACAAATTATGGCTTATATAGTAACCTATTTAAAATTCCATGCAACACCTTTGCATATTTAATTTATTTTGCGATATTGAAGCGGGCGTTATGACGTCATAGATTTTTTGTATACTTTTCTCATGATCACTGTTAAGCATTCTTTACACGGTTAAAAATCTTGGGCTAAATTTTAATCTTTTTTGGATTACATATAGGACACGACCAAAAAAAGATTACTTTTTAATCCAATGAAAAGTTTTAAATTTTCCAATCCAAAAAGGACTTATTTTTAATCCGCAAAAAGTTTAAAATTTTTAATCCAAAAAAGAATAATTTTTAATCCGCAGAAAGTAAAAAATATTATAATCCAAAAAGGATTAGATTTTAGTCCAAAAAAGTTAAAAATATATAAGGATTACTTTTTAATCCACAAAGGTGAGAACTCGTGAGAAAAAAAGGTTAGAGATAATTCTCATATTTCATAAGTCTACGAAGAAAAGTTATCCTTTGACCTCCATAAGCATGTATATATATTAAAAAAAGTTCTCAAACTTAATTTATGCTTAATTTTTCATATTTCTATACGAGCTAAAAAAAACTTTTTTTTTTGTCGCGTACTTTGAACTAATTTGTACTAAATCTTGCCAATATTTTTATAAAATGTAGCACTCTTTCATCGCGTTAGAACATTAAAAATACATATCGGTTCTTTTTGTTTCTTTCTTGTTTTTCGAGTAATTAAAACCGCGAATGTCGCGTCCGTGCCAATGGCTTTTCAGCTGAAAAGCTACATAATATTCAGCTTTTTGCCATAGAAGAACTGTCAAATAAAGAGCTGCTTTTCGTTGGCTTTTCAGCCAAAAGGCCTTCGTGTGAACATATTATTATATTGCCATAAACTTCACTATATATACATTATTGTACATTAAGGGTATTCATGCAAATGGGCAATGCCCTTATAAATGATATAAACCGTATAAGTTTATTAGCCTTATAAATGAAATGTATGGAGAATCGTTTACACAAACCAGATATATCACAAACCAGCAATCAGCTGTTTATATGTATGCTGAAAGTTGACTGTTAACAAGTTAACAGCTGACATATCTCTCCAAATGCACAATCGACTGATAAAAATAACTAATTGCCCAAAATACAAGCTTACCGCTTTGCATGAATACCCTTATTATGTATTATGAAACACTGCTCAATGTAATAATGAATATAATAATATTTTGGTTCAGATTTTAAGAAACAATTTGTTTCATTTAATTAAAAAATAAACTTCGGATGCTTTAACAACATTAACTATTAAATATTTAGCGTAAATTTCGTAGCAGTAGAAGTTTTCAATCTTAGGTATCATAAATAATTTTTCCTGAAAATACTACCTTAATGTAAATTTGTAGTCCAAAAAAAGTCTTAAACTTTGGATTAAAAACAAATTAAACTTAAGTATGGAATAAAAAATAGTACTTTTTAGATTAAAAATTCCTTTAAACCAAAGCTTGGATTAAAAACTAGTCCAAAATTTTTAACCGTGTACTATTGTTCAGCAGGTAACATAACATTCAAAAATTATGAAGTTTCGTTGCTTTAAGCACGTCCGCATCTATATGTTGTCATTAATATTGGTTTTGTTTTTGTCATAAGGCCAAACCACTTAACCAATTGTGGACCACCACGACACAAAAAACAAATTCCGTAAACTAGTGTGAATTTTACACATTTTTTTTTCTCTTAAAATTTTTGGTATTCACTTTACAAAATAAAAATTAAAATTTTTTTTTTATAGGTCCTTTACTAGGAGTGCGTCATTTGCAGGCTTTGCTCATTTTTCTCAATGTTGTTGTCATCTATATGGGTCGTCTGAATATTGCTCTCGCTCTGGTGGCCATGACCAATGCGGATAAAGCAAATCCTAACTTTGCTGTGAGTACAAATGGCTTATATAAGTGATCTATATCTTATATTATTTTGAATGCTCTTTTCCATATTAGCAAACAGTATTATTTTACATTAGAATATTGATTACTTTTTTTTTAAGAATAACTAGTTTTTTTTTATTTCACTCAATTAATTTTTCTCCACTTCCAGGAATACGACTGGAATGAGCAGCAAAAATCGTATATTATATCCAGTTTTTACTGGGGCTACGTGATCACTCAATTTCCTGGTGGTTATTTGAGTGGTCGCTTTGGTGCAAAGATTGTCATGTTCTGCTCAACTTTCACATCATCGCTCTGCAGTTTAGTTATACCATTCTGTGTGCCTTGGGGTGGTTGGCAAGCCTATTGCGGCATTCGCATCATACAGGGTCTCTGTCAAGGAATGATATTCCCATGCGTACACGAACATCTGGCAAATTGGTCGCCACTACATGAACGAAATCGGCTGGGTGCATTTAGTTATTCGGGCACAGACTGTGGCACGATTCTTGCAATGAGCGTAAGTGGCGTTATTGCTGCCAGTACCATGGGTTGGCCTGGTCTTTCCTATGTAGCTGCAGCTTTGGGTTTCGCTTGGTGTGTCCTCTGGCTCTTGTTTGCTGCGAACAATGCAACTGATTCAAAGATTATCTCGGTGGAGGAAAGAGTCTATATTGAAACATCACTACAGCACACAGAAGATTTCCATAAGCAAAAGATTCCAGTACCATGGCGTGCAATATTCACATCAGTGCCTTTTCTTGTGTTGCTCATTTCGAGTTGTGCCCAAGGTTGGAGTTTCACCACAATGCAGGCACAAATTCCTGCTTATCTCAATGGTGTGCTGAATATGGAGATAAAAAGTAATGCCTTGTTCTCAGCGTTACCGTATCTAACAATGTGGATGTTATCATATGTATTCCTAATAACTGCTGATGTTCTGATGAAGAAAGAGTTGCTTTCTCTAACGGCTTTACGTAAGACCTTTAATACAATCGCCATGTGGTTGCCGGCAGCCTGTTTGGTTGGCATCGGCTTCATGGATGAGCAAGACAAGATGTGGGCCATTATATTGATGGTTCTGAATGTGGGTTTGAACAGTGGCACCACAATTGGTAATCTTTTGAACATCATCGATTTGTCACCTAACCACGCTGGTGTACTGATGGGCATCATCAATTGCATTGCCAATGTAATGCCAATTCTCTCACCGCTGCTTGTTGGTGTCGTTGTGACAGATGAGGTAAGTTGAGAAATGTTGATTAATTATTGTTTAATAAAAATTATTTTGTGTTTTTTCGTAGCATGATCGTAGTCAATGGCAAATTGTTTTTCTTGTTTCGGCTGTCATATTCTTTTTTGGCAATTTGGTGTATATTATGTTTGGTAGCGCCTTGGTGCAACCCTGGAATGAACCGAATTTTAATAATAAAAGCAGCAATGGTGACGAGATTGAAGTCGGGCTAGAAAAACCAAAAATAATCTCAACAATTGATTCAAATGAAATCAAGGAAGGAGAATAAATCTATTGTTTTACTGTAAATATTAAGTGATGAGACCGTAAAAAGTTGTTTGTAGTGAATAAACACAGTTTTTTTTATTTATATAACATACATTCATGGCAAGATATGTGTGTGTTAACGCTGTTGGTTCGTTTTTTCAAATTTGTATGTTATGATTAGTGTCCGACCGAAACCAAAATTTTGGCCGAAACCGAAACCGAAATTCGGCCATTTTTGTAATATTCGGTGGAAACCAAATATTCGGTCGGACGCTAGTTATGATGATACACTAGTTTCGAAATGATAAGGTGTTTTTTCATGAATTCGTGCAAGAGCAGAATTTATTCTATTACTTTTGACACTGACTCCTGTAGAGCATCGTTTACGCGATTCTTTACAATCTAGAGGCGTGTTCTTCTCTTTACGGAAAAACTCAGATTGTTCTTCCATCTTCAACTTGTTGTAAAATCTCCAAAACTCAATGAAATTGCTAAATTTTTTAGAAACAAGCTCAAACTGTCTTCGGCTCCGACTGCGGTTCCTTTGATTTTGTGGGAAACCTACTGGGGCTCAGCTGCAAGCCACCGGTCTGGTCACAGGTTGCGGATCAGAGAGCGGCAGTGAGTCACTTTTTCACTATTCATAGTATATATTTATCACTTTTGCAAAGCAGAGTATGAAGTGAAACAACTACACATGGCTCTGCGAGTATAAAAATAACGTTGGCTTAGGTTATGAGTATTTTAAGTACTCATGCTCAATATAGGCAGACTCGTCGATACTCATTAGATATGCAAAATTTCTTTGGAAAGTTAAATTACTTTAGAACTGATAGCGTTACAAGGATGCCATAAAATTTTTTGTCTCTACGAATTCAATGTTGGGGCGAACACTAGGTAATAGAAAATACAGTGTCAAATCTAAACCCAAATAAGTCAGAATTTGAAAATTCGAAAAAATAATGAATCGTCAATCTGGCAATACTGCTGAAACCATGTCCAGTCAGCTGTAAGAGCGATTGATCACTTGATGATCACTGATATCTGCTTGCGAGTGTAGATACAAACAATTCCGCTCTTGGAGAATGAAGTTGTACACTACCAATCGACGCTGAACGGGTGGAAATTCTACCATCAAGCCATGACGAGATTTGAGGTGCTTGCCTATGAATCAAAAACTGTAAATCGAAGGTGAAGAGTTGAACCGAGCCCGACGATTGGAATCTCAGTGTGCTTGTGTGCTTGTGTGCCTGAACGCAACAGTGTCTGAATTCGGTATACTTACAAAATTGATAAGACTCTGGCGGACAGTGTTGCCATCAAAAAAATTTTCATATCGTAACTTTTGCACTCTGCTCGTCGGATTTTCATCGGATCTGTAAAATTTTCAAAACCAACAACAACGTAGATCAGAAATCTCGTATTTGATTATGATGAATCCGAAATTATTAAAAATAACGAATACATTTAAATATAAAATTCGTGATCCCTTCAGAATTTTTAAAAAATAGAGCACAAAGTAAGAGTAAAAATAAAATTAAATAATCGTCAGATGTTTTAAAACAAAGTGTACAGTTGCCACCAATTTTTTTATCTTGATTTTTTTTCAATACATACACTCAGAAAAAAAAGTACATTAAACAACCGTAAAATTAACATTTTTAGTTGACAAAAGTCGTCCGACATTAAAAAATGTTAAAATTGATATTATCCTAATGTACTTTTTACATTACGAAACCTACATTTAAAAATGTATAACTGTCACATAATAATGTTATTTTAACACTTAAAATATCAAAAAGTATCAGGAAATTAATGCAGATAAAAAAAAATGTATTGAAAAATAATTTGCCACGAGTGGGATTCGAACCAGGGCTCCGGACATCCAAAGCCACACTCTTAACCTGTGTGCCACGGTCACCTGTATTTTTAAACGACTCAGCTCTTAAATAAACATTACATCTGCTTGTTGTTGACATCTACATTTATAATGTTAAATGGATATGAAATACTATCAATTTTACAGTTAAAAAATGAAAACTAAAAACATTTTAAATGTTATTTTAACATTAAGAATTGATATTGCAACGTAAAACATTACATTATCAATTTGATATTTTTCTTATCAATTCAACACAAAACATGTTAACTTAACATTTTCTTACGTAAAATCCACATTTTCTGATTTACATTGGAAATAACATTAAAAAACGTTAATTTTACATGGCAGCTTTTTTCTGAGTGTATACTTAAAGAAAAATATTCAAATTCGGACGTCGGATCAATTTTTTTCTGAAATCGTAACATTTTGATGAATTTCGACCATGTATCGGATCATCGGATTCAAGACCGAAAATCGTAACAAATACGAAATATCGGACCATATGGCAACACTGCTGGCGGATGACGTTGAGCAATATATGCAGCTCCGTCAAGGTAGGAAATGTTAATGGGTGAATGTTTGAAACCTACCCAATAATTTCTATTTACTCGGGCCCATTATTTGCATTTGCTTTATTTTTTTCTCTTATCCCAAAATATATGTGATATGCCTATTTTTTGTATGCATATCACAACGCTGCTTCGCACCTTGAAGAATCGCATCGGCAGTTAATAATTTTATCTAATCTTTAACTTTAAAGCATAAACTTATTAATATTGAGCCATACCTCGAAGATATTTTCAGCATTAGTTGGCTTTCATCTTTCTACGAGAATATTATAAAATGTGTTTTTAATCAAATGTTTGATAAATTTTACGATAAGTCGAACGTTTTGCTACTTTTTTTGAGAAAACATTTTTAGCTATGAAATAAAATTGCCGAATTTAACTCTTTCAAAAGATTGTCAAAATTTTGTGCTGTTGGACGTTTGAAAAAAGAAGCTAGCTAAGCAGATGTTCTAAGAAAAGATTGGAAAAATCAAGCAAAAATCCAAACCAAATACTTATCATAGTCTTTCGAAGGGGGCAGTACAAGAGACATCTTGAAAATGACTTTGAAAGTGGATAAAGGTAAGTTTAAAAATACTTTTGATATAAGTGATAAAACTTAAGCAAAATTGTAGGTTTTTAAAATTGAAGCGGCAAACCAAAATTAATTCAAGTAAGGAAATTCTAACGGTGGCGTAACCGTTCTTTTTGATAATCTAAATCTAATTTTTCAATACATTACTTACTTTGTAAGCAATTTGGTTTCGCCATTATTTATAAAATTTACACGGATTG
This sequence comes from Tetanocera ferruginea, assembly GCA_958299015.1. Classification (NCBI taxonomy): domain Eukaryota; kingdom Metazoa; phylum Arthropoda; class Insecta; order Diptera; family Sciomyzidae; genus Tetanocera; species Tetanocera ferruginea. Next base: position 38,341,376 of record OY282640.1, read on the forward strand.
TATGGGAGGTAGGTGTGGTTGTGGGCGAATGGCATCCTTTTTTTATATACATGTAAATGTAACATGCGCATATACTAAGTTTTACGTATGCTACGATAAAGTACTGGAACGAGAGTAAAACATTCTTTGTTTTTATAAAAAAAAAGTAATGAAAAAACCAGTATGAAATTATTTTCAACATGGCCGAAGTGAAAATATCCCCACAGCAGTGTTAAAGTTAAAATTTATTTAGCATATATTATTTTGATGGCGTCACTGAATATCAGGGATAGTTAGTTTACTTCCAATATTTCTAAATTTAAAGGGAAGTATTCGCAAAATTTTGCGGAATTTCGAAGTCAGCGTTTATGTCACAAATTAAAGCATATGTGACAAATTTCAAGTTATTTGATTGATTTTTTATGAAATTTTAGGTGATAATTAGTTTTTATGACGTCACTTTGCATGGGAGGTTGGTGTGGTTTCCATCCGATTTATCTTATTTTCAATCTTAGTGTGTTTATTTTAGATCATAGCTTTTGTACTATTTTAACATATTGATAAGTCTCTTCACAAGAGAAGTAGGCGTGGTTTTAAACAAATTTTCAACCCACTTTCGAACTTGATCTTAAGTTTTAATCATCTTAAGGCTATAGTCGTCTCGACAGACGGATAGACAGACTGGGATAATTAATAAAATTATAAGGATAAGGATTTGAAAAAGTATAAGGACAATTACACGGAACAACACTCAAGAAATCCCAAGGGGTTTCTCAACGGTTTATTAAGGTTTTGGGTTCGCTGAATCTGAATCTGAAGTAAGAATTTTCGGGTCACCCTAGGTTTTCGAGCTACAGGGGAGGCAGAACCCTAACCCCCTACTGTTATGGAAATCAATATGACCGACCCCCCCATTACTTTTCGAGAGGAACATTTTTTGCCTTGGAACCCATCCCCTCCGACCCCTCCGTATGGGAGCTTCCATACAAATTTTATAATTTTTGTATATATTTAACATATATATTAAGCCGGATCGAAATTTAGATATCGCCGGACACCAACTCAAAAGTAAGAGGGGCTCTTTAAAACTATTTCTGCATCATTTTTTTTTTGGATCGGAGAAATCCCCACGGAGCGGTTTTAGAGAATAGCTCAATACTTTACCAATAAGCTTAAATGCATATGAATACCACGAAAAATGTATATTTTATAGGTGTTTAAAAAAAACACCTTTTCGAAAATGATGAAATATCGATTTTTTGGGGTCTCAAAAGAGTTTGTAAGGACAACAAATTTCAAAATTTTTTTTAACCAATATTTATGTACTATCACAATCTTTACTTTTTTGCTTACCTTGGGTATGCATTCTGAAGAAAAAAAAAAGTTATAGGGAAAAAACTTGATTTTATGGCCAAAAAAAGGATTCAGGAGAACCAAAACCACTCCATGGGGATTTCTCCGATCCAAAAAAAAATGATGCAGAAATAGTTTTTAAGAGTCCCTCTAACTTTTGAGTCTGTGTCCGGATGACTTTATTTGTCTCCATACAAAATCGATACTGCTTAATATATATATTTAAATTCTATATATTATTTAATATATTAAATTGTATATATATTTAAGTTAACAGTTAAGGTAACATTTGGACAAGCTGTTAACAAGAATTGACCAAGGATTAAGACAAAGGATTGAGCAAAATTCTGAAAACTAGTTGTACCAGAATAACGAAAAGTATTGATACAAAGTTTAATCAAGATTTGAATTAGAGTAGATGCAAGAGTGAAAAAGTATAAGAAACAGGGATTCGGAAAAGGTCATAATTATGTTAAGATAACGATAAGAATTTTGAAATGCATTTAGAAAATGTTACGGACCAGAATAAGTACAAAACTTACTACAGGCATTTAAACAAGACTAAGAATAATGATTTGGGAAAGGATAGAGACTAGAATTAGAATATCGACTTTAAGAAGTAACTATAAGAAAATAAAGGAAATATAGATTGGGGCAACTAACGATGATTGAGATTTGAGTATTTAGAAAAGAAACTATACGTTTTGCTTAATACCAACAATTGTCAATATCACAGTCATCTGTATTCTTTTTTGTCACATTAAAAATTCTTAAGTCTGTAGTAGTCTCAAAAAAGAGCCTATTTCATTAGTAGTTAAGTTTAAATTCATAACTTTAATTGCATAACTGGTATTCAACTCTGAACAGTCTATGAAAAAAATGGAATACGCCCAACAGGCTTCTAAAGGTAAAGGTGAGAACTAAGTCTGTTTTTCTTTAAAGCATCCGATTTTTGTAGGTTCCTCAAAATTTTAAATGCGGTTCTTTAAACTCTATTTTTTTGTTTTTTTAAGATAACGTATTTCGGCTTCGTTTGGAAAAACGTACGCATTCAGAGAGACAGAATAATTTACTTACTTTTTTACGTTTCTTATATATAAAATTTTCTTCCTTATTTAGGTCCCTTTCTGGGTGTACGCCATTCACAGACTTTGCTTATTTTCTTCAATATGACTGTTATTTACATAAGTCGACTGAATATTGGTCTAGCCTTGGTGGCCATGACAAATGCAGAAGCAGCAAATCAAAATCATACATGAAGACCGCTTGACCTAGAGCTCATAGTTAGTCTTAAAACATAAATTTTACTAAATACGAATTAAGATAAACATGTTCTTTTTTTCAGCAATATGATTGGAATGAGCAGCAACGCTCAATTATACTCTCAAGTTTCTACTGGGGCTACATGTTTACTGAATTTACCGGTGGTTACTTTTGTCGACGTTTCGGTGCTAAAATTGTTATGTTTGTTTCTACATTTGGATCGTCACTGTGCACTTTGATTGTGCCCTTCTGCATACCTTGGGGAGGTTGGCAAGTTTTTTGCACCTTGCGGATGCTGCATGGTATCTGCCAGGGCGCTATCTTTTCAGGCATACACGATCATCTAGCTAAATGGTCACCAGTGGATGAACGCAATCGTCTTGGTACTTTAAGTCACACGGGTGCCCAGTGCGGTGTCGTATTAGCGACAAGCATAAGTGGTCTTATAGCAGCGGGTCCAATGGGTTGGCCTGGTCTTTTCTATATTGCATCAGGCATGGGATTTATTTGGTGTGCTGTCTGGTTACTGTTTGCTTCGAATAATCCAACAGAATCTCGTTTCATTTCGACACAGGAAAAAATCTACATCGAGTCTTCTCTTGAGCACGCAGAAGATTTCCATCAGAAAAAGATTCCCATACCATGGCGAGCAATATTAACTTCCGTGCCCTATTTAGCATTGCTTTTTGTCGGTTGTTGCATCAATTGGGGTTTCACAACCATGTTATCACAGATTCCTGTATATATGTTTGGTGTATTGAATATGAATATAGAGAGAAATGCTTTCTATACGTCATTACCGTATATAGGAATGTGGATTGGAACGTATGTCTTTATGATCGTTGCTGATGTTGTGATGAAGAGGAAATGGCTTAGCTTGACAGCGCTACGCAAGACCATCAATACAGTTGCCATGTGGATACCGGCAGCATGTTTAATTGGTATTGGGCTGCTGAATGAAACACAAGAAACTTGGGCCATTGTTTTAAATACTTTGTACGGTAGTTTGAGCAGTGGTATATTAATTGGCAGCATTTTAAATACTCTCGATTTGTCGCCCAACCATGCTGGTGTACTAGTGGGAGTAGGCAATGGTATTTCGAATATTATAGCGGTTATATCGCCACTGATAGTTGGTGCCATTGTAACAGATGAGGTTAGTTTTGGGTTGTGTCATTTAGTAAAGTATAATATAAATTTTTTTTTTTATTCCTAACAGCACGATTCAAGTCAATGGCAGATTATTTTTATAGCCTCGGGCATCATCTTCTTCGTTGGTAACGTGGTTTACATCATTTACGGCACAACTGATGTTCAGCCCTGGAATGATGTCAATTTTATTAAGATCAAGGATGTTGAAGAAAGCAATGATACGATTGTTAGGCAAGCGTTCGGTGATACCACATATATTCAAAAAGATATCAAATAAATATATATTCTCTAAAATATCTTTATAACAAAGAGTATTGATTTCTATCTACTAAAAGTATTTCAAAGATTGTATTTTTAAAGGTTATTGTCAGCGTTATATAATATATTTTTTCAATTTTAAGATGAAAATTGAAAATTGCATGATTTAAGAAAATGAGATGTTTTGTGCGATATTTTTGCATAGCTCATTTTATTGGCATCACCGAAATGAAGGATGCACGATCCGTCAACGCAACATTATGTTTTAAAAAGTTTGAGGTCGTGCGATAAGACAGATGGAAAGTTTCTACAACGCAGTCCAAAATACGGGCCTCGCACCAAAAACATATATTGACAAGACATTTTATGAGACCGACACGGAATGAAAGTAAATTTTTGTAAGATACAGCCAAGAGGACGGCACATAATGGGAAGTGAAATGAATATACAGAGTGTTGAAGCAACATTGCTTGTAAACATTTCGCAGCTGCAAATGTGCTGCCTCAAAGTTTGTTCGACATTTTCATGTTCGAGTTTACTATTTTCACATACATGTATTGGTGAGTAGCTGAAATAGAGAAAATGTTTGCAATTCTGCTAGGAAGCTCCTGCAAATTCTTTTCTCTTCTCCCCTTGCCTATTGGTTTCCACCCCTATGCCCTATGTCTTCTCTTTCTTGTTTTTTTTATTCAACGACGATCGTTGTTGTTGTAAAAAGGAAGCACTTTTTTCTTTTGGTTGTTGTTGTTGAAGTCAAGTGCGAACGATGTTGTTGTTCTTATTAGCTGCTAGATTTTGGATATCCAATTGGAAGTATCTACAGTCAGCATTTTAAACATGAAATACTTTTTATATTGTTTTATCGCTTTATAAGTTATTGGAAACATAAAATGATATATTTTTTTAACTTGTCATGTCCTAATTTGATAGATCTTGATTTCTGTATATAAATTTTTTCAATATTCATTACAAAAATGTATATATATTCCCCGATCTAGCTTCATCTAGCATGATCATTTAACATAAATGCTACGATAAAGTTCATGCTTGCTATAGAGTGTTCTATTGGTTTGCAGGATTTTGTTAGGAATTATTTTTGACAAATTTCAGCTTGATCTATAAATGCAATTGTTGAACGATATTTCTTTCTGTTTACGTCCTGGTGCTATTGAGAAAGTGTCATAATTATTTTTGTGTCCTCAGCGATTTTCGAGTTTCAAGTGTTTTTTTATAAACGATATATCCGCATTTTAAGTGTTTTTTGTAAATTATATGTCCGCCTTTGATGTGTATTTTAAAAACCGTGTAATTCGTGTGATTTATTGACTTTTTACCAACTGTTTTTTTCAAAACAAACCCAAACTGTCACCCCCAATTGTTTTTTTCAAAACAAAACTCGATCGATATTTTATATCATAATAAACTATAAAAATTAAATTCGCGTGTGAAAAATGCCTGATTGTCAATGTGTTGCAATAAGTTGCGAGGGTAAAACCTCTGAAGATATTCAAATGTTTCGGTTTCCGGCATCGGATCCCGATTTATTGAAGAAGTGGTGCGCGAACCTAAGAATCGTTCACGAGGCCTACCTAAACTCAAGATCAAGAGTATGCAGCCGTCATTTTGATAAATCTTGCGTTGGAAATTTAAGATTGAAGCATGGTTCAATTCCTACAATGAACCTTGGTAAGTACAGTCTTTTGTTAACATTTGCCCAAAAAATTTTCCATATTTATCAAAAGATCAGTTAATTCTTTAAAAAGCTTAGCAATCGACATATTTATTATATTTTCTTTTTTCTATTTTATTTTTTCTATTTTGTTTACTCTATTTCCCTTTTTATATTTTCCTTTTTATATTTTTGAATTTTCTATTTTTAATTTTTTAGTTTTTATTTTCTATTTTCTATATCTATATTATATTTTTATATTTTATGTTCTATATGAGTTTGATTATGAATTTTTTTAATTATGAATTTATTAAATTAAGAAAATATGATTAAAATATTAAAAAAATTAAGAAATTAATATATTAAAATATTGAAATATTAAAATAATAATATATAAGAAAAAATAGTTTTTTATACAATAAAATAGTACACAAATTATGCTACACATTTTTATTTAAGGAGGGGCATAACATTCGCGGCAGAGAAAACAGACCTTGTTCTAAAAATTCATAACTCAGTACTCAGTACTCAAACTCATAACTCTTTTGCTATTTTTCCATTTTTGGTGATGTTCCAAATTTGGGAGTGTGTTTTTTCGAAAAAAATATTGACTTTAGCCGATTCAAAAAACGGCCAATGTCATGTCCCCCGTTAAAGAAAATGAAATATATTATTTTTAAAATAATTAAGTATGTTTTTTCTAAAAAACAATAAAGACAATAATAAAGAAGTACTGGATTTTTGCGAAACTTCTCTGTAATATTATTTTAAGTATAAACTTTTGACAAAAATATTATCTGCATCTTTTCATAAACAAAAAAGTTATGCAGTTTTTTAAAGTTACCCATTTCAATTTTAAGGCCACAATCATGAGGCTATACATTTGCCTACATTAAAATGTACACTGCGAGAAAGCGTAAAGAATTGCGCTGTTGTTGAATGTGGCAATGATTCAAGGAATGCCAATCTCTTAATTATTACTCCTCAAAGGCGTACAAATTCCTAAGGAATCAAATGAATTTCTCATTGCCAGACAGCTCTACTCTATGGAGATGGCGCCCAATCAAAATAATTCTGCCAGGCATCTCAACCGAAATGGAAGAAAATTTTAAAAAACTGGCAGCGTCAATGAGTGAGCAATCAAAGAACTGTGTTCTTATGTTCGACGAGGTGATACTCCGCAGAGAGCTGGAGTACAATGTTTCAGCGGACCATGTTGATGGTTTTGTGGACTTGGGAGATGGTCAACGGAGCAAAGTCCTTGCCACAAAAATGCAGGCTTTCATGGTCAAAGGCATGCTGGACAACTGGAAGTATGTCCATAGTTTTTACTGCACTGCAGGAGGAATGCAAAGTATGTTTTGAAAAATTTACAAATTGAAATATTAAAATAACTTCATATTATATAATTTCAATATTTTAATATCGCATTTATGTTTTCTATTTCAGCGCACGTTCTGCGTGCAACACTTCTAGGCGTTATTCTATCGATTTTAAATTGCGGATTTAATTTGAGAGCAATAGTCTCTGATCAAGGAGCAACAAATGTGTCCTGCATTAGAGGCCTTACCGACCAGTTCAAAAAGAATTCTTTTGATTTTTGCGGTCGAAAAATACAGGTTCTCTTCGACTATTGTCATTTATTTAAAAGTATGAGGAATACATTGCTTTCAAATGATGTAAGCACTGCACAAGGGGTAGCAAGTTGGGGGGTTTTGAAAGAGGTTTACGAGATCGACAAGTCCAGTACCCTCAGAATGATGCCGAAGCTTTCGGATAAACATATTTATCCGAAATTGTTCGATAAAATGAGGGTACGACTTGCAGTTCAGACGTTAAGTAATGCAGTTGCTTCAGGCATTCGTCAATGCATTGACAGAAATCTGTTTAAAAGTGCAGTAAACAAGGCGAATGCTGAAGCAACATTCCATTATGTTTTGAACTGCAACAATGGATTTGATTATTGCGATAGCAAGAACTTTCGCGATAAGAATCCCAATAAGCGTCCTCTTACTCGGGATTGCAATAAAGTATCCAAAATGAAGGAGTTTATTGACTATTTAAAAGCAATGCATCTTCCAAAAGACAAGAACCACAGCAACCGTTGCATAAATGGTTTAATTTATACTTTTAGATCTATGATTGCATTGTCCGAGGATCTTTTCCAAGAACCTGCGATCAAATTTATTTTGCTTGGAAGATTGAACCAAGATTCGATCGAAAACTTTTTTGCGGTATTAAGATCGCAGCTAGGCAACAACACCGAGCCTTCCGTGAGAGAAGTTGAGTACCTCTCTGCAAGGATACTGTCAATGAAGTTCCTAACACATAAGTTTCATAATAGCAATAAAAATTGTGAAGATGATGATGATCTTATGTTGGATTGGAACTTCAAGCCATCCGATGAATGTCCACCTAATAACTTACCAATATGTCCGTCCGTTCGATACGAAGAAAACTTAGAAGAAGAACTAGAGGAATCTTCTCAAAACGTAACTCCCTTGAGCCCGTTGGAAATAACAGTCGGTCGTTATTTCGTCGGGTACGGCTTAAGGGCGAAATTTGTGAATAAAATTAATTGTAAAAATTGCGAAGAAAACCTTCTGAAGTTGGAGAAATTTTCCTTCGACTCAGAATCTTTTCTTAATATAAAAAATTACAGTGACAGCAAACTTCTTTTAAAAAATCCGTCCGACAAATTCTTTGACATTTGTGCACAACATTTTTCAATTTATAAACGCATATTTGAAAGTAGTTGTCACGAACCTAATTTGAAGTCGCGTATAATGAAGTCTTGCATAAACCATTCAAATTTAGTGTCCCCAGACTGGTTCGATACAAATGGAAGCTGTTTTGAGCACAGGCGTTGTATTCTGGACCATCTTATAACAGTTTTGATTCGGAAAAACTGCAAATGGTTAATGGAAAAATTAGTGTCCGAGGAATGTAAAAGAAAATTTGCCAGAATCCATGAAAAGCAGGATAAAGCCAAAGCAAAATTGCAAAGGCTCTGTAACTAATAAGTCCGTCTGTCTGTCCGTCTGATCGAATGTCCGCTTGTCCGTCTGTATATTTGTCGGTCGGGTTTCTTAAAGGAAGTTTACTGTCACTCCGTCCGTTTGTCCTTTTCTCTATTTGTCTGTCCGTCTGCTATTTTGTCCAATCGTCCGTCCGAATAAATTTCTTGCTGGAAATCGGTGTTGTTGCCTGCTCTGATCATTTTGAAAATAAAGTTCTTGCTATCGTAGTAATTAAGTCCATTAGTCGATCTTTCAAAACTATGGAACTTTCCACTTGTTAGCCGAATAATGCAGAATCAATGTATTCCTCATGCTTTTATTTTATTTATAAAATTTATAAATAATATATATAATTTTTTATATATTAACATTATTTATAATAATTATATAAATAACTTATATAAATTATTATAAAAAAATGTATAATAAATATATTTAATTTAGTCAATTGCCTAGTCAATTGTTGTCAATTTGTTAGATTAAAAAATTTATTGAGCCTTATTGAAACTAGTCAATTTTCAGTTAAAAAATTTATTTTTAACAAGAATCCTTTTTGTCAGAATTGAATTAAAATTCACTCCTAGTTTGTTGTTTTAAAATTTAATTTTAAAACTGTTAATATGTATAATTGTTATAATATAATTATACTATTTTTTGTAAGTTAGTTTTAATATTTCTTTTTTGATTTGAAGAAAAATATCAAAATATAAAAAACAAAAAGTTATCAATTAAAATAATTTTTGAATTTTTTAAAAATCAAAATTCAAATCAAATCATATAATTTTTTAATTTTTTAAAAATCAAAATATCAAATCATATAATTTTTTAAAATTTTTAAAAAATCAATATATGATCAAAATTCTATCATCTTTAAAATTTGATTAAATTTTTGTCAGAATTGAATTAAATTGTTATAATATAATTATAACATTTTTGTCAGTTAATTTTAAATTTTTTTCTTTGATTTAAAGAAATACATCAAAATAAAATACAAAAAATTATCAATTCAAATAATTTTTGAATTTTCTAAAAACCGATATATAAAAACCCATCAAAATTCTATCATTTTTAAAATTTTCAAACTTATTTTCAATTTTTTAACATTAAATGATGTGCCTATAAAATTAAAAAAATCAATATATATATCTTGTACATTCACTACATAAATGTGTCTATTAAATGAAAATTTGTTCTACAAATTTCAATAAAAATATTTTTATAACTTTCTTATTTTATTTCCAAAGTGTTATGCAATTTATTTATTTCTTTATACAAAATAAATTTTTTGCATGCCTCTAACCTATATGAATTTTTCAAGTAATTTGGAAAATGTGTTTGCATATTAAAAACAGCAAAAAGATGTCACTTAATAGTTTGAACAACAGAATGAAAAATTATGACTGTACATTTTTCAGATACAGATACTTCAAATTGGAAGAAATCCGTAAACTATCCAAAATCTAGCAGCTAATAAGAACAACAACATCGTTCGCACTTGACTTCAACAACAACAACCAAAAGAAAAAAGTGCTTCCTTTTTACAACAACAACGATCGTCGTTGAATAAAAAAAACAAGAAAGAGAAGACATAGGGCATAGGGGTGGAAACCAATAGGCAAGGGGAGAAGAGAAAAGAATTTGCAGGAGCTTCCTAGCAGAATTGCAAACATTTTCTCTATTTCAGCTACTCACCAATACATGCATGTGAAAATAGTAAACTCGAACATGAAAATGTCGAACAAACTTTGAGGCAGCACATTTGCAGCTGCGAAATGTTTACAAGCAATGTTGCTTCAACACTCTGTATATTCATTTCACTTCCCATTATGTGCCGTCCTCAGAGATAATGAGATGGGAAACTTCGACAAATTTCGGCAAGAAAGAGATAGCCTTCTGTCAAAATGGCAACAATACCAACATAAACTCTACAAATGTGTTAGTGCAATTTTTGACATACTCCCCAGTTACCTTAATTAAATACATAATTCAACAGTTTCCTTAAATTTAAGCAGTCTGGTGAAAACTCAGTGGCCACATCCAGCGCTCTCAATAAGTTATATTTTCTGAATAGTTTGCCATTTGAAACGTCAAAATAGTTGTCAAATTAACGAAATGCAAACAGTTTATTGAATAAATTGGTAGCTTAACCAGGAAATTGTAATTTTTGTCTCTTTTAAGTTTATTTATTCAGTATTAATTTTAAAAATATGCTCTCAAAACTACAAGAACATGCGCATTCATTGTTATTTGTCAAAATTTATGTTGCACGGCATTGCATTTTAACAAATTGCCAATATTTTTGATGTTTGACTTATCAACTCAGTCATAGAAAAAAAGCGCTAATTAGGTTTTCTACTGGAACAGTTGTATCGCTTGAAAGCGCTCACTGATTTAATCTGAAACCCACCTTGGCCTGAAAGCCAACAGCAGAGTTGCATAAAAACGTAGTTTTGTACTATTTAGAGTAGGTAATATTCACTACGAATTAATAAGTACGAAATTATAGTAGAATTGTACTAGTATTATTTTATTCGGAATTAATTTTATACAGGCCGGTTTTTGTTACAAAACGTCTCCACTAGGAATAGAATCAAGGTACAGAATAACTTTTTATTATTTTGACCCTCTTTAAGAATTTTGCAGTTTTTGGTTCTCTTCTCAAACAAATTCTGATCTTTTAAATATAATAATGTTTTTTTCACAAAAATGTTGATCTCAAAAGTAAGGTAAATGCAGTTCTTTCTTTAAATTGACGATTTTAAAATTCTACCCTTAAATGCTGTCAACCGAAGGAACTGAAAAGTGACATTTTAAGAAAATATTGAACATAAAGCCCCAACAAAATCCTGCTTACATGCAATTGAGAGAGTAATCCAGATTATTTAAATCACTGATTACCTCTTCGTTTACGGAACCCATTATTTCTTTATTTAATCGATGAAGCTTTTACTTGACATAGAAGAACTTAGTTATAAGCTTATAAATTGTGTTGAATAACTTTTTACCATTCACCAATTATTTTTTAACAAGTTTTAAGTTGGTGAATAAGATATTGCTTTGCGCAAATTAGGAAAGCGATTGAAATATTGAATAGAGATCATTGTATAACTCTTGGTAAACAGGGCGAAAGTGTGAAACCACAAATTTTAAGAGTTAATGAATTTCTTCTTTAGAATGAAAAATGCTTTTATTTGGAAGATAACAAATATTTATCTGTAAAGTCAGAAGCTAAAATGAATACGTTTTTGTTATAAAATTGAAACATAAAATAAGCAATACGTTTCACTTAAAGATTTCATTAGATAAAAAACTAGATTTGAAACATTTTCATATTGTTTTGTTGGTAAATATATTTACTTCCTTCATTTATCTTTCTTCTCTCAAAACTGTTTCTACTAAAAAGAGAAAAATATTCCAAATATTCAAACTAGAAGGGCACGATTAACTTAAAGCAAAAGTATGAGGCTATGCATTTTGGTGCCACTCTGGTTAAAACGGTAAATAATTTGTTAATAAATAATAATTTGTTGTTAAGAATAAATAAACTTGTTGTTTAATATTGAATATTCGTTAAAAAATTATAAAAAATCACAGATTTGTATAAGCTTTTTTCGAACTTTTATGAAATTTATCTCCTAAACCAAAAAAAAAATCCTTTAATTTGCCACCATTGGGCTTAGCGAGTCCAAATACATATAATCTAACTTTTCCAACTCAAAAAAAAAAAAAATAACAAGACGTGGGCCCTATAGTAGAATTATGACGAAATTTGTTTTTTTGTGTTTTATCTACTTAGAACAGGGCAAAGTTTTTGGATTAAATAAAAATTGTAATATATTCTGCACTCTTTGCATAGAGGGTGCAGAAAAATGGAATATATACTTGATTTCTTTTATCGGGAAAAGAAAATACCATTGTTCTACCGCAAACAGCATTTAAGCTCGAAGCAACTTTGATATAATAGTACATTTTTATTTTTTTTGCAATGCAACCCTATTAATAGAATCTGACAATAATACTTGACAACTATGAGGTGAATCATGTATACAATACATGAGACTCACAAAAGTACCCAAAAAATTGAAGAAGAAGCATGAATTTGGAGGGAAACATGAAAAAAAACATCATTAAAAAGAAGTTTCCCATCTCATTATCTTTGCCGTCCTCTTGGCTGTATCTTACAAAAATTTACTTTCATTCCGTGTCGGTCTCATAAAATGTCTTATCAATATATGTTTTTGCTCGCACGACCGACCTAATGCAGCATTGCGTTTTAGCTATAAAGTGGAATTGAACGTCATAAGCATTTAACTAAAGAAGGATAATTACTTGCAAGATTTTGTGGATAAATATAACAAAAGACTGTTCCAGAAATAACTGTCCTTTTGTTTTTAGGTTATTGATAAAAAAGTATTACCTCTCTAGCAACAAATTTGGTACTTAAATCAAGTATAAATATTGCAGATTAAAAAAAAATACTCTTTAGTAAAATAAAAGAGCTTCTGAAAATATGTCGTCTCAACAAGAAGAAAAGCGGAAAGCAATTATTTGCAAATACCTGGAAAATCCAAACACCACGTACAAAATAGACATGGGTAACGCAACGTTGCGTTGCGTTATTGAGTTGAAGCATTTAAATGCGTTACTGCGTTGATACACTTCTTTTAAAAAAAGTAACGCAATAGCGCATTAATACAAATGCAACACTTAAGTAAAGCCAACAGCAAGAAAAACATTGAAAGCAAATGTACAAGTTGTACGGTTCATCGAGCACAGTTGGAAAAGCCAGAAAGTTGAATCAAACAAAATAAATTATGCTTGTATTATATAGAAAAGAGGTTGCGGGGAAGATGCTGTTAAGCATGAATTCTTGGAGCATGTCTGATTGGATGATGCTTGAGCACACATGTGTGAGTTTATTTCAAATTGAACATGTTCGATTTCAAAAGTATAAGCAAACCTAAATCGAACTTCAAACTTGTTTTGCCCACTTAAAATGTGTATGTATCTGTTTGAAAGCTCGATTTAATGATAAAAAACACAACCATCTGCTTACTTGCTGGAATTTTGGGTTTTTTAATTGTTGGTGGATGCTGAAATCTGCACTTTATTTAGTTAACTTTTTTACTAGCTACTATTTATTATATTCTTATTAATGACTCAACGCACTGTGCAATGTTCTACTGTGAGACTTTCTGTGCTGATACGCGTCTTGTTGATACAGATACCATAATTTTTTGAACAGCGGCATGACGCAATTGCGTTAACGCATTTCGCTGATACAGTTTACTTCGCTTGAGTTAGTGTATCAGCGCTGCAATTTTTACTGCGTTACCCATATCTAGTACACTCAGAAAAATATCAACTGTAATATTAACAGTCGGCCACTGTTATTTAACAACACTGTTCGATTAAATGATTTGCGTTTAAGTAAACAATTTTCTTTGTTGAATGAACGTTTCAAAGTATTTTTGCGTTGTTAAAATTATCTGTTGAAATATTTTTGTGTTGTTGTTGAATTGTCTATTTTTCCTAAGCAATAGTTTTTAGATGTGTTTTGCTATATTTATATTATCGTTGCCAATAGCTCAGTGGAAGTGCACTAGACTGTCATGCGGGGGGACGTGGGTTCGAACCCTAGCTGTGTAAGTATCAATAATTGTAATTTAATAATTGAAACAATAATAATTCTGTTTCATTAATTGTTTGGTCAAAAATAACCTTCAAAATAAAATGCTTACAATCTTGCAAAAAAAAATTGCAAATTTCATTTTTTATTAAAAAAAAAAAATATTTTAAATAAAAAAAAAAATCTTGATGGCCTTGCCGGATTTGAACCGTGGACACTCGAGTACTAGACGCACACGTTAGCACAATCGGCCATACATGAACTTTCAAACCAGTGAAAATATTTCAATAAATAAGTTTTTATACGGGTTTCATGTTCCATAGTCCAACAGTCAACCGACTGTTAATTTGAAAGTTTCATTTGTTGGATAGTATTTAACAGTGAAATCTGTTATTTCAACCCATGATTTGTTTGATAAAACATCATTTTTTCCCTGAGTGTACAAAAAGAACGCTAAGGAATTTGGCGTGCGCGTAAAAACTGTCGGAAGGATCATAAAACGACACAAACAGCATACTCCTTTATCAAAAATGCCAGGCTCAGGGAGAAAAACTGGTCCAGCGAACCAAGCAGTGGTTAACCAGAACGTTAACGCACTTAGGTTCGATATATGTCAGCAAAAGCGGAAACTTCGAAGTCAAGTGTTCAACGGATTAAAAAATAGTACAACCTAAGGAGCTAAAGGGTGTCCCAACAAGAACGCAATTTTTAAATGTGGTAACACTGGAAGTGTCATTATTTGACATTTGAACAATTGTTACTGTTTGCTAGTAGAAGGTACGAGGTTAGTAAAAATGGAGCGCTACACGAATAAACAACGCATTCTCATTGTGAAATTGTTTTTCCAAAATGGTGAATATTTTGCGGCTACAGTTCGCAAATTGCGATCAATTTGGGGTCACAATAATGCTCCAAAAGAGTCAACTGTAAAGAGATTAATTGATAAATTTGCCGAAACTGGGTCTGTTAGTGATGTAAAGACAACAACGCGCCTTCGACCAGGTCGATCGACCGAAAATGTCGCAGCTGTACGTGATGATGTCGCTCAAACTCCATCCACCTCAATTCGACACCGAGCTCAACAAACTGGTGTCTCCAAATCCACTATGCAGCGAATTTTAACGAAAGATTTGCATCTTCATGCATACAAAGTTCAATTGACTCAGGAACTGAAGCCAGCTGACCATGGACAGCGAAGGGAGTTCGTTAATTGGGTATTGGAGAGACAACATGAAAATGCTGATTTTGCCGCTAAAATCATCTTCAGTGACGAGGCCCATTTCCATCTTGATGGCTTCGTCAATAGGCAGAATTGTCGCATTTGGGGTGAGGAATATTCTCGAGTGATTCACAATAAGCAAATGCATCCTCAACGTGTCACTGTGTGGTGTGGTTTTTGGGCTGGAGGAATCATTGGACCTTTTCTTTATGAAAATGAGGCAGGTCAAGCGCAAACAGTCAATGGTGTTCGGTATCGTGAAATGATAACCAGTTTTTTCTTGCCTAGAATTGAAGAAATGAATGTGGAGGGCATGTGGTTCCAACAAGACGGCGCCACATGTCATACAGCCAGAGAAACAATTCAATTGCTGCATCAGTCATTTCCCGGTCGTGTTATTTCGCGTTTTGGAAATCAGAATTGGCCGCCTAGATCGTGCGATTTAGCACCATTAGATTTTTTTCTTTGGGGTTTTTTGTAGTCGATGGTTTACGCGAATAAGCCAACGATGACTCGAGCCTTAAAAGAGGAAATTGGACGCTGCATTAATGAAATACCGCAGCATTTATACAAAACGGTCATTGAAAATTTCATTAAAAGATCGCGTGCATGCCAGCAAAGCCGCGGCGGCCATCTGCACGATATATTGTTCCATACATAACCTCATTCTGTCTACTTTACAATATAATAAAGTTTCACGATTTTTTTTTAAATATCTGTGTTTTATATAAAATTTAAAAATTGCGTTCTTATTGGGACACCCTTTATAAAGTACAAAAAGTCCCTGAAAGGTCAGAAGAAAAAGAGGCCGAAGCCAAGAGGAGGGCTCGAAAACTGTATCGCGGTTACCTTCCCAAATTTGATTGCTCGATCATGGACAATGAAACGTACTGCAAAGCGGATTTCAAGCAGTTATCTGGACACGGATATTATACTGCGGTTAGAAGGGGTGGAGCATCCATACCAGATTTCCAAAGAAATAAATGCTTTGGCAGGCCATTTGCAAATGTGGCCTTCGAAGTAAGGAATTTGTGACAGATCGCACAATCAACACCGAAATTTACATCAGAGAGTATCTGGAGCGGCGTTTGCTGCCTTTTATACGTCACCACCAAGGTTCACTACTATTTTGGCCTGACCTAGCAACATGTCACTACTCCCAAGAAACCATGGATTGGTACCAACCAATAATGTCACTGTGGTACCAAGAGAAGCCAATCCTTCGAATTGCCTCTAACTTCGTCCAATCGAAAGATATTCGACTTTAATGAGAAGAAATCTTAAGAAGACCAAACAAACTGCGAAAAACATCGAAATATTTCGACGTAAATGGCGTCGGGCATACACTTAGGTCAACGAAAGGTCGGTAAAAAACCTTATGCAGAACCTTAATTAAAAAGTGCATAATATTTTTTTGTGTATTTTTTTCAGTGTAAATAGAATTTTTAATTATTATGTAATGTTCACTTAATAATAAACTGAAAAAATTTTTAAAAAACATCATGGGTTTTTTACAATAAAAAAGAAACAAAAGGACAATTATTTCTGGGGCAGTCTTTATAGTGGATGAAAGTTATGCGTGAAGTCATTGGTTTATGTGGATAAACCAACAACGATTGACGCTTTGGAAACCAATATTCAACGTGTCATTGCTCTTAATGCTTGAAAAGGTGGTCGAAAATTGGACCTCCATAATGACCTTTGTGCAAAATAGGCGTGGCGTGGTGGCCGGATGCCCGAAATTATATTTTTATGTTAAATGCCAAGAAATTATCTACTAAATAAAAAATTTTTTTGGCCATTTCATAATTTGGCATGTGTTTTATTTCAATTTCAAATCAGCAAATTCTGAAAAAAACACCCTTTAGAACTAAAAGGGTCTCTATAAAAATTAACTAACTAAGTATATCAAATGTCAAGATTGAAAGAAAGGGTATTTTTATTTTTTTTTAGTTGAAAGTAAAAAATTATTCCAATCGTACAATTTGATAAGCTTTTAATGAAACCAACCATCATTTTATTGTGCCTGACTTGATTATATTAAAAAATAATAATAAACGGTACAAAAAATAATCGATAGATTTGCTTGAAATATTCACTGTATGTCTCCAATAGTATGAATGTTAGGTCATATAAGCAAAAATACAAATTTCGCAAAAACATTTAGGAAAGGTAAAAGACGAATTTAAGCTCAAGTTTGTATATATTGATTAAAGCATTTAATCTCAGTTGCGGCTGAACTTAAATTTTAAGAGTGTCTTGGTTTTTTTTTTTTTTCTATGAAACAATGGCGCTAGCAGCATACCTGTTTGTTATTCATCCATTTCTTGCATTTCGTTCAAGACTGTCACAACTCAAAATTTTGAATTTAAGAGATGACCATGAAGCAGCTATAACATCTGAGAATTATCATTATAAAATCCACAGTATTAGTTTTAAATTATGCTATTATATTATTAACTATCCATAAAATACTTTATAGCATACTTTCTTCTCACCTTTTTCGTTCCACCATGCAATGAATGGTCTTAGCCGAAAATTCAAATTTTGAATTGTGACAGTCTTGCACGAAATGAGCGATATATGTATGTTTATTTGAAATTTGTAATCTTGGCTGATTAAAATTACTCTCTCTCTCTCTACAACTAATAATTATTAAGAGAAACTTATGTTGATTTCTTTAAGCTCTCTAATGTATACCAAGTATCCGTTGTATCTTAGCTCAAAAGTTGACTTTTAATGGTTTTTAAAGTCTCGATTGAAATCATAAGAGTCTCAAAGATACTAACACGTGGACGTGCATTTATTAAAAAAAAGTGTTACAAACAAAAAACCATAAAAAAATAATATATGAACAAATATCAATTTAAAAATCGTACGATAGTGTGACAGAATGACTACAGTAGTGGATAAAGGTGTCTATAAAACAATTATATTTGCTGTTTGTTTTTATAACAACAGATATTTGGGATATTATAAAAAATCTAACGACAAAAAAATATAAAATATAAATGTTTTTTTGTGTGTGCGAGTTCAACAATCGATGTTCATTTGGAGAATTGATTAAAAGTATGAAAACAAGTTAGAAATTATCTTCGATTTGACCAAAAGTTGAATACCAACAATGCCGTGTCGAATGTTTTCGAAGTTATTTAGGTTTTATTATTTTGATGGAGGGATAGAAATATTTTCATATATTTAAAAAAATTGCAAAATCATCAGAGTTCATTGTAAAGGTCGAGGCTAATATGTGGAATATCAAATCTATACACTGAGGATACAGTTTATAATAAGGATGGTCTTTGTTGATACAGAAAGGCAAATTCTGTAAAGAAGTTTGTAATAAAACAAGTTTGTATATTTTTCAAAGGTCCTTTACTAGGAGTGCGTCACTTGCAGGCTGTGCTGCTTTTTCTCAACATTGTTGTAATCTATATGAGTCGCCTGAATATTGCACTGGCTCTGGTGGTCATGACCAATGCGGCTAAAGCTAATTCCAACTTTGCTGTGAGTATTAATGACTTAGGCCGCGTTCAAAGTAAACGCCGATTCAGACAGGCTGGCAGACAGGCAGCTTAAAATCTATATGAACAAGCGAGATAGATAGCTATTTGCATCTCTTTTTTTTGCATTGTTTGCCTGCCTCGCTGCCTGTCTGAATCGGCGTTTACTATGCACGCGGCCTTATAGTATATGAGCAATCTTTAATTCGATGATAAAAATGATTTTACTGATCATAACAATCTTTTACAAACTTTATGTTACGAATGAAAAATATTCCTTGTTTGCCTTTTGTCTTCGTAAACAATTCTTTCTCTGATTTAACTTATCAATTTTCTTAACATTTTCAGGAGTTCGACTGGAATGAGCAACAAAAATCGTATATCATATCCAGTTTTTACTGGGGCTATGTAATCACACAGTTTCCCGGTGGATATTTGAGTGGACGCTATGGTGTTAAGATTGTCATGTTCAGTTCAACTTTTGCTTCATCGCTGTGCAGTTTAATTATACCATTCTGTGTTCCTTGGGGTGGTTGGCAAGCCTATTGCGGCATTCGCATCATACAGGGTCTCAGTCAAGGAATGGTATTCCCATGCGTACACGAGCATCTGTCCAATTGGTCCCCAGTACATGAAAGAAATCGTCTTGGTGCATTTAGTTATTCGGGTGCACAATGCGGCACAATTCTGGCCATGAGCGTAAGCGGTGTCATTGCTACTAGTGCCATGGGTTGGCCTGGTCTTTCCTATGTAGCTGCGGCGTTGGGTTTCATTTGGTGCGTTCTCTGGCTATTGTTTGCTGCAAACAATGTCACTGATTCAAAGATTATATCAGTGGAGGAAAAAGTCTACATTGAAACCTCACTTAACCACACAGAAGATTTCCATAAGCAAAAGCTTCCAGTGCCATGGCGTGCAATATGCACCTCGGTGCCTTTTCTTGTATTACTTTTCGTATGTTGTGCCGATCGTTGGGGTTTCACCACAATGCAAGCACAAATTCCTGCTTATCTAAATGGTGTGCTGAATATGGAGATAAAAAGTAATGCCATATATTCGGCATTACCATATCTAGCAATGTGGATATTGTCGTATGTGTTTCTGATATCTGCTGATGTTCTGACGAAGAAAAAGCTGCTTTCCATGACGGCAATACGTAAAACCTTCAGTACAATCGCCATGTGGCTACCGGCAGCCTGCTTAGTTGGTATCGGCTTCATGGATGAGCAACATAAAATGTGGGCCATTATACTGTTGGTTCTGAATGTGGGTTTGAACAGTGGTGCCATGATTGGTACCCTTTTGAACATCATCGATTTGTCACCCAACCACGCTGGAGTACTGATGGGCATCATCAATTGTATTGCCAATGTAATGCCAATTCTATCACCGCTGCTTGTTGGTGTCGTTGTGACGGATGAAGTAAGTTGAGATATGTTGATTAATTGTTGTTTAATAAAAATAATTTTATGTTTTTTCATAGCATGATCGTAGTCAATGGCAAATTGTGTTTCTTGTTTCGGCTGTCATATTCTTTTTCGGCAATTTGATGTACCTTTTCGTTGGTAGCGCCCTGGTACAACCCTGGAATGAACCGAATTTTAACAAAACCAACAATACTGACGAGATTGCAGTAGCTGGAAAAACAAATAATTCATTTACAATTGATACTAATTGAGTCATGTGATGGAAATTAATCTATTGTAAAGATAATCAAGTCTTTAATATGTGATGAGATCTACGTGACATGAGATCTGTATATCTATATCTAGTGATGAGATCTATTCTATAGAGAATAAAAATATGTTTTGATTTTTAAGAAAAGATATTTAATAAGTTCATTAAAAAAGTTTAACATTAAAGGTAATTGTATCAGTGAAGAGTGCAACTCATTAAACTTTATTCTTTGATGTCAATATTAGTACTTATCGTTATCGCAACTGACTAAAGACTGTCCCAGAAATAACTGTTCTTTTGTTTTTTTTTTATTGTAAAAAAACCAATAACGTTGTTTTTTAAAGTTCTTTCAGTTTATTAATAAGTGAACATTACAAAATAAATGTAAATTTTATTTACACTGAAAAAAATACACTTGAAAAATTATGCACTTTTTGATTAAAGTCCTCCATTAGGTTTTTTACCGAACTTTCGTTGACCTTAGTGTATGCCCGACGCCATTTACGTCGAAATATTTCGATGTTTTTTGCAGTTTATTTGGTCTTCTTAAGATTTTTTTTCATTAAAGCCCAATATTTTTCGATTGGACGAAGTTCGGGGCAATTCGGAGGATTGGCTTCTCTTGGTACCAATCCATCGTTCTCTGGCCGTAGTGACATGTTACTAGGTCAAAATAGTACTGAACCTTGGTGCTGACATATAAAAGGCAGCAAACGCCGCTCCAGACACTCTCTGATGTAAGTTTCTGAGTTGATTGTGCGATTTGTCACATATTCCTTACTTCGTAAGCCACATTTGCAAATGGCCTGCCACACCATGTATTTCTTTGGAAATTCGGTCTAACCGCAGTATAATATCCGTTTCCAGGTAACTGCTTGAAATCCGCTTTGCAGTACGTTTCATCATCCATGATCACGCAATCAAATTTGGGCAGGTAATCGCGATACAGTTTTCGTGCCCTCCTCTTGGCTTCGGCGTCCTTTTCTTTTGACCTATCAGGTACTTTATAGCTCCTTAGGTTGTACAATTTTTTAATTCGTTGAACACTTGACTTCGATGTTTCCGCTTTTGCTGACATATCACCGAAGTGCCTGGATGCTGAGTAAACAGCCGCTTAACGTTCTGGGCCACCGCTTGGATCGCTGGACCACTTTTTCTCCCTGAGCCTGGCTTTTTTGATAAAGGGGTAAGATGTTTGTATCGTTTTATGGTCGTTTCGACAGTTTTAACGCACACGCCAAGTTTTTTTACGTGGTGTTTGGATTTTCCAGGTATTTGCAAATAATTGCTTTCCGCTTTTCTTCTTGCTGAGACGACATCTTTTCAGTAGCTCTTTTATTTTACTAATGAGTATTTTTTTTTAATCTGCAATATTTATACTTTACTTAGGCGCCAAATATGTTGCTATAGAGGTAACATTTTTTTTATAAATAACCTAAAAACAAAAGGACAGTTATTTCTGGGTCAGTCTTTAGCTAGTTCCAAAATTATTCTTCTTACGTCATTTAAATTCTTAATGATCCGTTTTTTGGGATTATTGTTTCTTTACTACCTATTTAAGTTTTCCAAATATATGGTTTTAAATGTTCTTTTCATAAAAAATACCCAAAAAACAAGTGAGGAAACTATAAAGTCAGTCTAGCCAACTATGGAATGCCCTTTATAGGGTATACCCCAGGGTGCATCCAATCGAAAAAAATTGAGTTTTGCAGCTCAGAGTTTTTGTTGCTTTATTTTATAAAACCATTATTTTTTGTTTCAAAGTTCTTTGAAATAGCACTCAGAAATGAAAAATGTTTATCTACAACCCTGTTAAGTAATTCAAATTAAGTATACTACTTTTAAAAACTCGATTTGTGTCGAATTGAGCAAAAAATTGGTCTAAAATTTTTAGGTTATCTTTAAATCTATTTCAGCAGAGAAATCGTTTCTGTAGCCATATTTTGGATTTGAAGTGATTTTACGAATAAAATAATAGGAACTGAAACTATAATAGTAATTAATAATGGTTAGCTAACACTTCTTTTCTGAAAGTATCAGCGGCCCCATTGCGCATCGCTCTGAACCCACAATTCGTTAGATATCAACAAACAAACAGAATATAAATGAAATAATTAAATCAAAATGTTAAATTAAAAAAAAAAAACCACCTGCTTAAACTGTCAACACATCCATAAATCTATGTATATTTGTAATATGTGATCTTATCAGATTATATTTGCTCTTTCTCTGCAATTTAGAGAAATTAAGAGAAACTTAAGGGGTTAACTCCACTTGTAACTATGAATTTTTGTTGTTGTTGCATTTCGATGTACAACTATCTGAGAATACGTCAAAAGACAGCCATTTTTTTTTTTGTGACAACCATTTTGTGGTTCGACCATTCACTTTGACACTCACCATGACTGTCCACCATTTTGGGAAAAATGCATAATTTTTTTAAGCCTTGGATGAAACACTACTCTATACTGTTATTTAACTAAATTCATCGACGCTTTTTTTATTTCTGATGATGACAATGTTGGTCACCGTGAAAACGTAAAAATGTAAAGACAATTTTTTTTTTTGACGGCCTAGTTCTAACTCAACTATGTTATATTTTTCAATAAAAACAATTACTGAAAAGTATTCAATGTACTTAAAGATGATGTAATGGTCGTTTAAAAAAGCTTCGTAGTTTTCTTGAGAAAACTTCATGCAAGTAACCATTTTGTTGTATGAGGTAAGCCCCTTAAGCTCGCTGATTAATTACTTTTCTCTAGCTCTCTGAAGTTATACGTTGCAACTAAGCCCTTTATATTGTCGTATTGTCTTAAGTCATAAGAATCTCGATGATACTCAGACGTGGACGTTCATTTATTTAAAAAACGTGAAACTAATTAAACAATAAAACAAAATAAAAATTACGAAATAGAATTAATATATTTGGCAAAATGGCCACGGAAGTGAATAAAGGTGTCTATAAAACAAATATATTCGGTGTTTATTTTTTAAAATCAAAATAAAAAATTTTGCAAAATCTAAGTACATTTCCCAGATTCGTATAAACTAAAGGGTTGCACACAGTGTTGCCATCAAAAAAATTTGATATCATAACTTTTGCACCCAGCTCTTGGGGTTCTCGTCGGATCTTTGAAATTTTAAGAAACAACAACAACGTAGAAATGTTCGAAAGCCATTTTCAATAACGAAGAGATATAAAAAGCATAGTGTAAAACATCCACTTTGGTTTATTTTTTAAAAAAAATCAAATTTTGTTTCAAAGGTTTTCTATTCATTAGAAACCTAGTTATAAATAAAAAATATTATGATGAAACATAAAAGACAAAATAAAAGTAAAAATAAATTCAAATAATCGTTGACACCAATTTTTTATTTTAATTTTTTCATTGCAAATACTTGCACAAATATTCAAAATCGGAGGTCGAACCTATTTTTCTGAAATCGTAACATTTTAAAGAGTTTTGATTCAACATCATCGGATTCAAGACTGAAAATTGTAACCAATATGATATATCGGACCATATGGCAACACTGCCTACACAAATGCATTTGGTTCTTTGATTACTTAAAGTTAAGCACATCACGTGCGGAAGAATTCAGCAAAGCGTTAGCTTAAAACTGGTTCTTGCTGCTCAGAGAACAAGTAATATTATAACTCACTTTCTCTCGAAAATCGGAATGCATGAGCAACTTGCTCGCAGCGCTTTTTGTTGTTATCGGTCGCAATCACGGCAAATGAAAAAAATAACTGTATAGTTTTATTTGGAACTACTACAAATGTTAAGTTAACATATTAATCAGTTCTGCTGAACAGCGTTATATTTCTAGGAAATAAAATTGAAAAACACAGATAACGCAAAACAAAAGTGCAAAAGAAAAAAAAGAAAAAAAATAAAAGAAAAGTGAATCTGTTTCTAAAAATAGTGGATAGCAGAGTTCAAAAGTGGTCGAATCAGCACAAAAGATGAACACTCAGAGGGTTTTCGAAGTAATCGAAAACTGACTCGACATCTTCTTCCGATCAGGAAATCGTTGACGACTTGGGCATTTGTGCTACTGGACCTCATATATTTTCTGCTTGAAATTTATATATTTCTGATATTTTATAACCTTTTGATTTTAAGTACTTATTTAAAATAAAAACTAGCTATTTTTTTCCTAGGTCCTTTATTAGGAGTGCGTCATTTGCAGGCATTGCTGCTTTTTCTCAACATTGTTGTCATCAATGTGGGTCGTCTGAATATTGGACTTGCTCTCGTAGCTATGACCAATGCGGATAAAACCAATTCTAACTTCGCTGTGAGTATAAATGCGAACTTTTATAGGAGCAATCTATAGTTTGATAATAATACAGATTTAACTAATCATTACGAAATTTTACAAAAATTGTGTTACATATTTTAAAAAGCCATTGTTTCCCTTTTATCTCCGTAATCATTCTTTTTTTAATTTAACTTATAATATATATAATTTTTTCCATTTGCAGGAGTACGACTGGAATGAGAAGCAAAAATCGTATATAATATCCAGTTTTTACTGGGGCTATGTGATTACTCAATTTCCTGGTGGTTATTTGAATGGTCGCTATGGTGCTAAGATTGTCATGTTCGGCTCAACTTTTGCATCATCGCTATGCACTTTAATTATACCATTCTGTGTTCCTTGGGGTGGTTGGCAAGCCTATTGCGGCATTCGCATCATACAGGGTCTGAGTCAAGGAATGATATTTCCATGCATTCACAAACATCTAGCCAATTGGTCGCCAGTACATGAACGGAATCGGCTGGGTGCATTTAGTTATTCGGGCGCAGAATGTGGCACGATTGTTGCAATGAGTGTAAGCGGTGTCATTGCTGCTAGTGCCATGGGTTGGCCTGGTATTTCTTATGTAGCTGCGGCTTTGGGTTTCACTTGGTGCGCACTCTGGCTTTTATTTGCTGCAAATAATGTTACTGATTCCAAGATTATCTCATTGGGGGAAAGAGTCTATATTCAAACATCACTACAGCACACAGAAGACTTCCATAAGCAAAAGATTCCAGTACCTTGGCGTGCAATATGCACCTCGAGGCCCTTTCTTGTATTACTTTTCACGTGCAGTGCCGATCATTGGAGTTTCACCACAATGCAAGCGCAAATTCCTGCTTATCTTAATGGCGTTTTGAATATGGATATAAAAAGTAATGCCTTATTCTCGGCATTACCGTATCTAGCTAAGTTTATATTATCGTATGTGTTTCTGATATCTGCCGATGTTTTGATGAGGAAAAAGCTGCTTTCCTTGACGAAAATACGTAAGACCATCAATACAATCGCTACGTGGATACCGGCAGCCTGCTTAGTAGGCATCGGTTTCATGGATGAGCAACATAAGATGTTGGCCATCATACTGTTGGTTCTGAATGTCGGTTTAAACAGTGGTACCACCATTGGTAGCCTTTTGAATATCATCGATTTATCACCCAACCACACTGGAGAACTGATGGGCATTCTCAATTGCATTGCCAATATAATGCCAATTCTATCACCGTTGCTTGTTGGTGTCGTTGTGAGAGATGAGGTGAGTTGAGTCGAAATTATTTATTTGCTGTTTAAAATAAATTTTTTTTTTTCGTAGCATGATCGTAGTCAATGGCAAATTGTTTTTCTTGTTTCGGCTATAACTTTCTTTTTTGGCAATTTGATGTATATTATATTTAGTAGCGCCATGGTACAGCCGTGGAATGAACCGAATTTCAATAAAACCAGCAATGCTGACGAGATTGCAGATGTTGGTAAAACAAAACATATCAATTGATATAAATTGAGTTATGAGATGGGAATAAATCTTTTGTTAAAGTTTCAATATGTGATGAGAACTATGTTACTGTTCTATAGTGAATAAAAATATAAAATTTTTATTTGTAAATTAAGATATTCGATGTTTATTTGTATCACGTCTATTTAAAGCTATTAGAATCAATGGGGGGTGCACCTTGTTAAATTTTCGTGGTAACAACCAGTAGAACTTACTTACCAGTTTAGGTTTTTCTGGCGGACCAGATTTTAATACACTTTGATGCATTTTGTTTGTTTTTATATCCTGTGTGATAGTTAACCACAATTTGACCACAAAAAATATATATATAATATAATATAGTAAAGTATACAAGCATAGTATACTATAGTACCTGACCTTGTTCGGATACAGCTTATTTGAGTTGAATTGAATTAATAGCAAGATGAATTAATTTATATGCTTTTTGCTTGAAAACAAACTTAATTACCAAATTCTAGTCTAATACGGCTAAAACCGTCTAAAATATAGCATTTTTATTGATTTGTGGGTGTTAAAAATGGGCGTGGCAAGTTTATACAGCCTATGTTCAGCGCAGTAGTGTAAGAATTTGTTTGATATAGGTTTTATAAAAATCCGTCGAGAAGTTTAGGAGTCAGTTCGGAAGTTCGGAACATACATACATACAAACAAAAATATTATATAAATTTTAATGATTAAGCCTATACTTCATGTAGTACTATAAAAAACTAAATTCTTACTGTGCCAATGATTTCTTTATTATAATAATAATAATAATAATAATATTAGCTTAAATGCCGTCAAAACTTTCCTTGAAAATTTTATTGTTCCAATTTTGTCTTCTTTATCTCTTAAAAGTTCGTAAGCTTCTGGTGTGTTGGAAGGTAATATAATATGATTTCCAATATAATAATGTATATAAATAAATTATCAGATTTTACCACAATTAACAGAAAAAGTAATTTAAAATTATTTTTTACTTTGTAGTAATTTTGAAGTTGGTTTTTTTTTTTTGTTAAAAAATTTTCATTTCTTCCTTTTTAGAGAATACGATAAATTTTAGAAAAAGTTTGTAACCACAATTATTTAAGCTCATAATTTTAAAAATGTTTCTGTCGTTTCTTATTCTTTACTCTTTTGAATTTTTAATATATTTGCAAGAATTATTAAGGAAAATTTCAAATATTTCACTATTTCATGGTTTGTTAGTTATTTTCAATATCTGCCGCATGACAACTTTCATTAAAGTGTCACGCTCGTTTTTAAATTCCGCCCATGTACTTTATTGATCATACTTTATAATAATTCAACCTTGCCCTACACCAAATTTCAGTTCCCTAGCATCAGTATTAACCGATATAGAGTATTTCCTTAAGGTGCCTCACGCTATTTATAATCTCTCCCACCTTTTTAATTATTCTACCTACCCACCTCTTTTGATACAACTTTTAAAAAAATAAGGTTAGTAATATTAAAAAAGATATTAATGTTGTATTAGAATATTTTGTAATAATGATTGGTTACTGCAAATTCAAAGTACAAAATATTTAAATTGAGTGTTTTTTCTGTGTCACACCCGTACCAAAAAAGGCTATAGTTTTCCTAAGAAGCAACATGGGCTTATGATAAAAATGAAACTTTCCTAAAGTAAGGATATTGATGTTTTACATAAATTTGTTAACTTTTTTTATTCACTAAATTTCATGTATAGCGAAATCATTTGTATAGGTATTAGTTTGATCAAAAATTCATGCGAAAAATTTTTTGCAAAAAAATATATTTTTTTTAAATATATTAAAAACTTGAAATTATTTGTATAGGTATTAATTTGATAAAAAATTCATGGAAAAAAATTTTTTGCAAAAAAATTTTTTTTTTTCTTAAATAATACATTAAATAAAAACATATTTTTTTGATTTAAGTGTCAAAAATATGTGAAATTTATTATACCCATTAAGTTCTTATATATAATTCCCACATCATTCGCACTCGTCACACCCGGGACAATCTTATGTCACACCCGTCCCATTTAAAAGTTTAAAAAAGAATGGTTATCGCCATTTTTTCAAAATATTTTTCACTAGTATTCAACAGAAAATATATTAAATTTGAATATATGCAAGTCAAAAATGGTCTTATTGTGGCAGATGGACTGAATTTCAATGTTAAACTCAGAATTTTTAGTTTTTAAACTTGTGCTCGTCACACCCGTCCCAGGTGTTTAAGCGAATGTAACTATTAAACTAGTATAAATAATTGCATTATATTTTAGCATTTTGAAACCTTGGGGCATCTTCTAAAATACCCTATAGTAAATTGCTAAAATTTTAACCGGTTAATACCATTTTCAGCACGATAAAGTAGTCAAAACGTCACACTCGTCTGTATGGAATGAGCCAAATGTAAAAAAATAATATTTATTTTTGGTCGTCAAACAATTTGAATGGGCCCTTAAGTCCCGTTACCTCCACTGGATCCGTGCCTGTAGAGGAAATTCAACAGTAACTTGATTAATTTTGTGATTTGGTGTATGTCTTAAAACAGAAAATGATTTTACATAAAAATAATTCATGCATTTTTAATTTCGTCTAAACATAAAATGCAATTAAAAAATTGTGATATTCTGTAAAAATATTGTCTTATATTAAAAATATAGCAATTTCGGATGTATGGTAAATTGCACTCGATATTGTCAAATCTTAACCAAACTTATTTTGGCAATTTATCTACACATACTAAGTTTTGTTGCTTAATTCTGAATAGGTTTTAAAATATTTCAAGAAACTAATATCGATTGTATGAAAGGTGCCATCAAGGTGTCATATCTGTATTTTGATAAGTTTATAATGTTAATAAGATACATTAACGTTTTGAGTTTTACTATCGGCCCCTTTATGCGTCGCTCTAAGCCCGTTACATATCAACAAATAAACTAAACATCATTGAATTAATTACATCAAAATGTAAATTTTTTTAAGCTTACAAAAAAACTCAACAATAAAACAATCTGCTTGTTATACTTTTATTAATGTATGTATATATGTTATTTGGGCTCTTGATCACTGTTGCCAGATTGAGGTAAATTGCCCTAAATGAGGTAATTTTTTACTCATTTTTTGGTCAGACGTAAAAAAGGTAATTTTTGACTAAAAGTGGTAAATTTTTGCAACTTAATTATTTTTTAAGTTTTTTGCACTTTTGTTACCTCTCTGAACGTTCTCACAATCAGTCCTTTATTATTGAGAGCCCCCTTTTGTACCAAAAAATAACAAATGTAAGAACTTAAAAACTAAGGAAATTGTTGAAACACACCAAGACATAAGAAGTAATCAAATGTTGGAAATTGCATTGAATATTGCTTAAAAGAATATCGGTTAGAGAAAGCCATGACCAGTTCCTACAAAAAAAAAAAAATAATGGAAAAGTGGATAAAAGAAGTCTCTTACACATCGTGAATTGGAAAAGATGTTGGCAATAGGAAGAAATTAATTGTTCAAGGCTAGCAAAAAAATGTTTTATTGTGGAATTAGTTAAGTGATTTATAACGTTTGTTAATCATTTCAAATTTTGTAATTTTTTTTAGAAAAAGGTAAATTTTATAAGAAAGTGGTAATTTTTTTCCCAAAAAGTGGTAAAGTTTAGTTCGGCTCTCTGGCAACACTGCTCTTGACTGAGTATATTTGCTCTTTTCCAGCAATTGTTAAGAGACTGTTAAGCTAACGCATCAGTTGTTTTACTCTAGCTCTCTAAAGTATCCGTTGTACATCATCTCAAAAATTAGCTTTAATGCTGAATATGTCGCAATTGAAGTCATAATAATCTCGATGGTACTAACATGTTGACGTTCATTTATTAAAAAAACGTGAAAATAACTAAAAATTAAATAAAAGTTGCGAAAGAAAATCAATATATTTGGCAGAATGACTACGGAAGTGAATAAAGGTGTCTATAAAACAATTATATTCGGTGTTTGTTTTTATAAAAACAGATATTTTAGAGAAATATAAAAACTCTTGCCACAAATAAAGAAAGTGTTGACGTATTTGTTGTGTGATAGAATTAAATAAACGATGTTCATGTATCGAATTGGCAAAAGGTATGAAAAAAAAGTTAGAAATTATTTCGACTTGAGCGCAATTTAATTTGGATATGAGCTGTTGTACTAAATGAACACTGTTTTTAGTACATAAATCATTTTAATTCATTAATAGTTTTAGAAAAGGAATGTAGCTATTTGTTGAAGAAATAAATAAAATTTAACGTGCAGAACAAAAGTGTTTTCAAACGATATATACTATTAAAAACTACTTTATCATTGATATCAAAGTCGTAGTTTTTAAAGTTTTTATACTTATGGTCTCAAGTCTTCAAAGTAACTATGAGTGCAAATAAAAAAAATTAATTTCACATACTTAAAAATATCTTTGTTCAGGTAAAAATTAGGGCTATAACTCTTATTCGAAGTTTTTGAACTTCGAAGTCCGAAGCTCCGTTTCAAAACTTCGAAGAGAAAAAAAACTTCGGTATACGAAGCTTCGAAGCTTGACTATTCGTTCAACATAAAAGGCCGTAAGAAAATTTGAAGTTTTTACTTAAAAATATTTCATATATATTTTGTGCCTGTGTGATACACTTCGATATAAGAAAAAATGTATGCAAATATTGCAGTCGCATGGATTCACGAGTTCACTTCTACCACTTTTACCACCCACTATTTACCTTTTTCCAAAATCTACCACTATTTCGTTTCCGTCATAATTTTTCTGATATACCCATTTAAACATAACAATTTCAAGTTCTTGTTTCTATAATTTAAATATTTTTGGAACATTTTGCCGAGACAGGGTAATTTTTTAAATGTGTGATTTAATACAAAAAATTTTATTAAGATTGAATAAATGTTAAAAACATCTTTTAATCCATGAAAAATACAAAAGTATTAAATTTTTTTTCAGTTCTTTTCAATTATTCCAAATATTTTTTAGAATTTGGCAGATCACGAAAACGCTAGCTAAGTCACAGCTCCAATTCCTGGGGGAATCCAGCCATTTCAATAATATCTGTATCCCCCATTCAGAATCCGAGGTCAGAAAAGTTATAAAACGCTTCTTTTTGCCACCTGAGCTAAAATAAAATTTCATCCTCTCGCGCTTGCAAATTATCGAATTTTTCCCATATGCAGGAGACAAATAATTTTTCAGTAATTTAAAGGATTCGTTTTGTTGAAATATATGTTTAAAAATATTTCAACGATTATTTCTTATAATTTATTAGACTGTTTAAAATAAAAGTTTTTTAAATTTAATATAAAATTGCTTGAAAATTGCTTAATTTTCTGGTTGCTCACGAGCAGATATCAGTGTGCTCTTGACTTGTTTGCGGTTTGGTTCGTTTTTTGAAGCTCATAATTGGCAGCGGGATTTGCGGGAATATACAAAAGTGTATATATTTCAAAAGTATTTGAGGTTCGCAAGCCAGGGCATCTAAAAATTTATACAAATAAGCTTCCCAGTCGGAAGATAGGCAAGCACCTCTTCTGAGGGATTCATTTTTTCCTACTGCTTAAAGAATTTAAAAAGGTGCTATTACTTTAGGTGACGTGCAGGAAGCCGAAAAGCGATGTTTACAAAACAATAAAGAAAGGGAAATAATTGAAATACGACACAAAACATGACAAAAATCTCTATTTAATGTGAAAAATTTATATCTCTCGTTAATTGTCAAAAGAAGCTACGTAGATTCTTGTCTTTTGGATCATAATCACTGCATTTTCATACAAAACAAATATATGACGTTTGGAAACGAAGAGTCAAGATATCCTAATCTAAGAGTATGTGACAGGAAGCTATGAGATGATCAATTTTCCTGGTGGGTTGAGCTCGTGAGATAGCCCATGTTTCTTGAAAAAAATGGCGGGAGACCATTTATATTACCTTGAATTTTACATTTAAATTGTTTTTATGATCGGGTTTTCACTATTAATAATGGATGTTTATGCTTATTTGGAAAATTATTTGAGAATTATTTGTTATTTTTGCAATAATATATAATAAACGTCAAAATAAAGATATATCACAATTTTTATGAGACTATAGCAAATAAATCAAATTGTTTGTAGAGGAAAAAATCGACCACTATTTGTCTTAATCTAGCACTCTTTTTGAGCAAATTCTACCACTATTTAAAATTTTCAAGTGACAGCACTGGGTGGGATGCTGTAAGGCCAAAGGTTCTAAAGCAGAGAAGGGCACAAATAAAATTTCCTATCCCATGGGATTGAAAGCAAAATGCTGCTTGCGCAACGTCGACACATGAACAGTGTAAGCTACTTCGTGCGGCTTACGATCGTGTGCATTTGGTTTTTGCTTTGTTTTCATTTTGGCAGCAAATCAAGTCAGTTGCTTTTCAGCATTTGTTGAAATAACATCTCTTTGCGCAATTTTATAAAATATAGCAAGAAAATACTTAAAATTGATCTTCGTTTTTCTCTGCTTTACCTACAGTTAAAGAATGTGATAGTATGTGTGTGCCCATCGCTGTTCTAAAGCCATATTGCCTTTATAAGATTATTGTAATGATAAAAAATTAAAAACAATGTTTCATTTTTGGCTTTATAACTTTTTTAAATTTTTCAAGTGAAGGCCAAATTTGGAATTATTACTTTTGGCCTTATAGTATCTCTCCGAAGTTAACATGTAGAACAGTACGAGAGCAGCAGACCTTTTATTTATCTTAGAATACATTATCTTAGAATACATAAAAAGTGAATTTTTAAAAATCATTTTTGTTTTTCTAGCGATTATGATTGGAAGTAGAAGGTAATTGAATATCAGAATGGAGCTTTTATTAGATGATATCTTGCGTGTAGTCAAGCGTTTTATAGAAACCGTATTTTAGTACAGGGTTAGTACTACCCTTCTGGGCCAAAATGGGCTAAGTACATTTCAGAGCGCTTTATGTTTATAAAACGCGTTTTATGTCGCATTGAAAACTGACTGAAATAAGTAATAGCTTTTTTTCTGCATCTATGAATTACCCATCAATCAAAAGCAATCAAAAATTGTTTGTCAAATTAAAATAAATAAATATGTACATAGTAACACAATATGTATTTCAAACTGGGTATCATTCGAATACTCGAAGAATTGAATTCTTCGAAGTTTTTCCTATTCGAATAGTAATATTTGAAGCTCAAAAACTTCGATCTTCCGAAGTTTGCTTCGAAGCTTCGAAAAAACCGAATATGAACAGCCCTAGTAAAAATGTTCACAAATAAGTTCTCTCAGAAGAACAGTGGAGTACCCAGAACAATTAAGTTGGACAAAATTATTTTATGATTTTAGACTATAGGGAATGCAAAAACAAGCAAAAAAATGTATTGCAAATGGTGGTCTATATTGACCCCCTAGAGAGCTATGGGCTAATTTGTTGGTTATAGGAGATTGTTTCACTAACAATGCTCTAGCAACGAAAGTTTTTGATGCAGAACGATATACATTACTAATAGAAATTTTAATGAAAAATATAATTATTTTGTGGTCAAATCAGGAAGTTTTGGAAAAATTGACAATTTTTGAGTTTAAAGTCATTTTTGTCAAAAAAAAATACCATGTCAGCCTATATTTTTATACCCCCACGCGAAGTGCATAAGGGGTATATTAATTTTGTCACGACGTGTGTAACGCCCATAAGGGGGCGTGGTATAGAAAAGTATATATTCATGCTCAGCATCACCGCCTGAGTTGATTTAGCCATGTCCGTCTGTCTGTCTGCTTCTTTAAGCTTTTTTCTTAAAAACTAAGATAAAGTTCGAGAATGGGCTAAATCGGAAACCACGCCTACCTCCCATACATCTCTAATAATGAAAACTCCATAAAGAAGCCAATATTTAAGCTACACAACTTAAATTCGATATTTGTGTAATTTATGTCAAAACTGAGGTGTGTTCCATTTCAATGGGAGTGATCCATTTACTAATACGCCCACCTCCCATACAACTCTAATATTGAAAACTATATATAGAGGCTTGTGTCGAAGCTACAAAAATAAGACTAGATATTTATGCGTTTTATATAAAAGTTAAGACATGTTAGAAAAATGGGCGTCATCCACTAACGAACACGCCCACCTCCCATACAATCCCAAAATTGAAAACAATATAAATAGGCTTCTGTCCAAGCTACAAAAATAAAATTAGATATTTATTATTGAGACGTGTTAGAAAACTGGGCGTCTTCCACCCACGAACACGCCCACCTCCCATACAACCCCAAAATTTGAAACTCTCTAAAAAAGGTTCTCTTTAAGCTACAGTCAAAAATTTGATACGTTTGTATTTTATATCAAAACTAAATTGTGGAAGAAAAGTGGGCGTCATCCGCCTACGAACGCACCCACATCCCATACAACCCATAATAGTGAAAACTCTATAAATAGGCTAATATTTAAGCTACAGACCTGAAATTGGCACGCAAAACTTCTAGGCGTGTTAGAAAAATTGGTATCAACCACTCAAAAACACGCCCACCTCTCATACAACCCTGAATTGAAAACTTTATAAAGAGGTTTGTCTTTATTTTGCAGAAAAACAATTTGATATGAATGTATTTTAGACGTCACCAATATAGTAAAATTTTTTCAAATTTCATACAAAAAAGGCTTCAATTTAATATTTTGTACCATTGCGAATCGGCCGTGGGGGTATTTTTACTTCGGCCGAGTCGAAGATATACCTTACTAGTTTGTTTAAAAATTTTAATTCCTGTTAAACTTTCCTTAAAGAAAGTATCATTACAACAATAATTATTATTTAAAAAATGGCTGCTGCTAAATTCGGGTCCGCGAAAAATCTGCGGCACAAATCGGATAGCGTCATTTATATGGGCGGTAAGAGTTGTTTTTTTCAGATTTTGTTAGTTTTTAACATTGATTTTAAAGAAAACAAGTAAAGAAAGTCTAAAGTCGGTCTAGGCCGACTATGAAATACCCTTAACCCACTTTTCAAAAACAAAAAAATTTTTATTGTCAATGGGCGTCTCCATGTGCGGATGAAGCCTATATTTTATATGCATTTAAATGTTGATGAAAAATTTACACATACCAAGTTTTATTCCTGTAGCTCACAGTTAATGCCTTTATTGTGCTTTCGCTATGGGAGGTGGGCGTGTTAATGGACGGATTACACCCAATTTTTGAACACACCTTAGTTTTGGTATAAAATACATACATACACACCAAATTTAATTTCTCTATGACAAACATAACCTTATTTATTGAGTTTTAAACTTTTTGGGTTGTATGGGAAGTAGGCGTGTCAGTAGGCGGATGATAACCATTTTTCAAAACCATCTTTGTTTTGTTATAAAAAACATATGTGCCAAATTTTAGCTCTGTAGATTAAACAGAGGCTTTTTTATTGCGTTTTCATTTTTGGGTTGTATGGGAGGTGGGCGTGTCCGTGAGCGGATTCCAAAAATATTCAATAGTGCAGATCCTTGGGTTCATGTGACCATGTGTACTAAGTTTCATTCAATTATCTCAACTACTTCTTATCCTGTGTATACGGACAACACACATAGGGACAGACGGACGGACGGACGGACATGAATAGCTCGACTCACGAGGTGACGCTGATCAAGAATATATATACTTTAATATACCCTGACCTTTCAGGTTTAGGATATAAAAATGTATGCGTTAAGTTTCAAGTCCATATCTTAAAAACTATGGGATTTATAAATGGTTTACCATGTTGATGGCGTCTCTTTATATGTGAGGTAGGCGCAGTTCTTATCCAATTTTTCAAACCGTTAATTTTTAAATCTGACATTAAAATATAAGAGATAAACTTATGTACCAAGTTTCATGGCGATATCATTAAAACTGTAGGTTTTATGAAGGTTTTACCAGTTTTTGTGGGTTTAAACGGTTTTTAAAAAAATTCAGCACTTTTCGGAACGAAGCGGACAACGAGCTTATATTTTTTAAGAAGTCAACATCTGTAGTGATGAGCTTATTAAAAAAATTTACAGCCACGGACAGCCGCATATAACAAAACCCTGCGGATATCCAAAAAATTGTTTTAACAAAATCCTCAAAAACACCCATTTTGAAAATACAATTACTAATTTTAAATAAATTCAATACCATCTAAACCACTTTAAGTTTATTTTTAAATACCTGCTTCAGTACAATTAATTTATATTAAATTCTTAGAAAAATTGGGGGAAAAATATGAATTTTTAAGTATGCACTCCTCTAAGCAGCTAGCAACCCACAGACAAGTCCAACTAACAATGACAAAGTTCAGAGAGCAAAAAAAAAATGTTTGAGCAGGGCAATGCAAAAAATACTCAATGTCCGTTATTCTTACACTATTCAACAAACTAAAAATATATATATGTTTTTTTAAATCGGTGTTTGACAAAATTGAGTATTGTTCAGCTAAATCGAAGAAATACTCCATAGTGCAACTGTTGTTTATTCTAATGCATTCACAAAGTCTTCTTGCAGATCATTCAGTTGGGAAAATACTACGGAACTTACAAATTTCATGGCTTATAAAGAACTTTTCGAGAATGTTAAAAAACACTACAATTACCTTCTTTATTTCAGAAGAGAATCTATAGGAGTCAAAAGGATGAATTCTTAAATGTCACTGTTGAAGGTTTTTCACAATATCTAAGTTAATGGTCACGTATACCCAACGTTTCAGATAACAATCAGCATAAAGTCAATGGTTCTCAATGGTTGAGGTACTCCGTAAAGTATATATCTGAGAGACATAGACATCACTGACATACGACAAGTATAAAACGAAACAATTTAAGACTTGCAGGTCCTTGTAACTCCATTGTAGCATAAAAAGATTAAACTGCAAAATTTTCAATACAATTTAAAAAATATTTAAAATTTGTTTAACGTAATCATCAAAATAAACATCGATTTCGACGGAGGTTAGTTCGACCATTCTAGGTTATTTTTAAGACAATAAGATTGAACTTTTGTTTGAAAACGAATTTGGTTTCTGTTCAAAACAGAAAGGCAAATTCTATAAATAAGTGTTTTATCAGTTTATTTATTTTTGTGCTTATTTAAAACAGCAATTTTATATTTTGTTTTTTATAGGTCCTCTACTAGGAGTGCGTCATTTGCAGGCTTTGCTCATTTTTCTCAACATTGTTGTCATCTTTATGGGTCGCTTGAATATTGCACTCGCTCTGGTGGCTATGACCAATGCGGATATAACCAATTCAAACTTCGCTGTGAGTATAAATGCGAACTTATACGTGCAATCGATATTTCGATAATGAAATATATTTTACTGATCATTACAATCTTTTCCAAAAGTAATACACAAATGTTTTCATAATCATTTTTTTTCCTTCATCTCAGAAAACAACTTATTCTCTGATTAAGCATTGTTACATTTATTCATTTTTTTCCATTTGTAGGAGTACGACTGGAATGAGAAGCAAAAATCGTATATCATATCCAGTTTTTACTGGGGCTACGTTATCACTCAATTTCCTGGTGGTTATTTGAGTGGTCGTTATGGTGCTAAGATTGTCATGTTTGGCTCAACTTTCACATCATCGCTTTGCAGTTTATTAATACCATTCTGTGTGCCTCGGGGTGGTTGGCAAGCCTATTGCGGCATTCGCATTATACAGGGTCTCTGTCAAGGAATGATATTCCCATCCATACACGAACATCTGGCCAATTGGTCGCCAGTAAATGAACGAAATCGTCTTGGTGCATTAAGTTATTCGGGCTCAGACTGTGGCACTATTGTTGCAATGAGTGTTAGTGGTGTCATTGCTGCTAGTGCCATGGGTTGGCCTGGCCTTTCCTATATAGCTGCGGCCTTGGGTTTCACTTGGTGCATCCTCTGGCTGCTGTTTGCTGCGAACAACGCAACTGATTCAAAGCTAATCTCGGTGGAGGAAAGAGTCTATATTGAAACATCATTAAAGCACTCAGAAGATTATCATAAGCAAAAGATTCCAATACCATGGCATGCAATATTTACCTCAGTGCCTTTTCTTGTGTTGCTTATAGCGAATTGTGCCGATCATTGGAGTTTTACCACGATGCAGGCGCAAATTCCTGCTTATCTCAATGGTGTTTTGAATATGGATATAGAAAGTAATGCCATATATTCATCATTACCATACTTAGCAACGTTTATATTATCGTATGTGTTTCTGATATCTGCTGATGTTCTGATGAAGAAAAACCTGCTTTCCTTAACGGCGATACGTAAGACTTTTAATACAATCGCCATGTGGCTACCGGCAGCCTGTTTGGTTGGCATCGGCTTCATGGATGAGCAAGACAAGATGTGGGCCATTATATTGATGGTTCTGAATGTGGGTTTGAACAGTGGTACCACCATTGGTAACCTTTTGAATATCATCGATTTATCACCCAACCACGCTGGAGTTCTAATGGGCATTATCAATTGCATTGCAAATGTTATGCCAATTCTATCACCGTTGCTTGTTGGTGTCGTTGTGACAGATGAGGTGAGTTGAGACGAATTATTTATTGCTGTTATAAATAAAACTTTTTGTTTTTTCGTAGCATGATCGTAGTCAATGGCAAATCGTGTTTCTTGTTGCAGCTGTAATTTTCTTTTTTGGCAATTTGGTGTACATTATTTTTGGCAGCGCCTTAGTACAACCCTGGAATGAACCGAATTTTAATAAAACCAGCAATGCTGATGAGATTGCAGTAGCTGGAAAAACAAAAAATATATTTTCCATTGAAATCATAAATTGAGTTATGAGATGGGAATAAATTGATTGTTAAGATTGTAAAGTGTTTAATATGTGATAAGATATATATTAGTTTCTATATTGATTAAAATAGTATTCGACAAATCCAGTGTCACTTACGTTTCATGTCATAGCAGTAAACATGAATTTTTCTTCATTAAACATAAAAGCTTTTAACACAAAATTGTATGGTTAGAATAAGTCTTGGGCTCACTAATATAAATTCATGCAAAAAGTTTTATAAATTTGTATACATTTCGAAAAAAAACTGTCATTAAATGGTGTGTCACGGAAGATTTGCATTTTTCAACTTCTTCTTACAAATTTCTTTAAATCTGCGAATTGTTTCAGTTAATATAAAAAAATAAAATAATTTTCCGTAACGAAATTGAGTAGAAATTTTAACTGCAGAAAAAGATTTAGTTTTTTCTTAAAATTTTAAGATTTTTTCATATATTGACTCACGTTTCACGTTGGTGTCACTCACGTTTCAAAACAATTTTTTTTTTTACATCCTGGTTAATCTGGAGAACTTCATTAAGCATATTTAGTAAAATATTTTGTTTTTATACAAAAAAGAAAAAATTTTTATTGAAAGAGGACTATGTAAAGCATAAAAATAATTAAATATAATTATTTCAAAAAAAATAATTCATAATATAAAAACAACACAAAAACTATAACATTTTGACAAAATTTATTCCAGTTCTGCTTCCGAATTTGTATATATATTTCTAAGCCTAGTGTCCGTGAACGGATTCCAAAAATATTCAATAGCGCAGATCCTTGGGTTCATGCGACTATGTGTACCGAGTTTCATTCACTTATCTCAACTCCTTCTTCTTATAAGTATAAGTACAACACAGACGGACAGCCGGACGGACGGACATAAATAGCTCGACTCGTAAGGTGATCCTGATCAATAATATATATACTTTTCGATACCGGACTCGCTTCGTTCTATGCGTTACAAACGTTTGCACAAAGTTCATATACCCTGACCTTTCAGGTTTAGGGTATAAAAATAGAGTTTAAATCACTTGAAATTTCTTTTT
Organism: Tetanocera ferruginea; assembly: GCA_958299015.1. Classification (NCBI taxonomy): domain Eukaryota; kingdom Metazoa; phylum Arthropoda; class Insecta; order Diptera; family Sciomyzidae; genus Tetanocera; species Tetanocera ferruginea. The sequence goes on from OY282640.1 coordinate 38,381,732, forward strand.
GAAATATCAGAAAAGATACAGTTTAAAACATCCCATCTTTCTGTTTAACAAATATGTATGTATGTTGTGCTATCAGGATTTGATACGATATTAGAATTGGTCATCAAAATATTGATGTAAACTTTTTAAATATTTCTTTCTTACAAAAAAGAGCCTTTTTCTTTTTTTTTAAAAGGCAAGAAATGGCTTTTGATTTGATTTCGTTACTGGTATAACGTTTTAAATATGTTCAACTAGAACCGAAATATAAAAGAGCTATTCTTACTGCATTTCAAGTAAAGGTAAAGAAATTGCAACACACCTTTATAAAAATGCATTTAGCGTCTGAGGGATCGTATTGGATCACCCTTTAGTTATTCTTCGCTCTTAATTTTAGAGTTATTATGTAGGATTTATTATTCATTCCATATTATATTTTTACTTAAATTAAAAATACATTAATTTCGCAATTTTCGCAACTTATTTTGGCAATTTATTTACTTAACTTTTTTTCGTTGTTTGATTTTGAATAGGTTTTGCAATATTTCAAAATACTAACATGGATTGTATGAAAGGAGCCATCAAGGTGTAATATCTTTATTTTGATAAGTTTATAATGTTAATAAGATACGTTAAGAGTCAGAGTTTGAAGCTTTACAACCGGCCCCATTATGAGTCGCTCTAAGCCCGTTAGAGCCAAATAAACAAATAAACTAAATATCAATGAATAACTTCAAATGTTAATTTTGTAAACAAAAAAAAAAAAAAAACAAAAAACACATCAATAAAACAACCTGCTTGTTATACTTTTATTAATTCGTGCTTGTATATTTGCAATATGGGCTCTTGACTGATTATATTTCATCTTTCTCAGCAATTGTTAAGAGAATCTTTGGCTTAGATTAGTTGGTTTACTCTAGCGCTCTAAAGTTATCCGTTGTTTATCAACGCAACAGTTGGCTTTAATGCTGAATATGTCTTGATTGAAGTCATAACAATTTCGATGACACTAACACGTGAACGTTCATTTATTTCAAAAAAGTGGAACTAACAACCAAAAACAAAACTAAAAACTATACAAAAAAAATCAGTATATTTGGTGGAATGTCTACAGACGTGGATAAAGGTGTCTATAAAACAATTATATTCGGTGTTTTTTTTTATAAAATCAAAAATTTTAGATAATTATGCAAAATGTTGCCACAAATAAATAAAGTGATAGCGTTTTTGTTGTGTGCTTAAATTCAATAACCAGGTTCAGGTATAGAAATGACAAAAGGTTTGAAAACTAGCTAGTTTGAAATAATTTTTGACTTGGCCGAAAGTTAAATACCCACAATGTGGCCGGCATTTAAATGTCTTCGAAGTTATATATGTTTTATAACTTTGATGACGTAATTTTGTAAGAGGGATAGGAACTGTTTTTATCCAATATTTTTAAAAATTGCAAAATCTGTTCATATCTAGTATTTTACATTAATTTAAAATAATATTGATAGCTGTACCTTAATTTATATGGCTCATTTTTATAAATTAAAAAACTAAAATATACAATTTCATGAAGATAGCTTAACCCTCATCGGTCCAAAACAAAACATACATTTGTTGAAGAATTGCGGAAGTAAGATATTTATTTTGGTTTTATTTATTTTTTATTTTATATTATTTCAAAGAGATGTTGATAGGAATCTTGTTAAATGCAATGATGAAATATAAATAATAAAGTAACGGCACAAATTTTAGAATTTTTTAAATAAATTGATTGCAATTAAAGAAAAAAAATAAATAAAAGAAATCCATTAAAAAGTGGCAGAGATATTTATTTCCCAAAACATAACTTTTCAGAGAGTTTTTTCTCTGTTTGCCGTTTGGTAAAAATACACGCTAAATAACTAAGGACAGTATTAGGAAAATTCATTTAAAACACATCTTGAAAAGAATCACCGTGATAACAAAGAATATTAAATCAAAATATAGAAAAATTAAAAATTTTTGAAATTCGTTAAAATTTGACTGTTTGTGATTTAGAATGTTGTTTGTTCGTTAAGTAGAATTTTTAATTTGAAACTGCATTTTTCACAACTTTGACATTTGTTAAATGCATAAAAGATAATTTTGGTTTTGAGCAAATTCAAATTCGATCAAATCACTAGCTTTTCTCAAACCAAATTTCAAATCGATTAAATGTCGGATTTTTATACCCTAAACCTTAAAAGTCAGGGTATGTAAACTTTGTGCAAACGTTTGTAACGCATAGAAATCAGCGAGTCTGGTAAAGAAGAGTATACAGGGTGTTCCGCGCAACTGAGTGCAACTATTTACGGAGGTGAAAGGTAATGTCGAGTTGAGCAAAAAATCGTATAGGAAGGGGGGGGGGGGGGGGGGTGGTCTGTTTTCACATTCTTAGGAGCTACAGGGCTGATTAGTATTATACGATTTTGATTGAAGTTATTGTTTCTTGCACAAACACTTACAGAAAACTTATTTTGAAAGCTCATTGTAAAGGCAATAAAATCACATTTTTAACGGTATATCAACAAACCCCACCTACTTAACCGTTCCTGGCCTGTGCTCGTCTGAAGATAAAATCAATCGGTAGAAACTACTAAATTTCAACTTTGAGTGCAAATTTCTGAGAATTTCACGTAATAAATTAAATTTTTTTTCATAATAAATCTTGTTATTTATTTAATTTCTCTTTTCAATGACACTTAAAACATAAACATATCTTTAAAAATAAAAAAGTTGACTGTACTAAAAAAATTATACTTATAAGAAAACAATGATATTATCTAATGATATTTTATCCTACCTCCATATGTTTTCTAATAAGTATAATTTTTTTAGTACAGTCAACTTTTTTATTTTTAGAGATATGTTTATGTTTAAAGTGTCATTGAAAAGAGAATTAAATAAATTACAAGATTTATTATAAAAAAATATTTAATTTATTACGTGAAATTCTCAGAAATTTGGACTCAAAGTTGAAATTTAGTGGTTTCCACCGTTGATTTCATCTTCAGAGGGGCACAGATCAGGAACGATTAAGTCGGTGGGGTTTGTTGATATACCGTTAGAAAGGTGATTTTATTGCCTTTACAATGAGCATTCAAAATAAGTTTTCTGTGAGTTGGTTTTTGTGCAAGAAACAATAATTTGAATAAAAATCGTGAAACCCTGTAGCTCCTAAGAATGTGAAAGTAGACCCCCCCCCCTCCTGTACGATTTTTTGCTCAACTCGACATTACCTTTCACCTCTGTAAATAGTTGCAGTCTGTTGCGGGACACTCTGTATATATTCTTGATCAGTCACCTCGTGAGTCGAGCTATTCATGTCCGTCCATCTGTTCGTCCGTCCGTCAGTCTGTGTGTTGTCCATAAACACAGGATAAGAAGAAGGAGTCGGGATAATTGGATGAAACGGCACACATGGTCACATGAATCCAAGGATCTGCACTATTGAATATTTTTGGAATCCGCCCACGGACACGCCTACCTCCAAAACAACATAAGAATAAAAAATTTCATCAATAAGCTCATAATTAACCAAAAACAATAAAATTAGGTATGTATGTATTTTATATCAAAGACGGGTTCGAAAAATGGATGTCATCCACCCACAGCCACGACTACCTCCCATACAACCCAAAAACATAAATCTCAATAAAAAAGTTCATGTGTAACCTATTGAGATAAAACAAGGTGCGTATGTATTTTATATCTAAACAAAGATGTTTTCGAAAAATGGGTGTCATCCGCCCACGGACATGCCCACCTCCCATACAACCCAACAATTTCAAACTCAATAAATAAGCTCATGTTTAAGTTACAGAGATCAAATTAAGTACGTATGTATTTAATGTTAAAATAAAGATATCTTCGAAAAATGGATGTCATCTGCCCAAGGCCACGGCCACCTCCCATACAATCCAAAAATTTAAAACCCAATAAATAAGCTCATGTTTAACCTACAGAGATAAAATTTAGTACGTATGTATTTAATATCAAAACAAAGATGTCTTCGAAAAATGGGTGTCATCCACAAGCGTACAAGCTCACCTACCATACAATCCAAAAATTGAAAACTCAATAAAAAAGCTTATATTTAATGTACAAAGATAAAATTAAGAACGCATTTTTTTTCTAACAAACTAAAGATGATTTTGAAAAATGGACGTCATTTGCCCAAGGACACGCCCACTCGCCATAAAACCCAAAAATTAAAAAAGCAATAATTAAGATTTTGTTAAACTTACAGAAATAAAATTTGGTGCGTTTGTTTTTTATAACAAAACGAAGATGTTTTGAAAAATGGATGCCATCTTATTACGGACACGCCCACATCCCATACAACCCAAAAGTTGAAAAATCAATAAATAAGCTTGATAATGTTTAACCTACAGAGATAAAATTTGGAATGTATATATTTCATACCAAAACTTAGATGCATTAAAAAATCAGGCGTAGTCCGTCAACGGATACAACCCACAATAGCGAAAATACTATAAAGTTATCAACATTGAGCTACAGGAATAAAGCTTGGAATTTTTTTAAATTCTTGTAAATTTTCATTTTCATTTTCAATTTAAATGCATATTAAAAATGGACTTCACACGCTCACGGACACGCTCATTTTCAATACTGTTTTTGTATTTGTGAAAAAAGTAGGTTTAGGGTATTTTATAGTCGGGCTAGACTGACTTTAGACTTTCTTTACTTGTTTTGCAAATATTTTGTTTTAAAATTTTCAAATGTTTTCACCTTTTTCAAATATTGGCTACTATTTTTAAAAAAAAATCAGAAACCTTAACATTTGTGCAAAATTTATGACAAATAGACTTCGCCATTGCGATAATCACACTCTATAATTTTTTTTCAAAAATCTTTTGATGCAATGAAATTTAACGTTTAATTCTATTGAACAAAAGCGTATTTTGTTTTTTTACTTCGCACAACTTAAGTATATAAAAAACTTTTTTTAAAAGTTGGAATACCAGAAGTTCTTCTTGTCAACTTTAGAAATTAAAAATAAACAATTTTAATGGAATTGGAAGATCGGACTAGTCGCAAAATAATCACAAGATGTCTCTCTATCTCTCTGAATTTCTAAGAATTTTAACTGAACATTTTTTAAATGTCGAATCGGTCACTCAGTGTTATATATGTTATTGTTTTTGCTTTAATTTGTTTATCTCTATTTAAAATTCATTCACTTTCTTGTTGTTTATCACATTATTTAACTATAGACTTTAGCAAACTCGTTCTTTTAGTTTAATTTGTTGTTTTCGATTTTAATATTATATATTGACTGCTGTCAGTGTCATAACTAAGATGAAAAAGGCCCAGATCTGATTTGTGAGAAGGGGCGCCTTAAGTATATGTTTTGACTGTACCATTCAATTGCAATCAGGGATACAAACAAGTGGGGAATTCCCTGTTTTTCGGGGAATTTCAAGTAGATCGGGGAATTGGGGAATGGGCTTATATGTTCGGGAATTCTATAATTAATCTAAGTTTTCATCATTATTTGCGGGGAAGTTAATATTTTAATCTGATAAATAATTGCCAGGAATTTGATTTTTCGTGAAATTTTCTGGTACCTTTTTTTTCGCTAAGACAAAACTTTATGGATACGTTTTGTATTTATCTTTTTAAAGTTTTTCTCGCTTTTTTCAAATAAAGTCGTATATATTTAAACATAACTTGTATACAACTTATTCAATTTTTATATAAAATACAAACTAATAAAATATTCTACATGTTTCTTGAAAAAATGTTTACATTTGAATGTGCAATTTTTGAGCTATCGAAAAAATGTATTGAAAAAAATATTTTTTCACGTAAAATGCAGGTCAAAAGTGTTATTAAAATTAATAAAAAAAACCCAATTTTTTAAAAAGTCGTTAATTTTAGATTTTGATCTACATTGAAATTGAAATACATTTTTAATTGAGAAAAGAAACTATCGCCTAAAGAAGTTAGTACAAAAATAATATCGGAAGATGCACTAGATACTATAAATACTAAAATTCGACAATGTAGTATTTTTACATTTTTAAAATTTTCATTTTCATTTTGGATCGACCCTTTTTAAGTAAGATCTGACCAAAAATAAAAACAAAGATGTTTTTTATTTATAGGTCCTTTACTAGGCGTGCGTCATTTGCAGGCTTTGCTGCTCTTTCTCAACCTAGTTGTCATCATTATGGGTCGTTTGAATATTGCTCTCGCACTGGTGGCCATGACCAATGCGGATAAAACCAATTCTAACTTTGCTGTGAGTACAAATGCGAACTTATACGAGCAATCGATAATTCGATGTTAAAATATATTTTTGTCTGACCATTACAATCTTTAAAAAAAGTTATGTTAAATATAATACACTGCTTCCGTTTTATCTCCGTAAACAATTCTTTCTCTGATTTAACTTAGCTTATTTATTCTATTTGCAGGAGTACGACTGGAATGAGCAACAAAAATCATATATCATATCCAGTTTTTACTGGGGCTACGTGATCACTCAATTTCCTGGTGGTTATTTGAACGGTCGCTATGGTGCCAAGATTGTCATGTTCGGCTCAACTTTTGCATCATCTCTTTGCAGTTTAATTATACCATTCTGTGTTCCTTGGGGCGGTTGGCAAGCCTATTGCGGCATTCGCATCATACAGGGTCTTAGTCAAGGAATGATATTTCCATGCATACACAAACATCTGGCCAATTGGTCTCCAGTAAATGAACGAAATCGTCTTGGTGCCTTAAGTTATTCGGGCATAGAATGTGGCATTATTCTTGCAATGAGCGTAAGTGGTGTCATTGCTGCTAGTGCCATGGGTTGGCCTGGTCTTTCCTATATTGCTGCGGCCTTGGGCTTTACTTGGTGCGCACTCTGGCTATTGTTTGCTGCAAACAATGTTACTGATTCAAAACTTATCTCAGTGGAGGAAAAAGTCTATATTGAAACCTCACTAAAGCACACAGAAGATTTTCATAAACAAAAGATTCCAGTACCATGGCGTGCAATATGCACCTCAGTGCCATTCATTGTTTTGCTTATTGCGAGATGTGCCGATCATTGGAGTTTCACCACGATGCAAGCGCAAATTCCTGCTTATCTCAATGGGGTGCTGAATATGGAGATAAAAAGTAATGCCATATTTTCATCATTACCATACGTAGTTACATTAATATTATCGTATGTGTTTCTGATATCTGCTGATGTTCTGCTGAAGAATAAGTGGCTTTCTTTGACGGCAATACGTAAGACTTTTAATACAATCGCCATGTGGTTACCGGCAGCCTGCTTAGTTGGTATCGGCTTCATGGATGAGCAACATAAGATGTGGGCCATCATACTGTTGGTACTGAATGTGGGTTTGAACAGTGGTACTACAATTGGTACCCTTTTGAACATCATTGATTTGTCACCCAACCACGCTGGTGTTCTAATGGGCATTATCAATTGCATTGCAAATGTAATGCCAATTCTATCACCGTTGCTTGTTGGTGTCGTTGTGACGAATGAGGTGAGTTAAGATGAAATTATTAAAATTATTATTTGTTGTTTAAAAAAAAGATTTTTGTTTTTTCGTAGCATGATCGTAGTCAATGGCAGATCGTCTTTCTTGTTTCGGCTGTCATATTCTTTTTTGGCAATTTGGTGTATATTATGTTTGGTAGCGCCTTGGTACAACCCTGGAATGAACCGAATTTCAATAAAGCCAGCAATGTTGATGAGATTGCAGTTAGACCGAAAAAACAAAAAAAAAAGAAATCTATTCAATTGATTCAATTTGAGTCGTGGTATGAGATTTATCTATTGTAAAGTCCATAATATCTGATGAGTTATATATTATTATTATATAGTGAATAAAAATATTTTTTGATATATAAAGGAAAATGTTCAATAAGTGATCAAGTTTATTTGAAGCTACTTGAAATAACAATTAAAATAGTGGAAGTTACGTGAAGTATGGTACACTTGGCAACACTACTCTGAACCCACAAATTCTTCAGATATCAACAAATAATCAAAATATAAATTAACAAATTAAATCAAAATGGTAATTTTATTAACAAAAACAAAATTAAAAAAACATAAAAATAAAACAACCTGCTTCTATAATTTTGGCTGATTATATTAGCTCTTTCTTAAAAGTTTGATTTTAAGCTAAATATATCTCAATTGCAGTCATAAGAATATCGATGATACTAGCACGTGGACGTTCATTTATTTAAAAAAAGTGAAGAAAAAACAAAAAATAAATATACTAAAGAAAATCAGTTTATCTGCCAGAATGTCTACGGAAATGAATAAAGGTGTCTATAAAACTATTATATTCGGTGTTTGTTTTCATAAAAGCATATATTTAGAGACTTTTATACAAAGTCTTGCCACAAAATGAATAAAGTGTAACCGTATTTTTTGTGTGTTAGAATTAAATAATTGATATTCATGTCTAGAATTGACAAAACTTGTATTGGTATAAAAACTAGTTAGAAATTGTATGCGACTTGATCAATAGTTATAAAGGGTGATTTGTTTGCTATTTGTTTCTTAACTGTAACATTTTTGATAAGTTACAAATCGTGATTACAAGTCAAAAATGCTTACTAAGGTTTGCCATTGAATATGCTTGCAAATCATTAAATTTTATAAACAAAATGCAAGCTCTGTGAGAAATTTTTTTTCAAAAATTACGTCAATTTCATAGTCGTTATAATCGACGCCCCGAACATGTTAGTCAAGGTATGCATTGTGACTAAATTTCACACCAGTTTCTATTTATTGAACATAAAAACAACAACCCGTATGTGGAGAGTGCGTACCAAGTGGATTATTACTGCTGTATCGGTCAGTGTCTGTGAAGTTATCTACAACTGGGCTTGTGTTATCCGACTACCTGGAACTTTTTAAGTTAGAACCTCGGCATGAAACCAAACAACATACAGCTGGTGCAAGAACTGAAAACGGTCGACTTACCACAACGTCGTTTATTTGGTGACTGGACCTAAGAAAAGTTGGATAAAGATTAGAGTGTATCGACTTGTATGGTAAAAATCTTACCCCCAATTCCGGCACCAAAATTAAATAGTACATTAAAAATCCTTTCCATTGGTGTACTTTTTTTTTTTGTTTGAACCAATTTTGGCTTCCCCCGAATTGCATTTTTTATCAACTTTTGTACTGGAGACCCACTTATGGTTGATTTAAAAAGAAAATCAAGCTTTCCAATCAAGTCCTTTCATATAAAAACACAGAACTGCAAATTTTCATCCCTGTTGACAAATGATCTGTCGAGATAGAACAGTTTTTTTCACAGTGAATCTTTTTTTTTTTTCAAAGTGAAGAAGAAACAGCCGAAGTTGCTTGCCTTTGCTTAAAAACCGAAACGAAATCTAATAAACTCTAATAAAGATACACTTTTTTATAGAAAAATGATCTTGAGTGACGAAGCTAATTTTGGCTGCCGGCATCATGCACCCATATTTTTCAAAAATAATAAAAATTTGATACCACGTGCTACCAAGGTGTTAGAAAAAGATTTCGACAACGATAAGTAGGAGAAGATCTTTGCTGCCTCCATAGCCATATGACGTTATAGAATATTTTTTTGGTGATGGTATGGTCCAAATTCATTTTTATACCCTATTAACTTTGTGCAATCATTTGTAACGCATAGAAATAAGCGAGTCCGGTATAGAAAAGTATATATATTCTTGATCAGAGTAACCTCGTCTGTCTGTGTGTTGTCCGTAAACACAGGATAAAAAGGAGTTGAGCTAATTTGATGAAATTCAGTACACATTCAGGTCACATGAATCCAAGAATCTGCACTATTGAATATTTTTGGAATCCATCCACGGATATGCCCACCTCCCATACAACACAAAAATTTAAATCTGCATAAATAAGCTAATAATTAACCTACTGCAATAAAATAAAATTGTTACGTATGTATTTTATATAAAAACAAAGATGTCTTCGAAAAATTGATGTCATGCTCTCACGGCCACTAACACCTCCAATATAACTCGGCTGTTTCCTTCTTCTCGTTTTTGGATTCGAAGAGTAAACATAAAAAAAAAACAATAAATTAGTAATCCGGTAAAACACGGCGGTTAGTCAAGTAAGTTGCTTGGGGTGGAATATGCAATCAATAATTCAGTTCATTCTTCCAACAGAAATACTCCATGCATGCTTCTTTTTGGAGTAGAACAGCGTGGTGAGGTTGTTGACCTACTGACAGAATATTTGCATGACAAAAAAAATGAATCCGATAAACCGTTTGATTTAAATCAGATTCGGCTCAACGCAACAGAATCAATAGACAAGTCTCAGCAATACAACTTCAATTACTTTTTGAGAAATAGTACAAATGCTAAAACCTATAATGTCGGAGACTTTGTTGTCGTACGGAATAATGACACTGTAATTGAAACAAATAAAAAATGTTATCCAAAATTTAGAGGCCCGTTGTATTTAAATCACTCGGTAATGATAGGTACGTGCTACGTGATATTGAAAATTGTCAATTGACAATTGCCATATAATGGTGTTGTTGAGGCTAACAGGATGCGTAAATGGGTATCCAAGAATTCCGAGAAAAACGTTACAGATTTTGATGTGCTGAGCAATGCCGACTATGCTAGTAAAGATATAATATATGGTTAGAAATGCTTTTATGTTAATAGTTTTAATTCGTTTATAAGAAAAAAGATGTATGATCGAGGTCGATCAAATGTCAGATCGGCCGAGTTTTAAACTTGTTTGTATAACTAAGTTATGGTAGTTGTAAGACAAAAATATAGCCTAAGACTAACCTCTATGTAAACCATGCATAACAGCTAAAAGCTGACATCTATGTAAACCTAGATTTCGTTTCGGTTTTTAAGCAAAGGCAAGCAACTTCGGCTGTTTCCTTCTTCTCGTTTTTGGATTCGAAGAGTAAACATCAAAGAAATAAAGAAATCTTAAAAAATAAAAAGAATCATTGTAGTTTAAAGTTTGTTTCTTATAACAAACCGAAGGCCTTTTTTGAAATATAGGCGTCATCGACTTACGGACACGCCTACCTCCGATACTATCCAAAAACTTGAAAACTCCATAAATAACTCTATGTTTAACCTACAGGGATAACATTTTGTATGTAAGTATTTTATACCAAAACTTAAGATGTGTACATAAAATGGGCGTCATCCGCCCACGAACACATCCACCACCCGTACAACCCACATTAATTCATAGATTTTAGAACATATATTGTGAACAAAAATAAGAAATTATTTCTATTTATTTTAGTATGTTTTTTTATATAAATATTATAGGAAGTTTAGGCTATTCCATAGTCGGGATAAACCTACTTAAAACTTTCTTAACTTGTTTTATCTTAAAACTAAGATGTTTACGGATCATCCACCCACCTCCCATACAGCCAATAATATTGAAAACACTATAAAATAGTTTATATATAACATACACAGATAAAACTTGGTATGGGAGTATGTTATACCAAAACTTAGATGTGTACAAAAAATTGGCATCCTCAATCTTCGAACATGACCATCTCCCATACCACCCAAAACCATCTCCATCTCCCATACCACCCAAAACAGTAAAAACAATAGTGAAAGTCTATAAAGGGGTTGATATTTGAATTTAACGCAGATAAATATAAGAAGTTATTTCTAGTTGATGTAATTTTTAAATATTAAAGGAGGTTTAGGGTATTTCATAGATGGGCTAGACCGACTTTAGAGTTTCCTTACTTATTTTTTTTCTTCAGAATGCATACATACATAAATGTAAGCAAAAAAGTAAAGATTTTGATAGTACACAACTTTTGGCAAAGAAATAATTTGTGTCTTTATAATAATTGTTTGTCTTTAAAAACTCTTTTGAGACCCCCATAAATCGATATTTCGTCATTTTCGAAACGATGTTTTTTTTTAAACACACATTAAATATGTATTTTTTTATGGTATTCACATACATTTCTTATTGGAAAAGTAGTGGGCTCTTTCTCCCATTGGTATATCTTATGGTGTAGTTTAACCAAAACTAAGTGCCACAATTATAAATAACGTGAAAAATTCATATTCAAAACGCTTTTTTCATCTTAATTATTATTTAATTGCCATACTTTCCGTTCGATTTTGACTAATCCTGATATAAATTCATTTTTAGGTACGCAAAATTAAATTCGTTAGAGGTACTTCAGTACAAAATTCGATTTTCGAAAAATATTTTTTTGAACCTATAAAATACGCAATTTCATGGTACTCAGTTTTTATTAAACCACACCACACCACACAACATGGAAATTGCAAGAAGATCTAAATGCTCTTACAATAAACTGAAATGCATGTGAATACCATGAAAAATACATATTTGCTTACATAAAACCCATATTATCCTTGGAATTTAAAGGTTGGACAAATAAAGTCAAGATGATTTGAAAAATTTAAAAAACCATTTTTTTATTGTTTTTCCAAAATGAGATCGAAGTCAGTTATACATAAATTTAAAGCAACAATCTTGAGATTTGGTTTTGAAACTCATTTGGTTTCTGTTGAATGCCGAAAGGCAAATTCTGTAAAGAAGTCTTTTATCAGTATATTTATTTTTATGATTATTAACAATTAAATAAAAATGAAATATTTTTCATTATAGGTCCTTTATTAGGAATGCGTCATTTGCAGGCTTTGCTGCTTTTTCTCAATATTGTTGTCGTTTATATGGGTCGACTGAATATTGCGCTTGCTCTGGTGGCCATGACCAATGCGGATAAAGCAAATCCTGACTTTGCGGTGAGTATAAATTGCTCATATGAGCGAACTATAACTAAAGTTCGAGATATCTTATATAGGTACTTTTTTATGTTTTTTGCCATTTCGGCAAAAAATATGTTGCGAAACTGAAATAATGATTCTTTTGTCTGTCATTCTATTCAACCAGTCCTATGATTAAACTAAGCTTATTTGTTTTCTATTTGCAGGAGTACGACTGGAATGAAAAGCAAAAATCGTATATTATATCCAGTTTTTACTGGGGCTACATGATCACTCAATTTCCCGGTGGTTATTTGAGTGGTCGTTATGGTCCCAAGATTGTTATGTTTGGCTCAACTTTCATATCATCGCTTTGCAGTTTAGTTATACCATTCAGTGCAACTTGGGGTGGTTGGCAAGCCTATTGTGGCATTCGCTTTCTACAGGGTCTCTGTCAAGGAATGTTATTTCCATGCATACACAAACATCTGGCCAATTGGTCACCAGTACATGAACGAAATCGTCTTGGTGCATTTAGCTATTCTGGTTCAGAATGTGGCACAATTTTTGCAATGAGCGTAAGCGGTGTCATCGCTGCCAGTAACATGGGTTGGCCTGGTCTTTCCTATATAGCAGCAGCTTTGGGTTTCACTTGGTGCATCCTCTGGCTTTTGTTTGCTGCGAACAATGCAACTGATTCAAAAATTATCTCGTTGGATGAGAGAAACTATATTGAAACATCACTAAAGCATACAGAAGATTTCCATAAGCAAGAAATGCCAGTTCCCTGGCGTGCACTGTGCACCTCAGTGCCTTTTCTTGCATTGCTCATTGCGAGTTGTGCCTTAAGTTGGAGTTTCACAACAATGCAGGCGCAAATTCCTGCTTATCTCAATGGTGTTCTGAATATGGAAATACAAAGTAATGCCTTGTTCTCAGCCTTACCATATTTAGCAATGTGGTTACTATCATATGTATTTCTAATAACTGCCGATGTTCTGACGAAAAAAAATCTGCTTTCCTTGACGGCAATACGTAAGACTTTTAATACAATCGCCATGTGGTTACCAGCAGCCTGCTTAGTTGGTATTGGCTTCTTGGATGAGCAACATAAGATGTGGGCCATCATATTGATGGTTTTGAATGTGGGTTTGAACAGTGGCACCACAATTGGTACCCTTTTGAATATCATCGATTTGTCACCCAACCACGCTGGAGTACTGATGGGCATCATCAACTCCATTGCCGGTATAATGCCAATTCTATCGCCGTTGCTTGTTGGTGTCGTTGTGACAGATGAGGTGAGTTGAGAAATGTTAATTAATTGTTCTTTAGTTAATAAAAATACTTTTGTGTATTTTCGTAGCATGATCGCAGTCAATGGCAAATCGTGTTTCTTGTTTCGGCTGTCATTTACTTTTTTGGCAATTTGATGTACCTTATTTTTGGTAGCGCCTTGGTACAACCCTGGAATAAACCGAATTTTAATAAAACCAGAAATGCTGACGAGATTGCTGTTGAACCAGAAAAACAAACTCTTTTCAGTTGATTCAATTTGAGTTATGGAATGGGAACAAATCTATTGCAAATTCTATACAATAAAATGAGAACCATATAACTTTTCTATAAGGAAAAGATTTTGTTAATGAGATTGTCAATATGTTTTTATTTGTAAAGAAAGATATTCAATAAGTGCTTCAGTTATATTTTAAGTTGCTAGAATATAACTAGAAACGAAACCTCTTTAAATTTTCTTCTAATGTCAATCATAGTACTTAACGTAGTCGCAGTCCGTAGAACTTACCGACAACTACCAAAATTGTGCAAAGTTCCATGATTTGTACTCGTTTGAATCCCTTTTTCTATGGATTAACTTCCCTCTAATGTCATCAAAGCTATGTTTTGAAAATTTTGAAAATTTATGTTTTGTTCATTAAAATTTTCTGCAGAAGCTAAAAATAGAGGAAGGATCGGTGACAACTACTATCGTTACTATCGACGGACATTTTGTATTGGGTAAATAATATAATCGTTCACCACAACTACACTCAATACTAATCATAAGATTATCAACAGTGAACACAAAAAATTCCAAGAATAAAATCTACTCAAATTAGAGTAGATTTTAAAAATCTACAAACCCCGATTTAGCGGGATAAAAAATGCACCAACCGAAAAAATCGTTAAGAATTCTCAGTCGGTAATGTTTTTTTTAGAATTAAAGTTGTTCATTGACCAAAATCTCGTTGAAGTTACTATTGCGCTGTTTATATACCAATTTTTCTGAAAAATTACAACAAAAAAAAAAAAGTGCTAAACAAAAATAACCAAAGTACTGAATACAAATTAAGAAATATCATGAATACGGGTACATACATTATTTTAGACAATATATCTAAAATGCATACATTCTTTAATAGCAGTTTTGGGCGAATATATTATATTCCTATTTGTTGAAAAGTTAACATGTAATCGTTAATGATAAAACTCTGAAGATCAAAAACATAAAGAGTGGTTTAATTTTAAGGGCCGATGTTGAATGTAAGCCACACTTAAACGTCAAGTTTTTTTCTGCATTTCATTTGACATTTCATTTGACATTTCTCAATTTCAGACTAATTCAATTTGAACCATGGAAAGATACATAATCGAGCAACGCGTTCAAGTTTTTTAGGCTTTTTATGAAAATGGGCGTTCAAATCGAAATGCATTTCATGCACTTCGTGATGAGGCACATTTTCACTTCAGTGGATTCGTCAATAAACAGAATTGCCATATTTGGGCGAATGATAATCCAAGAGTGTTTATCGAAAAGCCAATGCATCCACAAAGAATGACTGTTTGGTGCAATTTATGTGCTGGCGGCATCATCGGGCCGTATTTTTTCCAAAATGAGGCCGGTCAGGCAGTTACTGTGAATGGTGGTCGCTATCGTGAGATGATAACGAACTTTATATGGCCCGAATTGGTAGATATGGATGTGGACAATATGTGGTTTTAAATTGACTGTGCCACTTGCAATACAGCTAACACAATAATGGCTCTTTTCCGCGACAAATTCAATGGCCGTGTATCTCACCTGGTGGAAATGTCAATTTGCCGCCAAAATCATGTGATTTGACATCGTTCGACGTCTCTCTTTTTTATGAATTGTTCTGGTATACGTCGATAAACCAGAAACAATTCAAGAGCTAAAGAATGAGATAATTCGGCATATAATGTCAATTATGCCTCAGCGTAATCGAAACTTTAGACCATCGGGTGGAGGTGTACCGCCGAGGTTGCGGCGGCCATTTGCCCAATATTTTGTTCTATGCATAATTGAATCATACCATATAATCATAATATAAAAATAACATTAATTTGTTAATTATTGTGTTATTTTCGTAGATAAGTTTAAGTCATATGCTTTCTTGATTTCAATTCCTTGAATAGGCTTTTCTGATCAATACTTTTTTTATGCAATTAAATCAAAAATTCAATTCATATTTTTTTCCCAACGTTTCGTTGATTGTTTGTCAACATCTTCAGGGGATCTTTTTATTAAAAACGAGAAAACAAGTGTTGCAAGTGTTGACTAAGTGTTGCATTGTTGTTTTCTCGTTTTTAATAAAAAGATCCCCTGAAGATGTTGACAAACAAGCAACGAAACGTTGGGAAAAAAATATGAATTGAATTTTTGATTTAATTGCATAAAAAAAGTATTGATCAGAAAAGCCTATTCAAGGAATTGAAATCAAGAAAGCATTAATTTTTTAAATAATTTGTGTTTTATTCAAAATCAACATCGGCCCTTGATCAAAATTTAACCATCCTTTACAGTCAATATAGATAAGGTATTAAAAAAAATCGCGTGTAGCAACGTACACGTGGCAGAAGGGAAACTTCTTAAACAGTAAGAAATAAGAGAGATTTTAGTGTGGAATATAAAGAGAAAGTATCTGAAAAGAAATTCAATCAATAAGAAATGGAATAATAATCTGGTAATTCAATATTAACATCCAGGGACCGTACCGGTTATGGTTTTTATTGAAAATGTCACATATTAACTGTTATCTTTTATGTTTTATTTTTTCCCACAAAAATAAAAGTTATTTTGTGCCTTAAGCTTGGTTTTCACTAGGTCAGTTTTACAATGGCAAATGTTGTCAGTTTAATGAAAAATGCCAACACGTTGTCAATTGTTTTTTGTTTGTCAATGTGAAAAATAGGGAAAACTGATCTCTACACTTGGTTTTAGCAAAAATTGCATAAAAGTTGTTATTTATGTGATAATTTACACTTGAAACTTTGTTGTCAAATCAAAACTGACTAAGTGAAAACCAGGCATTATAGCTTTTCTGGGGAAAAATAACAGTTACTTTTGACTTTTATTTCATCGGTCAAAAAAAACAGTTATTTTCTGCCGTTTATTTTTTTGGTCAAAAATATCAGGTAATTTATATTTTTTCAAAAGTATCTTACCGACTAAAAAACTTTTGATACCATTATTTTCATCTCATCGCTGAGACATTTTACACATGGTGTCAACAGTTCAATCTATCAAGCGGCCTTTAAAAAAACACAAATTGCTTGATATTTTTGACCGAAAAAATTGAAGTCACAAAATAACTGCTATATTTGACCGATAAAATAAAAGTCAAAAGTAGCCTTGTAAAAGTTTTCCCCGAAAAAATACAAGGCAAAAAATAACAGTTAAATTTTAGCTTTTAAGGAATTAGTCTAAAAATTAAAAGGCACTTAATATTCGTGAGGCTGAGGACATTTGTAACATAATTGTATATTTGAAAAAGTCTTTTAACAATTTTTTTCATTTAAAAATTGTAAAATAAGAGATATTTTCGGTACTTGTTTTAGTTCAGTTGGGGTTTAAGTTGCTTTCGAATGTCTTCTCAACTTTGTCACTTCTTGAATGCTAAATTTCATTTGCATATTACTCGTAGACGCAGCCTCCGAAAGCAGAGGCAAATCAACTAAATTAATAGGGGTATTCTCGCTGTCTTGCAAAACCTTTGCAAAGTGTAAGAATTGCAAAAGTTGCAAAATCTTGCAAACCGTGCAACCTTGCAAACACAACAACAAAATACAAGCGATAAAAGTTTTGCAATTCGTGCAATTTGTACAACAATAATACCCATGTTTTGGGTGGACGTGTAACCGTATACTCTGATTGAGACAAACTTGTCTTCAATCAGACAAGTGATTTGGCAAAAATCTTTTTTGGCTGGCAAAAACTATTCTAGACAGTCTTAAATATTGCTTTTTTAACACTTTTTGCTTTTATTATTATATTGAATTAACTGTTTTTTGCATGTTGCCAATCATCTGCCAAGTTTTTGATAACAATCAACGTACCAAATTAAGCTTTAAGCGCATTATGCAGCAAACAGGCAGTAAATTTTTTCCCGCTAGATGTGCCGTAATATTTTCGTTTAAAGCGTAAAGAAATACATTTTCCATGTATACTTTTAGGATGAAAATTAATGTTACGGCCAGAATGTTATGCGTTCAATAAGAATTACATTTTGTTTACCTTTTTATCATGAGCGTATGTGGCATTTTTACAATTTTTTTTAATTAACTTAAATTTACTACGTACACAAAATTTTATTATCATAGGAGCACTTCTTCTATTTTTGTATCAATTTTGTATGGGATCAATGCACTAGGCGTCGTTCGAAATTATTTATGGAACCCAAATAATTACGCAGTGCAACACTGTTTCTGCGGCATAGGATTTGATTTGAGTCAATTTTAGAACATATATTGACGAAGATTTGAGTCTATTATTTAGAATCTAAATTTTAGATTATTTGAATTGACTCTGGTTACCGCGATAAGCCGCAATTTTAAAAATTAAGTGGGTTTCATCACAGATTTTAACATAACTCCTCAACAGTTAGTCTGATTTGGTAAAAATGAAAAAATTTTTAAACTAGCTGATTAGTTTCGGAAATATTCTGACAGTTCTTCTCAAAAAAATACTTTTTATGCAAAATTGAAACTTTTTTGTTATTTCATAATTCTTAATTCCCGTAGACCAACATAGTTGGCTGTAAGATCAATGTGGTTAAGTGCATCATTTAATACATCTGTTAGTTAATTAGTTGATAACTGCTGTACGACACTCGCTGAGTTAATACTTACTATATATTTTTAGCTTTCATACTGTATCTACCCCCTTAAACGGCATTGAAAAACAGCTTTTTTAGTTTCGTTTTTGTTTTTGTTTACTTTGACAAACCAGTCTAAAAAACGTGTTAAGTTTTTGTTGTTAACGTTCAATTGTATGCATAGTTTTGAGTAGTATTGAATGATTATTCATTGATGCCGGTTAAGCTACTTAAATACTTGCGCTTTAATAATAATAATAAAAAAAAAATATTTTAATTAAATTGATTTAAGTTTCATTACTAAATAATGGCTGTGGTTTCCTTAACAAAAGAAGGTATTTTTTTTTTGTAGCAGTAAAAAAATATGTAAAATAACAGCGGTTGTTTACAAGTAATCAAGTGAAAAATGCTTTAAAGTTTGTAATTTTTCAAATTGTTAATTAAGTTGTGTGGAGTCATATCAATTTATTTCACTTTTGATGTCAGTGTTATACTTTTTCGCAATAAATTTAAATAATTTATCAGTGTTTTCTCAGCAAGTATCACTAAAAATATTTTACCTAATTGAAAAGAAATTGCAAAATTTTAAAATAACATTGACAAATGTAATGCCAATCCAATAAGCTACTTTAATGTAGTTGGTATAAAGCTATCTTCAAGGATATTATTTTCAAAACAAAGACAATTAACGGTTTACGTACTCTTATCTATTGCGACATGAGTTTGTATTGTTTAGACAGCAGTTAAAAAGTCTAAACAGCACTATGCGATGAGAAATACTACAAAAATATTCGCTTTTTTATGCTTCATAAGCATCTTTTTTGTTTTATTTATCTGATATTCTTTTAACATTTATCTTCTTTATAAAAACTTCTGTGTTTATTTTGGCAATAAGATTCGCATTTTGTCACCGCTGTTGGTGTGCGCATGAATTAAATAAAAGAGCCTGGAAAAAGTGTTAAAGCTAATGCAATTCAACTGATAATAATCAATCATTAAGGGAATCCAGCACAAAAGTTGCTCAAAAATGCAATTCGGTGAACGCCAAAATTTATTCAGAAAAAACCAAGTATCAAAAAGGACTTTAAGTAAACTATTTAATTTTTATATTTGAATTGGGGCTTATATTTTTCCCCAACAAGTTGCATCGCTCATACACTGTAATGATCAACTAATTTTGTTTCTTTTTTTTAATTAAATAAGTTCAAGAAAGTTAAATCAAATATTTTTAACATCTTTTGTACGTGAACATAACAATATCTCTTAACTGCTTACTAACATAATTTTTTTTTTCTCTAGGACCCATTTTGGGCCAACGACATCTGCAGGTTTTTATGCTGTTTCTATCGATTGTTATCAATTATGTGGCGAGGCTTAATATAAGCGTGGTACTTGTTGCCATGACAAATGCCAATACAACGAATCCAAATTTTGATGTAATTTTTGATTTTTTTACATTTTTAGCACATTTTTTTTGCACAAACTTTTTCTAAAAACGACTCTCACAAAAACTTCACATCAGTTTAATTGAAGTAAAGTTGATCGATCAGATAGAAGTTTTATTCATATCACTTCACAAAATAATTGAAATTTTTTTATAATTTGCTCAACATATTTTTTGTTCATTCAAATTTGATTACTGTTATAGCTAACTCATCTAATATAAGCTATTTGCTTTTTACTTGCCAAAAATCCAATCATTATTTAATTTTTATTCTCATATAATCACAAAAATGTATATCTAGAAATGCAAGTCATAACAATTTTCAGTTTAACTCATTGTTTTTTTTTTTGAAATAATGTCTCACTCGAAATTCACTTATAAATTTTAAGCAGGCATGCACGTTAACGTTAATTTTAACGGTAACCGAAATATTTTTTTTGTTTCGTTGAAACGAAATAAAAAAATAACGTTAATTCAAAAAACGAAAAATATTTATTTCGTTTCGGAGAAAACGATATAAAATTTTTTCGTTTTTTTTCCAATCAACCGTTGAAAATAACGTTAATTTCAACAAAAAAATTTCGTTTTTTTTTTTATCAGAATCAGGCATGCACGTTAACGTTAATTTTAACGGTAACCGAAATATTTTTTTTGTTTCGTTGAAACGAAATAAAAAAATAACGTTAATTCAAAAAACGAAAAATATTTATTTCGTTTCGGAGAAAACGATATAAAATTTTTTCGTTTTTTTCCCAATCAACCGTTGAAAATAACGTTAATTTCAACAAAAAAATTTCGTTTTTTTTTATATCAGAAGAAATTCTTTTTAGCATAGGAGAAAATTATAGAAAATTTTTCGTTTTTCAACGAAACGAAATTTGCTTTGATAAATTTTTAACGTTATTTAAAAAACGAAATAATTTTGATAATTTATTTTTCGGTTTCAACGAAACGAAAAAATTTTGTTGATTTCGTTGAGCATGTCTGATCAGAATAAATTTTGTTTAGCATAGGAAAAAATTATAGAAAATTTTTCGTTTTTCAACGAAACGAAATTTGCTTTGATAAATTTTTAACGTTATTTAAAAAACGAAATAATTTTGATAATTTATTTTTCGGTTTCAACGAAACGAAAAAATTTTGTTGATTTCGTTGTGCATGTCTGATTTTAAGTCATTATATTCAAAATGTTGTGCATAAAATATTTATTTCATTAAGCCACATTCAAGTCACAGTCACAATCAAGTCACAGTCAAGTCACAGTCAAGTCACAGTCAAGTCACAGTCACAATCAAGTCACAGTGAAGTCACAGTCAAGTCACAGTCACAATCAAGTCACAGTCAAGTCACAGTCAAGTCACAGTCAAGTCACAGTCAAGTCACAGTCAAGTCACAGTCAAGTCACAGTCAAGTCACAGTCAAGTCACAGTCAAGTCACAGTCAAGTCACAGTCAAGTCACAGTCAAGTCACAGTCAAGTCACAGTCAAGTCACAGTCAAGTCACAGTCAAGTCACAGTCAAGTCACAGTCAAGTCACAGTCAAGTCACAGTCAAGTCACAGTCAAGTCACAGTCAAGTCACAGTCAAGTCACAGTCAAGTCACAGTCAAGTCACAGTCAAGTCACAGTCAAGTCACAGTCAAGTCACAGTCAAGTCACAGTCAAGTCACAGTCAAGTCACAGTCAAGTCACAGTCAAGTCACAGTCAAGTCACAGTCAAGTCACAGTCAAGTCACAGTCAAGTCACAGTCAAGTCACAGTCAAGTCACAGTCAAGTCACAGTCAAGTCACAGTCAAGTCACAGTCAAGTCACAGTCAAGTCACAGTCAAGTCACAGCCAAGTCACAGTCAAGTCACAGTGAAGTCAGAGTCAAATTACAGTCATGTCACAGTCAAGTCACAGTCAAGTTACAGTCAAGTCACAGTCAAGTCACAGTCAAGTCACAGTCTAGTCACAGTCAAGTCACAGTCAAGTCACAGTCAAGTCACAGTCAAGTCACAGTCAAGTCACAGTCAAGTCACAGTCAAGTCACACTCAAGTCACAGTCAAGTCACAGTCAAGTCACAGTCAAGTCACAGTCAAGTCACAGTCAAGTCACAGTCAAGTCACAGTCAAGTCACAGTCAAGTCACAGTCTAGTCACAGTCAAGTCACAGTCAAGTCACAGTCAAGTCACAGTCAAGTCACAGTCAAGTCACAGTCAAGTCACAGTCAAGTCACAGCCAAGTCACAGTCAAGTCACAGTGAAGTCAGAGTCAAATTACAGTCATGTCACAGTCAAGTCACAGTCAAGTTACAGTCAAGTCACAGTCAAGTCACAGTCAAGTCACAGTCTAGTCACAGTCAAGTCACAGTCAAGTCACAGTCAAGTCACAGTCAAGTCACAGTCAAGTCACAGTCAAGTCACAGTCAAGTCACACTCAAGTCACAGTCAAGTCACAGTCAAGTCACAGTCAAGTCACAGTCAAGTCACAGTCAAGTCACAGTCAAGTCACAGTCAAGTAACAGTCAAGTCACAGTCAAGTCACAGTCAAGTCACAGTCAAGTCACAGTTAAGTCACAGTCAAGTCGCAGTCAAGTCACAGTCAAGTCACAGTCAAGTCACAGTCAAGTCACAGTCAAGTCACAGTCAAATCACACTCAAGTCAGATTCAAGTCAGTGTCAAGTCACAGTCAAGTCACAGTCAAGTCACAGTCAAGTCACAGTCAAGTCACAGACAAGTCACAGTCAAGTCACAGTCAAGTCACAGTCAAGTTACAGTCAAGTTACAGGCAAGTAACAGTCAAGTCACAGTCAAGTCACAGACAAATTACAGTCAAGTTACAGTCAAGTCACAGTAAACGCACAGTCAAGTCACAGTCAAGTCACAGTCAAGTCACAGTCAAGTCACAGTCAAGTCACAGTCAAGTCACAGTCAAGTCACAGTCAAGTCACAGTCAAGTCACAGACAAGTCACAGTCAAGTCACAGACAAGTCACAGTCAAGTCACAGTCAAGTTACAGTCAAGTTACAGTCAAGTAACAGTCAAGTCACAGTCAAGTCACAGTCAAGTTACAGTCAAGTCACAGTCAAGTCACAGTCAAGTCACAGTCAAATCACAGTGAAGTCACAGTCAAGTTACAGTCATGCCACAGTCAAGTCACAGTCAAGTCACAGTCAAGTCACAGTGAAGTTACAGTCAAGTCACAGTCAAGTCACAGTCAAGTCACAGTCAAGTCACAGTCAAGTCACAGCCAAGTCACAGTCAAGTCACAGTCAAGTCACAGTCAAGTCACAGTCAAGTCACAGTCAAGTCACAGTCAAGTCACAGTCAAGTCACCGTCAAGTCACAGTCAAGTCACAGTCAAGTCACAGTCAAGTCACAGTCAAGTCACAGTCAAGTCACAGTCAAGTCACAGCCAAGTCAGTGTCAAGCTAGAGTCAAGTCAGTGTCAAGCTAGAGTCATGCCAGAGTCAAATCAGAGTCAAGTTAGAGGCAAGTCAAGTCACAGTCAAGTAACAGTCAAGTCACAGCCAGGTTACGGTCAAGTCAATGTCAATTTAGAGTCATGCCAAAGTCAGATCAGATTCAAGTCAAGTCCCAGTTAAGTCGCAGTCAAGTCATAGTAGAGTCTCAGTCAAGTCACAGTGAAGTCAGAGTCAAATTACAGTCATGTCACAGTCAAGTCACAGTCAAGTTACAGTCAAGTCACAGTCAAGTCACAGTCAAGTTACAGTCAAGTCACACTCAAGTCACAATCAAGTCACACTTAAGTCAGATTCAAGTCAGATTCAAGTTAGAATCAAGCCAGAGTCAAATCAGAATCAAGTTAGAGACAAGTCAGATTGAAGTTAGAGCTATGTCAGAGTTTGGTAAAAGTCATGGCAGACTCAATTGAAGTCATGTCAGACTCAAATTACAGTCAAGTGAGGACAAGTCAGAGTTAAGTCAATTCAGAACAGCCTCCGGTAAGTATCAAGTCAGACATTAAGTAAGATTCAAGTCAGACTCAAATTAGACTGAAGTCTTACTTAAATCAGACTCAAGCCGAGTTCGAGTCAGAGTCAGAGTCAGAGTCAGAGTCAGAGTCAGAGTCAGAGTCAGAGTCAGAGTCAGAGTCAGAGTCAGAGTCAGAGTCAGAGTCAGAGTCAGAGTCAGAGTCAGAGTCAGAGTCAGAGTCAGAGTCAGAGTCAGAGTCAGAGTCAGAGTCAGAGTCAGAGTCAGAGTCAGAGTCAGAGTCAGAGTCAGAGTCAGAGTCAGAGTCAGAGTCAGAGTCAGAGTCAGAGTCAGAGTCAGAGTCACAGTCAGATTCAGAGTCAGAGACAAAGTCAGAGTCAGAGTCAGAGTCAGAGTCAGAGTCAGAGTCAGAGTCAGAGTCAGAGTCAGAGTCAGAGTCAGAGTCAGAGTCAGAGTCAGAGTCAGAGTGAGACTCAAGAGAGATTCAAGTCAGAGTTAGACTCAAGAGAGATTTAAGTCAGAGTGAGACTCAAGAGAGATACAAGTCAGAGTCAGGGTCAAGTCAGGTCAAGTCAATCTGAAGTCAGACTCATGTCAGACTTATGTCAGGCTCAAGTTAGAGTCAAGTCAAGCCAAGTCAGAGTCAAGTCAATTCAAGACAGCCTCAAGACAGACTCAAATCAGACTTCAGTTAGGCTCACGTCATACTCACGCCAAGTCAAGTCTTCAAATGTTACTCAGTGTTA
The DNA here is from genome assembly GCA_958299015.1 of Tetanocera ferruginea. Classification (NCBI taxonomy): domain Eukaryota; kingdom Metazoa; phylum Arthropoda; class Insecta; order Diptera; family Sciomyzidae; genus Tetanocera; species Tetanocera ferruginea. The sequence continues at coordinate 38,406,722 of OY282640.1, forward strand.
TTATTTGCCAAACTTAATGCACTGAATTATCTTACTAAAGTCATGCTTACCAGTGTGCTCACTCAAATTAATTGTATCTTATTTTCGCACACTGGAAAAATCCTACATTATATCAAGTTTTTTCTGGCTCAATTGGCTAACACAGCTGCCGGGTGGTTATTTATGTCGACGCTTTGGCGCCAAGCTAACCATGTTTGTATCCACGTTAGGCTCAACGCTTGCTGCAATTGTACCGCCATTTTGTGTGCCTTGGGGTGATTGGCAAGTCTATTGCTGTTTGCGCATCATACAGGGACTCTTTCAGGGTCTGTTGTTTCCCTGCATACATGCGCACTTGGCCGCCTGGTGTCCACTGAACGAGCGCAATCGTTTGGGTGCTTTAGCCAATACAGGCATTGAATGCGGCACCGTTTCAGCTATGTTTCTGAGCGGCTATATAGCTGCATCCAGTTTGGGTTGGCCCGGTGTCTCATATATATCAGGTGCCCTGGGTCTAGCTTGGTGTTTGTTTTGGTGGATTTTTGCCGCCAACTCTCCGTCCGAATCGAAACTTATATCCGGTGAAGAACTACATTATATTAAATCGACGAAGACTGCTACGACGTATCTAGAGGAGACGAAGGAAAAAGTTGAGTCTGAACGCAAGGTACCTGTGCCATGGCATGCAATAATGACTTCATGGCCATTTTGGGCTTTACTTACCGCACGTGCGGGACAATCATGGGGTTTTACGACACTTCAGGCGCAGATACCCTCCTATATAAATGCCGTTCTTGACATGGATATGAAGAAGAATGCGCTTTTTTCCACGCTGCCATACCTAGTCATGTGGTGCATGTCATACGTTTACTTAATCTCTGCCGATATACTCCTAGGTCGCCGTATTATAACGTTGAGTATGTTACGCAAGATTTTTAATTCTTTGGCTTTTTGGGTACCAGCTGTGGGTCTTATTGCCGTTGGCTTCGTGGGTGTAGATCAGAAGACTTTGGTCATTGTTTTAATGACTGTCAGCGTGGGCATCAATGCGGGGTCTACAATTGGTAGCTCTTTGAATACCATCGACTTATCACCCAATCATGCTGGCATTTTGATGGGAATTGTCAATACAGCGGCGAACGTGGTGTCGATTATCACTCCGCTTATAGTGGGCTTTATTGTTCATGATGGGGTAAGTGTTGAGTAGAGACAATTGAGATTTAAAGATAATTTTTATATATTTATTTTATATTTTCAGCACGATCGCTCTCAATGGCAAATAGTTTTTATTATATCAGCTGTTGTATTTGCCGTCTGTAATCTGTTCTATATAGTTTTTGGCTCCACGGAGCTACAGGACTGGGATGGAGAGGATTTTTTAAGAAAACATAAATTACCAAAAGAAACTTTTGAAAACAAGTTGTAGGCTGAAACAACCAAGGAATAGCTTAAAGTTCGGCAAATGAATTCGAAAATTTTGCATAAACAATATTTTTGAGTTAGCCATGCACGCAACCTCAACCTAGACCGTTATCTCTAGGTCAACGTTATCTCTAGTGCTAACAGCTTAACAGATGTAGTTCTTTAGCTGAAATATTTTTTTAAATTAGTACATAAGTCGAAAATTTTAAAATTATTTATTAAATTTATTGTAAAATTTATAATATAGAGAATTTCATGTTAATGAGGTTTTTTTTTAATTTTTTCTTAAGAAAAGAATTAAAAATTTATAACTTTTCATAATATTTTTAAAGAAAATAATTTCATAGAATTACTGAAAAAGTCATCATGTTTTCTATTGCATTAAAATATTAATGAAAAAACGAAAAAAGTACTTCGATCATCAAAAGCATTGCAATTTGAATTCGGATAAATTTAATACTTCCAATCAAACATCTCCTAAACCACGCCAGATTCCATTCTGCAACATTGCATGCGTTTAACAAGTCTTTGCAAGTCTTTGGAATGAAAAGAGATATTAAATAATTAAAATAGGCTAAGTTTAAAACAAATAACTTTAAGTTTAAAGTATATACTTAATGAAAAAAAAAAAAAAAATAATAAAAATATATACCAAATATATACCACAAAAGACAATAAATTTTTAACAAAAACTATTATATGGCTTTTATTTTTTAAATTTTTATTTTTAAATAATTATTTTTAAGTGAAATTGAACTCAATTTTTAATTTATTCAAAATTTTAACTTTTTTTTTTAATTTCAATTTTAAAAGGCACACAATATGGTAACTATGCCTTGGCCGGATCTAAAATTGTACACACAAGTTTATTTATTTTGGAGGTGTAACACACCAAAAAAGAACAACATCAAAGAGATGGCATTTTTAAAAAAAAATATATTACCAATGTTTTAAATCCATTGAAACAAAGATTTTTCAAGAAAACTATAAACTACACGCAGAGAAAAAAAACGTTTATCGTCAGTTTGCTGCAAACGAACTTCATTTGTCGTGTTTCAAATCATTTTTTGTAAACGTTTGAACAGTTGGCATAATAATGGTTAGTTGCGGGAAGCACGTTATTTAGTTGCAAGAAATTAATTTTTTTTGTCATAAGCGGCAGTGATTTTTAAATTGCAGCAACCGAAAAATTTGTTTTTTCCAACTGAAAATTTCGTTTACAGGAAAAAAATTTATTTTTTACAAGCGAATTGTTCTCAACTGACAAAAAAAGTTGCTTGATTTCGTTGATGAAAAGTGTTTAATATTTGCCATCAACGAAAAGGAAGTATTTTAAGATTGTGAACAAACAGACACACAACTGTGAAGCACATGCGCAGTCACACAACTGCTACACAGCTCGCTTTCGTTGATGACAAATGTTAAATATTTGACATGAACGAAAAAAACAAGAATGTGTTACAGCTTAAGTAAATAAAAAATTCATTCTAGACAATATCTCACAATAGCTCAATGGAAGCATGCTAGACTGGCACGCGGGAGACGTGGGTTCGATTCTTGGCTGTGTAAGTATCAAAAATTTTAATTTAATTATTGAAATTCTAATTCTGTTTCATTAACTGCTTGGTCAAAAGGAACCGTCAAATAAGTTTTACTTAAAAACACATTGATTAAAAAAAAAAAATTTGGTGTTCCTGTTGGGGATTGAACCCAGGTCCATCGAGTTCCTAGACTTGACCGCCAGCACACTCGGCTAAACTTGAGCTTCTAAAACAATGATAAAATTTCATTAAGTTCGATGTTTTTTCGTTGCAAGCAAGAATATTTTTAAGTTGATGACAACTGAATATTCGTTTGCGGCAAATAAAGTTCGCAAACGAAGTATAGTTGGTGAATTTTTCAGTTGCGGTAAACGAAAAATTTCTTTGCGTGTATAATTTTTAGATTAACTCTAGAACGCATAATCGGGTACCCGTGTGTCCACCAGCAAATTTTAACTGCTGTCGCTGAAGAATCAAACATAGTAGAGCATTGAAACTTCGGATCTAAGAAATTTAAGTTTTTCTGCGACGTATGAGTGATCATCTATGAAATTCGGTTCAGTGGTTCCGCAGCTGTAAACTGCTAAAATCAACACCTACGCAAACACATTACCAGGGTACCCGTGTACTCCATATGAAGAAGTAAGCGAATATCTTTTGTTCATAATTATCGTGAAATTTATATTAAGAACTAGTGGATGCAACCCGGTGTTACTCGGGGTTGTGCCTCGAACACAGAAAAAGGACGATTTTCAAAAATGCTCTCATTTTAACATTTTTTAAACTATCAATTAAATTTTAAAATTTTTTACATTATCGTTTATTTGGGGTTTTGCCTCCTCCTTCCGTCGAAAGTGTTTAGTCAAATTTCCGTGAAACTGTACCTGCCAGACATGATTAAAAAAAAAATTATATCATCAACGTCTCGATCTGACGTCTGGTTTCTGTGGAAAATGGTCACCCACACTCAAAAAAAAAAAACACATATCTTTGTACGGTGAAAAATTTCTCTATTTTCGATAATAGCAATTTTCTCTTTTTCAAATAAAATATTCTTTTATTAGAATTAATTTTCACATTTGCGAAGAAATATTTCTTCACTTCTAGGAAATGAAAATATTTCAATGTCTCTTATACAGGTTTTTAACTTCAAATTCAACCTTTTCCATTTCAAATTAAACTTTTTCCAAATCAAATTAAACTTTTCCATTTCAAAAAAAACCTTTTTCCATTTCAAATAAAACTTTTTCCATTTCAAATTAAACCTTTTTCATTTCAAAAAAAACTTTTTCCATTTCAAATTAAACTTTTTCTATTTCAAATTAAACCTCAGCCAAGAAAAGATTTATTTTTGATTTTTATTGAATTTTTAAAATGTAATCGAAAAGTATTACATATTTCTTGTGTACATAGCAGTTTGAATAAAATATCCCAAAACTAATATCACTAGTTTACACTGGCTTTTTTTACACCACATTTTCAATAGAAAGGATAAATCAAAATTACATTTCCTAAAAACAAAAAAAAGCACTGTAATACAAAATCCAACCGACGTTTACACTAACACTTAGACTTATTTGAATTTTCTATTCACTTCACCACACTGATATCTTCAATACTTACATGGTTTTCATAAAATCTCCAAAGAAATGATATAATAAATAATAAATAATAATAAATGAAATTTTAAAATTTTTAATATCAACAAAATATCAACAAAAAACAAAATTGAAGATAGCAGATGAAGGTAGATGCATGTACATATGCGTGTAATAATTATAACAATCTGTGGAGATAACAGTCATTATAGATTCCTTGATAATGTTCCTTAAATCAACGCATGCATCAGGATCAGCTAGCATATTTCTCGCAATTAACTTGATTTTTGAAAAAACTTCTTCGATGGGATTTATCTAGTTCTAACAAGTTACATTAGTTTTAATATATTTTATTTAAACAGCTATTTACACAAGAAATATGTAAAACTTTTCGATTATATTTTAATAATTCAATAAAAATTTAAAATAAATCTTTTTCTTGACTGAGGTTTAATTTGAAATGGAAAAAGTTTAATTTGAAATGGAAAAAGTTTTTTTTTGAAATGGAAAAGGTTTAATTTGAAATGGAAAAAGTTTTATTTGAAATGGAAAAAGTTTTTTTTGAAACGGAAAAGTTTAATTTGATTTGGAAAAAGTTTAATTTGAAATGTAAAAGGTTGAATTTGAAGTTAAAAATCTGTTATGATAAATATTTTTCTCGCACAAAAAATTCTCATTTATAGAGAAAAATTTATTGAAAATGAAAAATTTTTTTCCAATATTTTGATGAAAAATTTACTTTCTCAAAAATAAAAAGTATTTTTCTATAAAAACGATATATTTTTATATATTTCTCTTTTTCATAGAAGCTTTTTATCATTTTTAGAGAATTTTTAGGATCGCATGTAGAGAAAGGCATTCTCTGGAGCAAAGTCTATAGACTTTTAGACTATAGACCATTTTTCTCTAAATATGATACCTTTTTTATCATATTGTAAGAAACTTTTTTCTGAGTGCAGTTTGAAAAGTCATATCAAGAAAAATGCGTTTAAAGTTTTTCTTAGTATGCATTTAATATGCAATTTTATCTCAAAAAAATTCCAATTTTAAAAATCCTATAAGCATCTATTCGATTTTTGTATTGCTTTCGTTCAACTTTGGTTTTGGTTGATACTGTTCGGTTAATTTTTTTTTCATCTGTATATAGCTTCTGCTCGTATTCGTTACGCTTATTTTTTTTCGTTAATCTTTGATTCTTGACTTCGTTTGCCTTCAGCCCATTCCTTGATTTTTGTTGAAAGAACTTTGAAAAGCATAGGATCTAGTTCAGTAACAGATATAAATGCCTACCAAGTTTTATCAAAATTTGTTCATCCGTTTTGACGTGAATGAGCCAAATATACTTGATTGAATAAAGCGCTCTCTCACGGAAGTTTTCTGAAATTTAAAAAGCTTCGATTCGGATGCAGGGTCAAGTTATTTCACGTACCAAATTTTAGTAAAATCGGTCAAGTTATTTAGGAGTTATTGAGTCTTAACAATACACTTCTTAAAGCGTCCTCTTGCGGAAGTCTTTGAAATGTTTTATATTTTATGTTTTATCTTGGGTGCAGCTGACCGTTCATACCATATTTCATTGAAATCGGTTCAGGCGATTAGGAGTTATTGAGTCTTTAAAACGCACACTTAAAGTGCCCTCTTGCGGAAGTCTTTGGATATTTTTAGCCTATGTTGCCTCACTGGCCTCCAGGTTAATCCGGCCCTGAGCTCAAACCAATAAAAATAAATAATGATATTTTCCATTAAAATATAAACTGATATAAAGATGATCAATTGAATATTTAAAAAAAAAGTTGAAATTACTAAAAAATTCTATATAAATTGTTTATTGTTAATAAAGTTACTAATAAGAAAGAGTCTAATTAAGTTATGGTAATGTCATCGGTAAAGTAATTTCGAAGATATTCCAAATATTTTGTATAACTTTGATGCAGAAACTGTGTTTAAAGTTTGATTGTTTATAAATATAAGTTTAAAAGCAAGTTTCGGCACTAATTATTTTTAGTTTTTTTTTTTTTTTTATTTTAACTTATTCTTAAGTTTAGCTGTTCGCAATGGCACTTGTGTAAACTGACTTCATTATCATAAATAATAAAATAGAAAATTATTATCATGACTGATATTGTTTTGAAATTAAAAACAAATTTATTTTAAATTCGTGCAATAAATATTTAACATTATCTCTCAAAATATGCAATACAGATGTTAAGGATATTAAGCATTCTCTTAAAAAAATATTTTATTAGGAAAAACTACTTCAAACCTGTTTTGAGTAAAACTTTATGTAAAATTGGTCGAAATGCATCACATTGTATGCATCATATTGCGTTTCTTAACTTTGAATGCAGATTTGCAGTGACCAATAAAATTAATTTAAAATGAAATGGTTTCATAACTATATATTTGCCCAAAACCTTCCACCAGGAAATAGAATAAAAAAAATTTTAATATATTATCTAATATTAATTAAGTTTTTCCAAAATAGCAATGTTCTCAAGGAGCGGCAATCACTCAAAACCAGTTCATTTAACATTTCACAATTAATTATGAACAAATATTGAAAACAGTGTTTTTAGATGGCCATATTTTAAAGGAATCCATGTTAAAAAATTATTTCAAAAGTTTTAAGTGGCAACTATTTTATAACTTGATTAAAAGTAAATATATATTTTTTTTATCAAAACCCCGCCAATGAAAAATCCTGGCTACAGCTGTGTTCTATAGTATGCATGATAAATTTAGATATTTAGTTATTCTCCGCCATAATTAAGATGGTGGAGAACAACTCCAGGGATGGATTAAACCATATAAAAACTGATAGAATTATGGTTTACAAAAACTACAGAAGGAGTTGAGTAGTTCTTTTGAAAACAAGCAAGAACAATTGTTGCGAGAGTTTCAGGAACGTTAGGTACCAGGAAGAATTTCCATCATTAAGCAAATACATATTTAAAAAAAAACACTTTTTATAAATCAGTTAAATGCATTGCACATAGCTAAATAGATACATACAGATCAAGAGCACAGAACAACTTTTATTTTGTGCTGTTTTATTCTTACAAGTTCGTTTCTTAAGTCTTTTGTTTTTCGCACACATTTAGGTTTGAATGGTAGACGATAATATTAAATGTCAAAATAACTGTTTTAATATTATAACATAATGTTTTTTATTGCATAGCGCAAAAAAAAAACATTTCTAAAAATGTCCAAATTTTTACTGTCCTCCACTACTACAGGTGGTTGGTTATCTTAGTGTCATTAAATTTCATGACATTTTTTTAAACTTTATGAGGTAATAAAAGATGTTAAAAATTTAATAACCGCCACTGAAAGAGGTTCAAAAAATTGTACTGCATCAAAAACTTCCCCATATTAAAAATTCTTCATGAATGATTTTAGGAATCCCTAAAAGTATACAATAAATACACATGGTCTTTCAAACTACATTATATGGAAATACTATAACAAAATTATAATTAGTATAAAATAAAGCCAACTCTGACGTCATATTTCTAGCGTAGTTAAGAATTTTGTTATAGAAAATTTTTTACGAAATATTGTGTTGCTGTTTAACCAGTTAACTGGTTAAGTTCAATATTTTGCTGTACCAGTCCAGCGTACTCCGGTTGATGCTGCTGCTGCGATTAATTAAGATTAACAACAAGAAGTGTGTCATTTGGTCTTGTATAATATAACAAACTTAAATAACAAGCTAAACTTTGGAAAATTTTGCGCATATATTAATTACTTTCATATTTTTGTCCTTTTTGAAAGACATGTGATTGCCAATAAACAGATAAACTTCGCCTCTTGTTTTAATTACTTGTTCTCTTCAGAAAAGTTTTATTTTAATTCAAGATGATTTGCGAAGCACTTCAGTTTAAGTAAAGTTGTAAATTTTAAATATTAAATGGCAGTCAACAGTGGAAATTGTAGGAAGAAGATCATTTTATAAATAGTTTTTATTTTAGTAGTTTTTGATATAAAATATCAATTTTAATTAATAGTTTAATATTCAAGTTATACTACAACGCATAAATTTTATGTTAATAGTGCGTTTTGACGAATCGAGATGTATTATTTTTGTAGATTTCAAATCAAAACTATTGGCTTCATCACGTTAAAAGTGAATTTTCTATAAAACTTTGCAAAAATTATCATAAAGTATTTCACATTTATGAAAACCTCATGTAATGAAGATTTTGGAAACATATTAATTTTTTTATTATGTGATTCAGTTTTCAAGCAATAAATTGAACAATAAAATTTGAGTTCATCGAGACTCACCCACGCTTCCTGATGTTTTACTTTTAAAATTGATATAAAGTCTGAGAGCAAATTAAAAAATTTATCAAAATCAGTTGCGCAAACGTGTGATTTCGAAAGTAATCAGATAAAAACTGACAAAAGTAAGAAAACGGAAAAATGTACATCTTGACTTGTTAACTTTTGAATATTACATACAAGAGCTGTCAAACTATCAATAGCCAACGTCAAGATTCGGAATTTTGTTATGGCGTTTTGTTTTCATTGAAAAATTCTGCATTTTTTCTGAACTCTTTGAGAACTCTGCACTTTTTGTGTTCTTTTCTCAACAAAGTGCTGACCTCGTGTAAGAATTATATCAAATTATATCGTGTTCTTTTCTCGAAAATGTTGACCGCAAAAGTATAGAAGATGCAACACTCTCAATGGTACCATCTGAAGTAGCGAAAAGTTCTCATTGACATTTCAATACAGCTGAGGCTGTGACTGCTACTGTTAAAAATACCGAACGGCTAAAGTTCATGTTCTCAAGCAATTTTATATGGCATTATTTACTCTCTGAGGTTTGCCATTGCAGAGAGGTGGTGACTGATCAGAAAAATTTTTTTATTGAAAAAACTTTTCACCGCGACTGGGGATCGAACACGGGCTCCGAGCATACTTAGCCACACACTTAACCTGCATGCCACGGTCACGCCGTCCAAGAAGATGTTTTTTTGGACAAACTTGGGATGTCCCATCAACATTTACATCGCCCAAGTAGCGCCCGATCTCACGGTGCTGTCTATGGTCGTCTGGCTTCAATTCTTCCAACATCACAATCTGATACGGATGCAGGCCAAAATCCAACCACACAAAACCAAGTAACCCAAAAGCCTGGTTTATTTTCTAGTCGAATCGATATTAATGGTACGTCTTTGACCAATCACAAAAAACCTTGTCTGATCGTTGCCATGAGGTCAAAAAAAGTGTTCATTAATTTTTATGAATAAAAAAAAAACCTACTTCAAACTCATTACAAAGTAAAAAATAATTTAAAATTACTTTCCCATTAATCGTGGTAAGATCTGAGGAAGATTTATTGATACACATTTTTATATTCGAAATCTTATAATTTGAAATTTTCCCAATTTGTTTTATTTTTATCATAAATATATTATTTCTTTTATGATAACAAAAGCCCCGAAGTCGGCGCTAATAAAATCAGTTTTTTCGTGAAGTTGCAAAACACAATAGCATATTCAAAGTCAGTTTTCCAAGCTCATTCAATAGATTGAGAATAGATTGAGAATGTTTGAGTGTGCAAAGCTTTTAAAATTACTTTTAAACTTATATTAATAAAAAAGTTGAAATTAAGGCAGGTATGGTAAAAATATCATGATTTAATGACAAAGATTAGCGCCGACTTCAAAACTTTTATTATCATAAAAAATAATTTATTTGTGATAAAAATAAAACAAATTAGGAAAAAATAAAATAATAAGATTTCGAATATAATCTTCTTATATATAAAATCAAATGTTTGTCCTCCTGTCTGTCTGTCTGTCTGTCGGTTCCGTATAGGCTCGCGCACCGCTTATCCAATTGAGCTAAAATTTGAACACCGAGTACCTTTCATAGGGAGAAAGAACATAGGGGGTGTAACAAAGTGGGCGCATGTTTGTGGGCGTGGCACTCTTTAATAACTTCTAAACGCCTGGACTGATTTCAATGAAATTTGGCATGAGGGTTCAACTGCTCCCAAAATAAAACATAGGCTATACAAAATTCCAAATACTTTCGCAAGAGGGTGCTTTAAGTAGTGTTTTGTTAAGACTCAATTACTCCTAAATGACTTGACCGATTTTACTTAAATTTGATACATGAAATAACCTGACCCTGCAACAAAATTGAGGCTGTTTAAATTTCAGAAAACTTCCATGAGAAAGCGCTTTATTCAACCAACTACGTCTGGCTTATTCACGTCAAACGGATGAACCAATTTTGATGAAACTTGGTAAGCATTTGTATCTGTTACTGAAAAAGATCCTATGCTTTTAAAAATTCTTTCGACAAAAATCAAGGAATGCGCCGAAGGCAAACTACACTCAGAAAAAAGCTTATCGGAATATGATAAAAAAGGTATCATATTTAGAGAAAAATGGTATAGACTTTGCTCCAGAGAATGCTATTCTCTAATTTCGATACTAAGAATTCTCTAAAAATGATAAAAAGATTCCATGAAAAAGAAAAATATATCGTTTTTTGAGAAAAAAATTTTTATTTTTGAGAAAAGATTTGTTTTTATTGAAGAAAATACTTCTCTTAGTGAATTTTTTATCAAAATATAAGAAAAGTTTTTCATTTTCAATAAATTTTTCTCTATAAATGAGAAATTTTTGTGCGAGAAAAATACTTATCATTATTAGAGACATTGAAATATTTCCATTTCCTAGAAGTAAAGAAATATTTCTTCGAAAATGTGAAAATTTATTCTAATTTAAGAAAATTTTATTTGAAAAAGAGAAAATTTCTATATCGAAAATAGAGAAATTATTTACCGGAGCAAGGTATGTGTTTTTTTCTCAGTGTAAGTGAAGAACCAAAGATTAACGAGTAAAAAAAAGTTTAACGAATATGAGCTGAAGCTATTTAAAGAACAAAAATCAACCGAACAGTATCGACTAAAACCGAAGTTAAAACCGAACGAAGACAATCCAAAATCGAATCGATGCCAAAAGGACTTTTTAAAGTTGGATTTTTTTTTTGAGATAAAAATGCATAGTAATTTTTTTTTGGGAGGGGCAAAACCCCAAAAAACTATAATTTTAAATTATTTAAAAAATTTAATTGATAATATAAAAAAAGTTAAAATGGGAGCAGTTTTAAAAATCGCCCTTTTTCTGTGTTAGAGACACAACCCCGAGTACACCGGGTAACATCCGCTAGTAATGTATATAAATAAGTTATCAGATTTTAACACGATGTATAGGAAAAGTAATTTAGAATTAGTTTTTACTTTGTTATGATTTTGAAGTAGGTTTTTTTTTGTTAAAAAGTTTTCTTATTTTCAATATTTTGAAATTTGGTGCCATGCTTTCATGTTTTTTTTTAAATAATTTTAAGGATTTTTGTCAATTTTTGTGCTCAGATTAGAGTAAAAATTTTAAAAAATTTTAACAGCACTCAGTTGCAACAGCACCAGTGCTAACGCCAGCACTAGTTCCAGCACCAGCACTCAGCTGCAAAAGCATCAACACTAACACCAGCATTAGTATAAGTACTAGCTCCAACACTAGCGCGAGTGTACTGTAAAATAGAGGATTTATATAATAAATTTAAAATATTTGTTTTAAAAAAAAAGTATGTTAGATAAAACTGATATTTACGTTTTATCTAAGGGTTAATTATAACTTAATTTTTGGTTAGATCTATCTAATGAGATTTGGTTACTTATAACCTGCATTTACGTAATCCCTATCTAGAGAGAGGGAGAAGGCTAAATTAAGATGGTATTGGAAATCGATTTAAAAAACAACCTGTGAGAAAGGGATGCCAGTTCACACGCATACACGAGTTTCGGTTACTTTCTTCCCGAGGTTCTTCCTAGCATAACCGAAACTTTGTATGAAGATGTGACTGGAATTTCGGCTTCGAGAAACCGTTTTTTTTAAGTTAAAGTTAAATAACCGATAGTCTTCTTGTAGGGCGTTTATTGAAGGTTCTCATTTATGAAGCCTTTATAAGTGATTTTTGTCAATATTGGTCGTTTAATATTATAATAATTTTTTGTTTTTATCACAATTTTATTAATATTCTGACATTCAAACAGTCGAAAAATATTATTGTTTATGTTTTGCTCTGAAAAAATTGGGACTGATTATTTTTATTTTCAATATTTTGAAATGTTTTGCAATAGGTATGTTCCCGTACTTTTTGAACTAAAAATGGTAAAACTGTCAAAAGTCTGAGAGTAAGAGAAAATCTCTCGAAAGTAGAGAAAAACACAAAAAAGTACGGGAACGCTTTTCGGATTAAAATTGTAAAAACTGTCATATTATAAAGTCTTTCCAGATTTGGCTTGATATGGAACATCTGCAGTGGAAACGAAATGCTTGAGATTTTTTAATAATATTGAAAGTAATTCTGATGTTTAGCATTTATATTAGTTTTTGCACATTTTCCAATGTTTCTGGTTCCCATTTTATTAGTTTCAAAGAAGTTTTGATGTATCGCAATTTCTTTGCTAACTTGTCAATAGCTGATTTTAAGCTGTTTGACACTTTTACCATTTTTACCCGAAAAATTTTCTCGGACTAAAAATTGCAACTTTTGACAAGGAGCGGAAATGTTTTACTCATTCGATTGCACTCTCTTTTACTACTTTTTCGAGTACGGGAACGCTATTCGGACTAAAACTGGTAAAAACTGGTAAATTGAACTAAAAGTTTAGAGTACGGGAACAGACTTAATGTTTCCTTTATTTCTAAAATCAGTTTGAAGCATTTTTGACAATATTCGTTTTATTCATGTGAGAGTAAAAATTTTAAAATTGCTTTATCAAGGGTTTATTGAAGGTTTAAGAAAACATTTAAGAAAACTTTATAAGATGTTGTTGTCGTTATTGGACGTTTATGAATACTGTTTTTGATATATTTCTTAAAAAGGCTTTATTAGAGGCTCATCAATTTTTATGAATACAGCCGTAAACATATGTTTATTGATTTCAACAAATGAAATTTTCAGAATTGAAGCTTTAAAGTTGAAACCTTTCAATTTTTTTAAAACAAGCCTACCATAATTAAGCATAATAAAATGTTGTACATGTTTGTTCAACAAAATTTTACATTTAATGTACCTTTTAGTATCTATTAGTACCTATTTATTGTACCTATTAGTAGGTAAGCACTTAATGTTTTTTCGATGTAACTAATAATACAAAAGTAGTTTAATATATATTTTTAAGATAATGCTCTTTTTCCAACATTGTGACAATTATTTTGAGTTTCGCTGGATTGAAGCCATTTTTGGCGTTAAGACCCCACGGCCATTCCACGCCCAATGCAAGTCGTGATTGCATTGCATCGCATTCGATTTGAAATTTTAGCTATAGGTTCCTTTTCCACTTATAACAAGATCAGTTATTTGTTTTTTTTTTGATCGGCATTTTTTCAAAAGTTATGGAGATACCAATTTTTGATAACAGTATAAATTTTGAAAATGGATTGATTTACTTGCAATAAATCATATCTCCTTATATTTGTAAATGAAAAATCGTTAGAAAAGTATAAAAAAATGATTTTAAAAAAAAATAATTATATATATTTGAAATTTTTAAATTTATTTCTAAAAAAGTGCATATTTGTTTTTTGTTCCTTTTTATTGTAATTTTAAAAATAAAATAAACTTGCCACAAACAAAAAATTACAATGGCCAAATGAAGTTTATTCGCAATCTAAATGTGTTTGAGAATAATATCAAACTTTTAAACTCTTGAGAATTAATGTGAAAATATAAAATAAATTTAATTTTACATTTTAAAAGTTATTTAAAAAGTTATAAAAACCATAAAACAAACAAGAAATTAAAATATAAGTTAGTAAAAAATAAATATGTGTTTTGATGTTTTTGAGACAAACTCATTAAAATATGCAACTATAAAGTTAACACATTAACGAGTATAACAAGTGTTATTATAATAATACCGGTTATTGACAAAATATCATTAAAATTAAACTAACTTTCCACACAATCCTTGTATTTATCTGTTGTGTCTAATCATAAGATCACGCAATATATGCAAATTTGGCGTTAAACAAACTTGTATTATTTTAACAAGATGCATAAATAATGAACCACACACACTGTCTGCACGTGATCATAGTCTTAGGAAATCCCCGTCATATGCTATCTAGGGTGTGTTCAAACTTTCGAATCTTACAAATATCATCAAATAGTTGTTATAAAATGGCAAGATATAATTCATAACATAAAAACCGTTATATTTTTACTAAATTTATGTTAATGCATAAACTTGAAAAATTTGTTCGCATTTTATTTTAGAAAACTTTCATTAACATTTATATGATGAAATAATTAAATCAAATTTAAAAAGTCAATTCATTTCGAATTCAATTTCTGACTATAACAACAAAATCTGCTGCCAGACAGTTAATGTATTAAATATTGACAACTATACTAAGCGTTAAATGATGAAACATTTTTAGAGCGTTGACTTAGCGTTGACGTTTCGTCTATCTTAATTAATAATAAACGAGTTTATCAAAGCTTCGTTTTATTTTTGGTCTTCATTATCGAATATCTGAATACTCTATTAAAGCATAGATACAAACATTTGACATACTTTGACGTAAACAATCAATAATTAAATAATAAATTAAAAACACTGAATTGAACGAATAAATTACAGCACAACACATAAGGATTCTGTTAGAAGAGACTAAAAAAAAAAAATATGTATATCGTCATTTAAAGAGTTCACATCTGCGTACGAGTGCAACTTCATATGAGTTTGAAGTTATCTCAAAGTTTAAAAATTTACTAAAATAAAGTGGAATAATACTTCCACAAATATGCCTTTGAAACAGTTCCTGTGTTCACAGAGCAATAGTAAAATATTATGAGAAATTTATTTGTAGAATCTTTATTAATTAAACTTGTTTTCTCTTTGTTGTTTGACCTTTAAACGAATCTAAACGGCAAAATTGATTGTGCTGAAATTTAGCAAATATATTACTTTTCTGCTATGAGTAAGTTCTCACATATTTTGTTGTGCCCACGGCCCTAGTGATATAAAAAACAACAATTAAAAGACCTCTATCAAAACCATATGAAACTCAATAGAGCAATTCACTCTCGAGTCTATTTTTTTAAAAAATACCAGGGACCGTACCGGTTATGGTTTTTATCAAAAAAGTCAAATATTAACAGTTATTTTGTAACTTTTATGTTTTCCGACAAAAATAAAAGTTATTTTGTGCCTTATATTTTTTCGGGCAAACATAACAGTTACTTCTGACTTTTATTTTATCGGTCAAAAATAACAGTTATTTTCTGCCTTTTATTTTTCCGGTCAAAAATATCAGGCAATTTGTGTTTTTCAAAAGCTATTTTATTGACTAAAAAACTATCGATACCATTATTTTGGTCTCATCGCACACTAAATACAAATCAGTCACAACTCAAAAAACATGACTTTTCAGGAAAAGCGAAAAATAAAACTCTTTGGTTGAAACTGCAGAAGAAAAACAATTTTCATTTAACACAAAAACTTCATTCTTCCAGTTAATGAAGAAAATAACGAAAAATATAGTCAAATATGTGTTTTATAAATTGATTTATAACAAAAACTCGATATAAAAAATTTTGAGTTGTGACTGTTTAGTATTTAGTGTGCGATATGGTATCAATAGTTTTTGAATCGGACAAGCGGCCTTTAAAAAAAACAGATTGCCTGATATTTTTGACCGAAAAAATAAAAGTCACAAAATAACTGTTATTTTTGGCCGATAAAATAAAAGTCAAAGGTAACCGTCATTTTTGTCTCAAAAGAATAAAGGCAAAAAATAACAGTTAATTTTTAACTTTAATAGAATCAGTCGAAAATTTAAAAGGCTCTAAACATTCTTGAAGCTGAGGCCATTTGTATCATAATGGTATATTTGAAAATGTCCTTCGACAATTTTTTCATTGTGTCTTCTTCATTCGAAAATTGTAAAATAACAGTTATTTTCGGTTCCTGAAAAATACCCTATAATAGGCAGTGCTTTGAAAAAAAAATCTGTTAACCGATATAAAAATTTTGTTTTCGTTGAAAATATTCATAATATTTCTTTTGAATGAATATTAAAAAAATACCACTTTTTTGACTAAAAAAAAATCAACTGTTTTTATTTACTCAAAATTACATATTTGCGTAAAAAATTTTATGTTGAATTTAAAGCTTATTTGCAAAAAAAGCTAGTATGTGCTCTACTGAGAAAAGAACCGGTTAAGAACCTATCACGTGTATCAAGTATAGTGGACAGTCTCAATTCCGGCACCAACATATGAAAACAACCAGTCACTTTTACATGGCATTGTTTATTGACATCTCATAGACAGCTTTGGACCTACTATTCGATAGCCAGTCTTAATTGAGCAATTCCAAACTGGCGTTATGTACGTTTTGTACGAAAAAATTAAAAAAGAAAGAATGAAGAAGTCTAACTTTTAAAAACTGTTTTTTATATTTGCGTAGTAATTAAGTAGCACTATATTAAGTAAAAAAATTATAACAATTTTCTCTAAGAATTAAAAGATACAAGCAAAAATATGCATTGGCGTGACGTTACAAAAAACAGAAGTGGTTTTCGACTTAGATTAGAAAATTTACAAAACTCCGGAATTGGGCAAGACTTTTTATAAAAAACTTTATTTGGAAGAATTTAAAATAATATAAGTTTATTTGCTAGTTATCAAATTAAAAAATCTTTTTTCATTTTTTTTTTTTTTATTAGGCTAAGTCATCTGGCGTGACGTTGCTGGCGTTACGTTACTTAAACTTCCATCGGAACATTTTAAGTTAAAACTTTTTTAAAAAAAAAATATTTGACGTTAATAAAACATAAAGTTTAGCTATTATGTATTATATTTTTGTAACCCTACCCCATCGATCATGAGAAGCTAGAAAAAAATTCCACTAAAATACCTGCAACCAAATTCAGTAACGAAATGAGGCAAACTTCGAGCAATATGGCGTAACGTTACTCACTTTTCAAATTTAATATTAAATGAACGGTTTTTTTTTCTTTACGTTTTTTTATAAAATTAACTTAACTTCATTAAAATTTATAAAAATGCAAAATTTCACGCACTTTTAAACATCAGCGTAGAAAAAATAGAACTAAATGCTTTTTTGTCTGGCGTGACGTTACCTCATAATATCATTAATAGCAAATCAAAATTTTAATTTAAATTTCAAACGGAGAACATCGTCTCGTGCGTTGAAATTTTCATTATGAAAGAAAATGAAAAATTAAATGAAAAATTATATCAAATCATTGCGGATAAAGATGGACTTATATCTGAGTTACAACATCGGCTTGAACTTCAAACAGCGCAAATAGATAGCTTGAATAATAATGTTTTATTATTAAATCAAAATTTGGCTACTCTCACTGCTTCGTTAAACAAACAAACTACAAATGGGGCTCCAAATACAAATCGTGTTACTGGTAAGCGTCGCTTCGAGAACACCCATGACGTTCGATCGTCTAAGGATCAACAAACTGTAAAGTTGTCCAAAATAAATAATGCAAATGCCGATAACAATACTGCAAATTCTACTGAACCAAATGAGGATGCTGTTGGTGAAAATAACATGCCAACTGTGCCTATCAATCTAAGCGAAAATGAAAATTTTCTGACTTCGCTTCCAACACAACAACCCAATCCAAATGGTACACAAACAACCAACACGTGGGCTGATATTGTCGCAAACGGCGAAATAGCTGGTAGTGTTGGTAAAACAACTCCGATTCAACTTGGATTAAACGATAATGGAGACTACAACAGCATTTTAACAAATCTGAGACAACAATTTGGCATTGGTGGATATGAATGGCTTCAGTTGCGAAAAAATGCTGTACCACGAATTATATGCAAAAATTTGGAAATAAAAGGTGACATCATGGAGTTTCTAAACGAAAGCGGAATCGAATTCAACACATATGCCGAAAAGGGATGCAAGCGCAAGGCCTTTATTGTTCGTGGTCTAATACACGGTAATTACGAGGATAATGTAATTCTGATATCCAACGCTCTGGCTGAGTATCACATCGATGGTGTTGTTAATATCTCGCGTTTTGAGACACCAACAATGAAACGAAATAAAAATGCAACTCCACTATATCAATTGGTACTTGACAACAATGCTGACATATCTCGTCTCGCACAAATAAAAACAATTGACTCTTTCCGAGTCAAGTTTGAAAGTATGTTTAATTCAAAAGTAGTTCAATGTCGACGTTGTCAACGTTTTTCACATACAGCTTCTTGTTGTGCCTTCAAATATCGTTGCGTTCAATGTCTAAATGATCATGGCCCTGGAAGCTGTCCAAGAAATATGAATAAAAAGATTCCAATTGGCTGCGTTAATTGTCAGGCTGCTGGATTAAAACAAAATGGGCATACTGCAAATGATCTAACACATTGCGAATACTACAACACTATCAAAAACCAACGCGGTGTGGCTGCTGGCGCTGAAAAGAAATCAAATTCAAATAACAAACAACATAATTCGGTTCGTGCTTCAACATCCTCGGAATCAAATCGTCCATCAACTTCCTCTGGCTATTTTGAGAAAAGCACCTTGGAGGACATTCGCACTCCGGCAAATAACGATAGGAATAGAAATAAGTCAAACATTGATAAATTTTCCAAAAAGTCCCAAAATAAATCCGGTAAGACAAATGGTAACTTTTCTGATTCTGGCATCAAAAATACAAACAAAGACAAATTGCGCAAAGTTTTTGAACAATTGTGTGGATTAATTGAAGAATTGCTTTAAATGGCTGTTGTCGTTGTTTCCTTAAATGTTTGTTCCATTGCTCATACAAATAGAATCTCTTTATTACATGAATTTATTAATCAGTCAGGTGCGAATATTTTGATGTTACAAGAAACCCAAACTGATTCCTATAGAAAAATCAAGATACCTGGTTACAATATTTTACGTGGGGATGTTAAACGTGGCTGGGGTGGTACTGCAATAGTTGTCAACAATAATATTCCGATTCGAAATTTAAAAGTTACTAGAGATCAAATTCATTCTACCTCAATTGAATGCAAATTATCGAATTCGTGGCATAGATTTTCTTCGGTTTATTTCCCACATGGCAAGTTAAACTGTGACATCATCAAGAAATTTTTTAACGAAAACTCCAACACTTTTTTCGGTGGGGATTTTAACTCTAGACATGTGTCCTTCGGTGATGTTTCAAATAATGTTTATGGCAATATTCTCTATGATATAGCAAATACCACAAATCTTAAAATTTTTAATGCAACCTCACCTACATGTTTTAAATCCGCTTTTGGCTCATTCATAGACAAATTCATAACAAACTCTAGTTTTTCTCCATCTGGCTTCGTTATTACTATACCATCTTTTTCCGACCACTTTGCAATCAAATGTACGATTCCACTTGAAATTCCAGAAATCACAAATTGTCAAACTAAACTTAAACTATTTAATAAAGTTAACGTCACCAACATCAATTCTTTTATCTTACAAAATATAAACAATTTGGTTTTACCACTCGACCGAAATTTAATACACAGTGAATGTGAACATGCGGCCATAAACATTGAAAAAATCTTTAACTCAGCCATTGAACGACATGTGCCAGTTTCTAAATATACACAGCATAGGGTACTTTTTTCATCAGCTACTTTAGCTCTTCAGCGCGAATCTAAAAAGATTCAAAGGAAGATTTTTTCTCTTGGCCCCACTCCTCCGATTCAACGACTTAAAGAGTTAAAAGTTAGGTTGAAACTTATTAAAAATATGGTTTTAAATAATGTACGCCATGAAACCGGTAAGTTTTTTACAAATGCATTTAACTCTGTTGAAACAAATCGCGATGCATTTAAGATCATTAAAAGTTTTACGGGTCACAAAAAATCGGCGACCATAAATGGTTCTCTTTTTATGGATATAGACAAAACTATTGCAGTTTCTGGTGATGAAAATATTGCCAATTTACTGGCGGAAAACTTCCATAAAAATCACAATCTTACCACTGGATTCGATTCTGAATACACAAATGCTGTCCAAAATTCCATTCTTTCGCTAAATAATTCAAATCCAGTCATTAATTTTAATCAAAACCTTTCACCGCGTATTAAGGATAATATACTGCTTTGTCACTTGAACGCCAATTTACCGCCCGAATCTCGTGGAATTCTTACTTCAACCGAAGAAGTTTCCGAAATTATCAAATCCCGGCCTAACACAAAGTCCACTGGTTATGACCATATGCCTTACTTTCTCATCAAAAAATTTGACACACGTATCATAACAATTTTGACAATATTATTTAACCATCTGCTTGCTATATCTTATTTCCCGAGATGTTGGCAATATGCTGTTATTACACCTATATCAAAACCTGGTAAAGATTCTTCTCTTGTAGAAAATTGGCGTCCAATTTCGATGCTATGCTGTATATCAAAGATATTTGAGCGAATTTTGACGATTAGATTAAATCAACATCGCGATGGGTTACAATTATATAAAAATCAGTTTGGGTTTCTTGGTGGACACTCAACAAGTCATGCACTAGCCAGAATGCAGGCTGATATAAACGAGGGTTTAAATGAAAACAAGATCACGACTATTGTGGCTTTGGATTTAAAAGCTGCATTTGATACCATTTGGCATGATGGCCTTTTATATAAAATGATCATCCTAAAATTTCCAATTATAATAATTAAAATCATTAAATCAATGCTTGAATCCAGAAGATTTACCGTTCGACTAAACGGGTATTTGTCAAAGGTTTTTAAGATGGACGCCGGAGTTCCACAGGGCTCAGTGCTTAGTCCTTTATTATTTATTTTATACGTTTATGACATTCCTTTGCATCATACTATAAAAATTACACAATTTGCAGATGATACCACGCTACACGTTGTTCACAGAAACCCTGGTCAAACACAAAATTTATTAAATATTTTTCTGGTTGAGATTTCTAAATATTTTAAAAATTGGAAATTGGCTTTGAACAAAAATAAGACAGAACTAATACATATCATGGGATTTGTTCGTGATACAAATCCAAGCTTCAGAAAAGCAATTAGAAACATGAAAATTAGTCTAAATGGGCATTTATTACCAGTTAAAAATGATATAAGACTACTTGGCATGCAGATTCAAACAAATAACAGATTTACTAAACATATTAAAATCAGGCTAAATAAAGCCAAAAGAGCAAAATTTCATCTCAATCGTATTTTTAAAAACGCAAAGATCGATACCAAAATAAAAACTAATATGTATAAAATGTATATTCGACCAATTCTCATGTACGCTTCTCCGGTCTGGTGTCGGCAACCACAAGTAACTAGTCACCAGATGGAATTATTAAGAATATTCGAGAGACGATGTCTCAGATCCACTGCCAATATAAAACGTTCTCGAGGTTCCTTCAAACATATTCGTGTTTCTCAAATTTACGACACCTCTTCATGCATGAGGATTGATCGGTTTGCGGCTCTCTCGCACATCGGTTTCTACAACAAATGTTCAGATTTGGATGATACAAAATTCTTTTCAATCATACGTAGATTTGGCAACAATCAAGTCTACAGCTGCATGCCAAACCTTTTAGACCAGCATAATGCTGGAAATTTGCTAATTAATGATGAATTGAAAATCTTTAATACAAGGTACGATAATCGTCCTGGTCTAGTATACAATACTAGCTAAATTAGTAGAATTTTCAATTCATATCTTATTTTTGTTCTAAGCACTAAATTCACTTTGGTTTTTTATTTGATTTTTGCCAATAATTTTATGTTTTTGTATTGTTAACTTATTTTGAAAATATGTCATCCGTTGGCTGTGATAAGGTTCTCTAAGATTACCACTCGGCATATAACTATGTTACAATAATTTTAAGTTTTGATTTTAAATAAAACTATTCAAGCAAAAAAAAAAAAAAAAAAATCAAAATTTTACCGTTAATTGATATTTGTTTTCTCTTTTGCATATATTTTGCGGTTAGTTGTTGTTGTAGAAAAAGTTTTGCATTAGAGTGCAATTGCACAATTACTCTGAGAAATGGAAATTGTAAAGAGAAAATGCTCATAGAAATAAACAAAACTGACCAAAACTTTCAGTTTAACTTGGTAGCCCGATATCTTGCCATCGCAATATGGGAAAAATTGTAACTCTTTAATTAAATTAATTTTGAATATTTCTATATTCTACAATTAATAAAAAAAACAATGTTGGTTAACTTTTAATTTTTTTGGTCACGGTAGACTTTTCTGAACTATTTTCGGAACTATCTCAACTAAGTTAATTCCTATCAGACATCAGGAAAAAGTTGCCCCGTATAAACACCTGAATACAACCGTATGAATCAAACATTTGGTCGATAGTATCGATATATCAATGGAGCGCACTCGTACTATCGGCAAATATCGATAATCAATACTATCGATAGTTTTCCACACCTAGTTCTCGTTTAGTACTCGACTGACCTGGGAGAAAGTCACTATCGTCGTAGAGCTCATGCAGTGCTCATACATGCTCGTGGTTTCATTCTATTGCGATTGTCGTCAGCAACTCGAACAGCACCAAAGATTTCGCGAAGAACTTTTCTCTCGAACACTCCAAGAGCGACTGCAAGTGTTTGCAATACCAACCATGCGATCGAGAGAAGGCTCTGGAACCTAATTTTATTTTCAAATTTTACTTCCAATTCATATAATTTAAGTACAGTATTTAGAAAAATATAAATTCTAATAGAAAAGGATCGCAAAATGCATTATTTCAACGATCGGTTTAAAAATTACTCCAAGATTTTTTGCCTTTAAATTATTTTGTATTAAATTTTAAACCTAATATACTTAAATTGAATATTTTATTCCCAATTTATTTAATTTAAGTACAGCCTTGACTAAAACAATTTCTAGTATTTGAAAAAGTATCAATTTTAATAAAAAAGGATTAAAAAAAGCATTAGTGCAACGCGTGGTTTAAAAATTATTCCAAGATTTTTAACCGTGCATGATAACTTCCTGAGTTCTTCAAAGTTATCTGGACCTTTGTAGATAATGGTTCTATTCCGATGTACACTAGACTGAATCGAAAAAAGCATTTGACGTGCCGGTATCTGAAATAAGAGTTTCCTACTATAGCCCGTTTCAAAAGAGAAGAACATTTTTTGGTGTCATTTTTCGATGCGCAGTGAGAATTTATTTCTAAAGCTAGAACATTTTTTAGAGCGTAATTTCTTGTTCTTTTTGTACTGTTAGCTGAGCTTTATGTTTTTTTTTTTTGTTTTTTTGAGCTGTGGTTTTAACAAGACGGCGCAGTATGTCCCACAGCTCATGCCAAATTTGTTGAAAGGTATTTTATTTTTCATAAAATTCGTTAAATTGTATGTTCCCTTATTTAAAAACAAAAAAAAAAATTGTAAGCAAAAACAATTTTGGATACCCTGTTGTCTAAAAAAATATTAAAAAAATCATTATCTTGTTATAATTCTCACAACTCCATACTTTTTTGTGTGGATTCCCATTATATTTATTTCGACCAGGGCTGAAAAACATTCTTGCCAACGAAAAGTACACTGTAAAACAAAAAAAAAAATTTTTATTTTTCGACCTAAAGTTTTATTTCATAAGATTTCATAAGATTACACATGGCTTTCATAAGATCCCTCCATGGTGAAATTGATGAGATCAGGATAACATGATAGCGGATCGCCTGGTCTGAAGACCTCGTTTAGTATTGAAGGTTTCGTAGAGGTAATTTCATACCTTGATGGAGTTACATGTATTGTCTAACGTCATCCTGATGCAAACTGTGGCCAAACGTCCGTTCACTGTTGTGAACCGGTAAACAAGGGGCTTAGTTTACGACTAACAACGAATCCAAATGCCAGCTGTAGTAGCTATCGCAGTTTGCTCTCTTAGAGCAGACCTTTCCTTGTCAGATGTCACTCTTTAATTTCAAGAGGGCTTTGCTATTTAAAAGTACGGATCTTCCAGGCGCATGTCCGTAAAACATTGAGCGTTTTTCGTTTGCGGCGGTAGTCAACGTAGTAGCGGTTTATGCACTCAGCGAAAAACATACTGGTATATCAAACAAATCATGGGTTAAAATAACAGATATCACTGTTAAATACCATCCAACAAATGAAACTGTTCAATCAACCGTCGGTTGACTGTTAGTCTATACAACACGAAACTCATATAAAAACGTACATATTGAAATTTTTTCGCTTTTTGAAAGATCATGTTTAGCCGAGTTTGCTGACGCATGCCTCAAGTACTTGACTGACCATTAGACCGTACCACCTCCTATGCAAAAAAAAAAAGTGCGCCGTAAACCAGCGAATATGACGCATTTGTGCAAGACAATTACGAAAAAAAATTTTTTTTTTTTTTTGACCGAACGTAGGGGTCGCGCATTGACATATTTCTTCATATCTCTGGTGTTTACAGTCGGATTTTAAAGTTTGGTACAACAATGTTTTTGTCTCAAGAAGATCAATATGACCTCTTTAGAAGTCATTGACCTCAGGTGTACCGTTCTAGTACTAACCCTCCAGATCTCAGTTGCTACCATCCTAATGTACCATCCTTATATTAAAAAAATAAAGCTCTTAAAATATCATTAATCTTTTGCCCAGGAAGTATATCGAAATTTCAAGCAGAACTATTTTTAAAAAATTTTTTAAAATTTTTTGCCGAACGTAGGGCTCCCTTTTTTCATTTTCATCATATCTTCGGTATTAAAAGTCTGATCATATTGAATGACATATCGATGTTTTTGTTTAAAAGAGACCAATTATTTTTATTCCAAAATAAAAAAAAAATATTCCTACAAGTCCTTGGAAGGTCTTTAATTGATTTTGAGGAACTTTAAAGCTCGTAAAGAGCTCTAAAAAAGGTTTCAACGCTATTTTTGTTGTGATTTTCTAAATGTACAATGGATTATTAGTTTCACAGCCACATCGAAAATATCAATTTCAAACACTGGCTATTGCAATTCGTGTTTCCCCGTGAAAAAACAGTTGAAAATTGCGTCTGTCTAATATTTATTTCAAACGAGAGTTTTGATCATTTTCAATAAAAATCGAACAAAAAACATTTAAAAAACAAATGTCTTTTATTGCGAGTGACTTAAATAATACCAAATTTCTAACGGAGTATGATGTTATAAATTTTTTATTGTATCTGCGGCATAACAGTACGAACAACAGACGAACAAAAATTTTTTTTAAATATTTTTTTTTTTAATTAAATGAAAAATTTTTTGAAGATTGTAAGCAAAATTATTTTTCTTAAGGTTATTTTTGGCCAAACAATTAATTTTATTTGGATAAGCTTAATACAAGCAGCTTAAATACTTAAAAACTAAAATTTAAAATTAACTGGGAGTATCTTCATTTACAATTGTATCATATCATAACTGAAAGAATACATTAGAGATTGGGATGAAGTGGCGTTGGAGAGTTAAGGAAAATGTTTCGGAGTAGTGGTCTGCTCAGATGAAAATCGAATTCATTGATCCAAGTATTGGTTACCCGAAGCATTCTGGTTATGGGTTCACTGCATCCATAGTCGGTGCGATGAAAGTTAAGGTGGAAGAGAGACATAGACCTAAGGATTAAAGA
Organism: Tetanocera ferruginea; assembly: GCA_958299015.1. NCBI lineage: Eukaryota > Metazoa > Arthropoda > Insecta > Diptera > Sciomyzidae > Tetanocera > Tetanocera ferruginea. The sequence continues at coordinate 38,432,924 of OY282640.1, forward strand.
TATTAATTGGAGTTGTTCTAGGCAGTTAATGGTTCCGCATACAAGTTGATGAATGAAGAGAACATCGGCAACTTCCCTTCGTTTTGCAAGTGTTGTGTTTTGCATGTAGGAGGTAGGTAGAAACTGTCAGAACCGTAAAGACCATGAAGAGTGAAAAGAATTTATCGTCGTTGAACGGCTTTGAGTCGCATTGAATGGGTGTTGTAGATGGCAGACCAAACCTGGCTGGTATATTCGAGGATGGATCTAACAAAAGAAAGATAGAGAGATTTAGTGACGTAAGAATTGGAGAACTCTCTGAACCAGTGTTTCACGAAACCAAGTGCAGAGTTGGCTCTACTAATGATATTATCAATATTAGTCCTAAAGTTAAGTTCCTTGTCACAAATAACAACAAAGTAGAGTAAAGAGCTTACAGAAGGAACTGGCTTGCCGAGAATGTAATACGTTTTCGGAGGAAGTTGGAGTCGCTTACGAGAATATGTTATAGCTTGACATTTGCTAACGTTGAACTCCAGAAGATTTTTTTGACACCAAGTGGAAAAGCTGACCCAGATCGTCATGAAGATTGCGAGAATCGGCGTTGGTTTGTATGTGCCGATAGATTTTCATATCATCAGCATACACAGAAAGATTAGAATCATTGATGATACCATCAATAACAGCAATTGTTAAGACGAATAGCAAAGGAACAAGGTGACAAAGGAACAATGGAAGAAGAGAATGTCGTAGATAATATTTTCTCAAAAATTTTGGGAGCACATGACAGTTTTGCAATAGGTCTGTAATTAGACCTATTATTTCTAGGTGCTTTTTTATGTAAAGGTATTATGCACCAGTTCTTCCATAACTTTGGAAAAACTGTTTTAGAAATAGAAAGTTGAAAGAGAGTCAAAAGGAGATGAGCCAAAAAGTTCGCGAATTTTTTGATGACAATAGCAGGCAACCCATCGGGTCCAGGAGAATAATCATCTTTAAGATTATGCTACTTTGCTTAGACATCAGCTAATGTTATATCAACAGAAGTCAATGATGTTTGAGCACAGTTCCTTCATGAAGAAAAGTATTCATAGTCTAGTTCATCGTTATGACTTGTGAATGACTGACTGAAGAAATTTGCGAATAGGTTTGCAATTATTTCCGGGTTGTTTGAGGGTTAATCTGAAAAAGTAAGGGTTGATGGGTAGTTGTCAGATTTTCTTTTGATATTAATGAACTTAAAGAAGCTTTTAGGATCCAACAACAATTTAGTTTCAATATGAAAAAGTTAAGACTCATAAAGGTTTTCACAAAGTGCAGAAAAAAGATTGTAGGCGTGAAGATAATTTGTGATGTCAATAGAAAAACGAGAAAGAAAATAAGTATGCCAAAGTTTGTTCCTCCTATTATGAAGTGAGCGTAGTTCTTTATTGTACCAGGGAGGAGATGACGAAAAGTTCTTCTGCCTAGTAAAGGGGACTGATTGTGTGAAGCAGTCAAACATTTTGTCATAAAAGAGAGCAACAGTATTATCAACACTGCCATGAGCATTGTCGAAAATATGTTGGAAATCGATTCTACTGAATAAAATTTCAGGTTTTACAAAATCAATTTTTCGAAAGTCGAAGCTGTACGTGTGCTCAAAGTTTGTGTTTATTATGTTATTGTTGTAAGATATGGTAAGAGATAGAGGAGGATGGTTGAATCTGAAGAGAATACAAGCTGCCTACCAATATTGTTAGTTACTGCACACAACTGGTAAAGGCCGAAGTCTGAAAGACAGCTAGTAAAGAGACTTTCTTTTCCAGATGTGGCATTTGTAGGAAAATAGTAACAATCGTCATCTAACAGAACCCTTTGCAGGCTGGGAAGATAAAAGTCCCCCAGAAATATAACGGTGTCAGATGGATCAATAAGATCAAATAGTGAATCGATTGCGTCTATTGCAAGTTGATAACTATTCACGGGTTGAGAGGGGCGACCGCAGATAATGAATATGTTTCGTTTTGCAATACAAAGTTTGGCACAAATAAATTCAAAGTTAGCGGTATGGGAATTTTTTACAAATGTTGGATCGAAGCGATTATGAATAGCAAGAAGGACACCACGACCTGAGGTGAGATCGACTTTATCGATTCCATAGTCTCTGAACACCACGAATTAAGACGCAAAGACCTCAGAATCCTTCGAAAGTCCTGGGTAAGAGTAGTCTCTGTAAGAGAAAAAATATCGTAGAGTACCTTAAGAGAGTTAAGAAACACTGTAGAGATTTTGGTGCGTAGTCCTCTTACGTTTTGGCAGTAAAATAGAGCAAAATTAGAATTTCAATTATTAAATAACAATTTTTGATACTTACACAGTTAAGGTTCGAACCCACGTCCCCCGCATGACAGTCGGAAAAGTAGGGTTCGTTTCGACTTGACAGTGCCAGTTTCGTGTTGTATGGGTTTTTCGTTCAAGTCGCAGCTCTGTACATCGCTATATTCTTCTACACTCTAGCTGGTCAGCCGCTTTTTGTTCGGAACCGCTTAACCGCTGCTAGCAGAGATAATTCAAGGCCGTTTTCTATACGCAAGCTGTGATCCTGTGAGACAATAAATCAATCACTGAAATTTCGTGAAATTTGTAAAGGTTTTGTATTTTGATGACGTCACTTTGTCGAGGTTTAGATTGAATACATATGTTTTCATTCAATCTTGTCGTATTGCCTTAAGGTAGACTTGCCTTAAGAATCGAAGTGGTTCTATTTTATAACTATTTTTTCATAATTTATCGAAGTGACATACATAAAAAGCTTTTTATGTTTATATTTTAATGCTTAGCTGAGTTTGAAAAATGTAATTTTTTATTATGTGCTCACTAAGATTTGCATCTTTTTTGTATTTTAATTATTAGTTGTTAAAACAAACACTTAAAAATATTAAAAAGTTTATTTTGCATTAATTTCGAATCACATGACTACCGCTGGCTGCTGGTTTTTTTTTATTTTGTTTTTTTTTTTTTTCCAAGAATTGTACAAAATCAAATTTTTGCCGATTTTGTTTTTTTTTTTATTTTTCCTTTCTGTTTTCGCTTGAATTTGTTAATATCTCTTGTAAAAGCGGCTCTTCAATATTTATGTTCTGTTTTGTGCGCAGTATTGAGCGGCTTTTCATTGGTGCTGGTTGCGTGTTAAGCTATACGAGTTTTTGTAACAGTTTTTGTAACAGAGTTTTTGTACGCTGTATTAAACAGAAAAAATAAAAAAAAATAATTTTTATAAATTGAATAGATTTTTAACGCTTTATATAATTATGACTGTGACATCGTTTTCCTTAATAAAAAAAGCAGGTATTGTTAAATGAGCTGAATAGAAGTTTTGTAATCGCTTTAATGATAATTATTACATTAAAAGTGCGATTTTTTGTGTTTTATTTAAACAAAAAAAAAAATTGAATTTGTAAAAAAGAACAAAAACATTTAGAAATGATGCTATTCATTCATATAATCAAAATTTCTAACTAAAAACTTAAACCTTTTTAAGTTAAACGGAATGATTTGCAAAAAACTCAATCAAAGTGAATTGCTTCTTTCTACAGAGCTTAAAACCAAACATAAAATTGAATTGCCAGTGCTTAAAAATATGATTATTTTGGCTATTTTTTACTTTTTAGAACATAAAGTATGTGTTTAACTGTTAGCGTTTTTGTTTATACAACCATTACTTCACAAAAGGTTGATTGAAGGTATTACCTTCAACCAGCAGCTTTTAGATACATGCGTACCGTGCAATACGTAAAAGTCAGCTTTTTTTTAATTGGCTTCGTTATAGTTCTATCAATATTTGTTTAAGAAACTTTAACTTTAAATTTAATTAAAAAAATTTGTTTTTTTTTACTAAAAATATTCAAAATTTTTTTTTCTGGCTATGATCTGAAATATTGTCACTTTAAATTCAAAACGACGTTTCAGTAGCTATTTTTAATTTATAAATGTTATAAAAAAGGCATATATTTTAAATTTGAATCTTAGTAAAAATAATATCTAAATATTATTTTGGCGATCATAGTTGCAAATATAGCAAGAATGTTTATTTTAATCGAATTCATTTCAAGTCAATCAAAAAATCGATTTTGAATATTTTTTTTTTTTTTGTTTTGGCTTTCTGGGTTGAATGTGACGATTTAATTAAGTATTATTTAAAATTCATGCGAAAGTTTGTGCGAAGTCCAGTTACAAATACCAAATATTTGTGGTATTTTAGCTAAAAATGTTATTTTGCTGTACGCTCATACATATAAATTAGATTGCAGATCCCTCCAATCAAAAGACATTTCTTTTTTAAAATAAGCATAAATGTGGTGTATCAAATTTTAGCTCTAGCTGTTGAGTTTTGAGATAATTTATAAAAATCAAAGCATAAAATAGAAAGCAAACTACAATATATCTGTGTCGATATGTAATAACAGCTAAAGCCTGTTTTAAAGTTGAAATATTTAAAATTTTTTTTCATCGCCACATAAGTTGTATGCAAGTTTCCAAGATCCTGAGTATGCACTAATGAATCATATATCCTTGGAAAGGAACATTAATTTCTCGTCAAACAGCATGCATAACATACCCAGTTTGATTTCGGATATCAAGTTTTTTAGTTTAAAGTTAGTACAATGAACCAATCTTTCACTACTTCAAAAAAAAATCATTTACCATTCCAACAGGTGCATTAACTTAATGTCCAAAAAGTGTGCATAACATACCAAGTTTGTACATCAAGAGTTAGGTTTTTTTATTTATTCCAAGTAAGTGCTTTGAATATTATAAAAACACTCTGACGCCGGTAGCCGGTTTATTCCGCGCAGGCCAACAGTGCAGTGTTGCCAAGTCAGTGCTATAAGCATTAATATATATCAACTGATTTTCGGTCTATTTAGATCAACTGCTTTTTGGTATATTTTTCACTAGATAAAAAACCACTTAATTTTGTGTATTTCCATTTTAGTTTTAGTATTTCTTGCACTTTCTGATTGTACACTCAGAAAAAAGTTCAACTTTATAAAATCAAAGAACACAAGTTTTTATTTTAAAAATCTGAAATTACTTTAATAGTTAGGAACATTTATTTTGAAACAAAAGTTTTAACATTTGTTTGAAGAAATCAAGAATTTAAATTTAAAAGTAAAAATTGTTTTATAAAAATGTATATAAATTTATCAATTCTTTTCATAAAACGCTATCAAATGCTTATAATTTTAAAGTTTGATTTACATAAAAACAATACTGAAAATTCTGCATTCATATAACTAGCAAATACTGTCATCAATAACGAATTTACTGGCATTAAATCACAAAAAAGGCATAATTTTGAAAACAATGCGTACATACTTATTTGTTATGTATCCAAAAATATATTATATATATATTTGTGATTATGTGTGAAGTGGAACCTAAAAGTGTTTTATTATTAAATATTTTTTGCTTTCGAACTTGATTTGAATAATGAGGACCATTACCAACGACAAGCATATTAAAAACTTACGGCATATTCTCGGCAAAATACCTCATTTCGAACTTCATTTCCTGTAAACATGTTATCCTTGACGCCAAAATAAGTCCAACATTTGTTCCGTAAAATTGTATAATATTTTTTCAAAACTAAAGCCTAGTACTTTGTTCAGTTTCATGTGAAATTTCACTCGAATCTCCTTGCAAAAACCAATAGCTGTGAAATACGAGTGAAAATTTTCACAACATGTTCATCAAAGAAGTACTATGTTCCGCTGTGAAATAAACTCGCAACATTTCTCTTGCAACATTTTTTCACTACAATTTAATTGAACTGCCTATTTATTTTGATGTAAAAAGTAACCGTTGTCGTAAATTTTTCGTTTTATATATTTGTGTTTTTTTTTTTTTAAAGTAAAGCATGACTTTCTCAAATTTTCTCAGAATATATGAATATTTGTCAGAATTTTCACGCAACAAAAAATTTCACGCAACCGAACAGAGTACTAAGGCTTAAGGAAAAAACAAGTAAAGAAAGTCTAAAGTCGGTCTAGGCCGACTATGAAATACCCTAAACCCACTTTTCAAAAACAAAAAATTTTTATTGTAAATGGGCGTCTCCAAGGGCGGATGAAGCCTATATTTTATATGCATTTAAATGTTGATGAAAATTTTACACATACCATTTTTTATTCCTGTAGCTCACAGTTAATGCCTTTATTGTGCTTTCCCTATTGGAGGTGGGCGTGTTCATGGACGGAATACTTCCAATTTTTGAACACACCTTAGTTTTGGTATAAAATACATGCTTACCAAATTTAATTTCTCTATGACAAACATAACCTTATTTATTGAGTTTTCAACTTTTTGGGTTATATGGGAGGTAGGCGTGTCCGTAGGCGGATGACGTCCATTTTTCAAAACCATCTTTTTCTTGTCATAAAAAACATACGTTCCAAATTTTAGCTCTGTAGGTTAAACAGAGGCTTATTTATTGCGTTTTCAATTTTTGGGTTGTATTGGAGGTGGGCGTGTCCGTAAGCAGATGACGTCCATTTTTCGAAGACATCTTTGTGTTTGTATAAAACACATACATATCAAATTTTATTGTTGTAGGCTAATTATGAGCTGAGTTATGCAGTTTTCAATTTTCGCGTTGTATGGGAGGTAGGCGTGTCCGTGAGCGGATGATGTCCACTTTTCAAAACCATCTTTTTTTTGTTACAAAAAACATATGTGCCAAATTGTAGCTCTTTCGGTTAAACACAAGCTTATTTATTGCGTTTTCAATTTTTGGGTTGTATGGGAGGTGGGCGTGTTTGTATAAAACACATACATATAAAATTTTATTGTTGTAGGCTAATTATGAGCTGAGTTATGCAGTTTTCAATTTTCGCGTTGTATGGGAGGTAGGCGTGTCCGTGGGCGGATGATGTCCACTTTTCAAAACCATCTTTTTTTTATTACAAAAAACATATGTGCCAAATTTTAGCTCTTTCGGTTAAACACAAGCTTATTTATTGCGTTTTCAATTTTTGGGTTGTATGGGAGGTGGGCGTGTTTGTATAAAACACAAACATATCAAATTTTATTGTTGTAGGCTAATTATGAGCTGAGCTATGCAGTTTTCAATTTTCGCGTTGTATGGGAGGCAGGCGTGTCCGTCGGCGGATGATGTCCACTTTTCAAAACCATGTTTTTTTTATTACAAAAAAACATATGTGCCAAATTTTAGCTCTTTCGGTTAAACACAAGCTTATTTATTGCGTTTTCAATTTTTGGGTTGTATGGGAGGTGGGCGTGGCCGTGAGCGGATGACGTCCTTTTTTCGAAGAAATCTTAGTGTTGATACAAAACACATACACACCAAATTTTATTGTTGTAGGCTTTTCATGAGCTGAGTTATGCAGTTTTACATTTTTGCGTTGTATGGGAGGTAGGCGTGTCCGTGGGCGGATTCCAAAAATATTCAATAGTGCAGATCCTTGAGTACATGTGACCATGTGTACCAAGTTTCATCTAATTATCTCAACTCCTTCTTCTTATCCTGTGTATACGGACAACACACAGACGGACGGACGGACGGACGGACGGACGGACGGACATGGATAGCTCGACTCACGTGGTGACGCTGATCAAGAATATATATACTTTTCTATACCGGACTCGCTTCGTTCTGTGCGTTACAAACGTTTGCACAAAGTTAATATACCCTGACCTTTCAGGTTTAGGGTATAATGAAATCATCAACAAATGTTTTTTGATTGAAAGTTGTCCATTAGTATATAAAAATCAGAGATCTGCACAAGCAAAGAGATATTTTAAAGAATGGACTTGAATTTTATTTGATGTATTTATAATACATGTGAATATGATAAAAACAAGTAAAGAAAGTCTAAAGTCGGTCTAAGCCGACTATGAAATACCCTAAACCCACTTTTCAAAAACAAAAAATTTGTATTGTAAATGGGCGTGTCCGTGGGCTTATGAAGCCTATATTTTATGTGCATTTAAATGTTGATGAAAAATGTACACATACCAAGTTTTATTCCTGTAGCTCACAGTTAATGCCTTTATTGTGCTTTCGCTATGGGAGGTGGGCGAGATTTTGGACGGATTACTCCCAATTTTTGAACACACCTTTGTTTTGTTATAAAATACATACATACCAAATTTAATTTCTCTATGACAAACATAACCTTATTTATTGAGTTTTCAACTTTTTGGGTTATATGGGAGGTAGGCGTGTCCATAGGCGGATGACGTCCATTTTTCAAAACCATCTTTGTCTTGTCATAAAAAACATATGTGCCAAATTATAGCTCTTTAGGTTGAACACAGGCTTATTTATTGCGTTTTCAATTTTTGGATTGTATGGGAGGTGGGCGTGTCAGTGAGCGGATGACGTCCACTTTTCGAAGACATCTTTGTGTTGGTATAAAACACATACATATCAAATTTTATTGTTGTAGGTTAACTATGAGCTGAGTTATGCAGTTTTCAATTTTCGCGTTGTATGGGAGGTAGGCGTGTCCGTGGGCGGATGATGTCCATTTTTCAATACCATCTTTGTTTTGTAATAAAAAACATATGTGTCAAATTTAAGCTCTGTAGGTTAAACACAGGCTTATTTATTGCGTTTTAAATTTTTGGGTTGTATGGGAGGTGGGCGTGGCCGTGAGCGGATGACGTCCATTTTTCGAAGACATCTTTGTGTTGGTATGAAACACATACACACCAAATTTTATTGTTATGGGCTTATTATGAGCTGAGTTATGCAGTTTTAAATTTTTGCGTTGCATGGGAGGTAGGCGTGTCCGTGGGCGGATTCCAAAAATATTCAATATTGCAGATCCTTGGGTGCATGTGATCATGTGTACTTAGTTTCACGCAATTATCTCAACTCCTTCTTCTTATCCTGTGTTTACGGACAACACACAGACGGACGGACGGACGGACATAGATAGCTCGACTCACGTGGTGACGCTGATCAAGAATATATATACTTTTCTATACCGGACTCGCTTCGTTCTATGCGTTACAAACGTTTGCACAACGTTTGTAACGCATTTCAACGTTCAGGTTTAGGGTATAAAAATTAACAAGAAGTGCTTAAAAAAAAATTCTTAAAATACAAAACTATATTTCTTCCTTCAAGTCTTAATCCTTTTAAATTTATGATTTCTTCCTTTTTGGCTTAAAACTGTTGAATTTTGTTACACAATTGTGTTTTCTTATTCGATTTTTTTTTGTTTTTTAAATAATATTTATAATATAATATTTTTAATATTTATAATATATATTATATTTATAATATAAATTTTTTTTCTACAATAATATTTTGATTTAAAAAAAATTTTTTTTCGGTTGAATACTAGTTATTTTTTAAAGCCTATTTTTGTTTTCCCTTTTTGGTTTGAGAATTTTTAAGTTTTGTTGCAAAAAAAAATTTTTTTAAATAACTTTATTTTCTTTTTTTTTTCAAAATACTTCGTTTTGCTTCAAAAATAATTTAATTATTCCATTCAAACAAAAAAAAAAATTCCATTTGAAATGAAAAAAAAATTCTTTTCCCTTGAGCAATCGAAATTTTCTAAAAAACTAAGTTCACCAACAAAATTAATTAAGTTTTCTTTAAATCTTAGTATTAAATGTTTTAGGAAACAAAAGGATACTTTTTAAGCAATATTGTTTTTTTGCAAAAAATATTCACTCAGATAAAACGAATCATAAATAAACCATCAAATTGTGTTTTTCTTAAGAACTATTTCGTTCTATTGAAGAGCTTGAAAATATTTTGCACTCTTAAATAAAATAATGTTAAAAGATAAAAAAAAATTAAAACTTTATTTAATTTTCATAAATATAAATTAAATAATGAAAGGTTAAATCTGTGTCAACAAGGAATAACCATTAAAGTCAAGCTAGGACAAAATTAGGCTTTTACTTTCATTGCATTCCTTGCAACAAAATACACTAGTCTTATCTAAACAGCAAAAGTCTGGATTCCCTGATTTTAGGTAGTGATTTTAATCTCTACAATGTTCTTCTGAAATCCTGAAAAATGATCCAGGCTGTTTGACACAGAAATATTTTTAAAGATAATTATTTTTTTTTTGGTACAAAAATTGTGTTTTTATTTCATTTCAATCTAAAAATAATCACAAAATTCTGAATATAACTTCAAAGATTATTTTAAGTGCTTTTTTTGTCAAAATTACTCGGATTTACTCGTGAGTCGGTGTTTTTTGGTTTGAAATTGTTGAGGATAATGATATATGAGAGAATGAACTTCTTGGTACACCTAGAGAAGTTAAGGGCCCATTCAAGTTTTTTGGTGACCAAAAATAAATTTTATTTTTTTACATTTTTCGAATGCATAACATTGTAAAAATATTCTCAAAACAATAAAAAAGTATTTCTTAAGACATTATATAATTATAAGAATAAATCAAAAATTACCGAAAATAAACAGTCTCTCTACAATAAAACTTTTATTGTAGGTTTTTTCCTTTAAAAAAACTTTAATGGGATTTTAACAGAGCGTCTATTGATAGTGGTAGGGCGGGCCCACAATCATTCTAAGGAGTGATTGTGGTCTAAGTAAGCGGCTGTGCATCTCATGTATGATGGACTTTGAGTTGCCTGTGTAACTTTTGGCTGGCTTGTGTGGACGACACAGTAAGTATTGCTGTGGGCTACCGGCAGATATTCTCTTTTCAGAGAGTTATCTTGATTTGTTGTATGTCGGTTTAACATACGGTCTCCTCTAGTGTTGCCACGGTTTGTCCCGTATTTTCAATAATTTAAATAAATGTCATATTTATACAAACATGCGGAAATATATACCGATACTTTCAGAAAAAAAGTGTAAGCAAACCATTATAAATAACTGTTATAGTTTCATTTCTTATTATTTTCTACGTAAAATCTTCATTTTCACTTCAAATCGAAACATGGCTTCATAATCGACATCTCAGCTGAAATAAATTTAAAGATAGTCCAAAAATTTAAGACCAAATTTTTTGCTCAATTCGGCGCAAATCATATATGAGATTTGAATTCCAAGCAATTAACAAATTAGTTATAAAAAAATAATTCACAAAATTTTTAAAAACAGTAGAATTAATTTGTATAAATTATTCTTTATTGGTATCAATTGCCCTTAAAACCGTAAAACGTTCTTGAATTAAAATAGTCGGGTTATGAAGAATCTTGAATGAAAAAAGTATGAAAGTTAAAAATGAAACGATTCGCTTGAAAATAAAAAGATTAAACTGATCATATTGTCGATCAATCGACCTTCCAATTGAACATTTGCATTAGTTAGGGCCAGTTTTTCAGTGCGGGTTTACACTCTAGTCAAATTAAACCGAGGTTAACTCACCAAAATTGGACGTTTTAGCTCGGTTTAAGCAAAAAAAACCAAATCATATGATATTTTAAGTCAATTTAACTTCAACGAATGCTACAATATCTAGTTAAACAGAGTTTTAACGTCCATTTTCGGTGAGTTAAGCTTGGTTTAATTTGACTAGAGTTTAAACCCGCACTGTAAAACTGGCCCTTAGTAATATTAATTTTAAAGATTTTTTGCAAAACGATAAAGTGGGTAGTAGACGAAAATTTCTCATTTCTGAGTACTATTTGAAAGAATTTTGACACAAAAAAATAATGGTTTTATAGAATAAAACAACAAAAAGGCGTGTAGGCTTGTCAGTTAGTACAAAAGGAAAAATTAATTCCAAAAACTCTGAGCTGCAAAATAAAATATTTTTCGATTGGATGCATCATATCTTCTCAAAACTTGGTGCTTTGACAATTTATTCATTTGTTCCGTACAGAGTGCTGTATTGCTGAGTTAAGAAGAGTTGTCCACCTAAACTGTCCACTCCACTTAAACCAAAGATGGCGAATGTAATCACAATATAATCTAATTTGGTACCCTTGAACTCTCAAAGGGAAGCTGTTCGATGCAATGTGTCGGTGCTGGGTTAAAAGCGCTGTAGAATTAAACCTTCACGGTAGTAAAAACAGACTTGTATCACGTATGATACGAGCTCAATCAGCAGCTAAATGTACATTTATTATTTTTATTTTTAATTCTTTATCAATATTTATATATCTTAATCAATATATAAACAATTTTATAAAAATTAAAATTTATTGTTGAAGGTAAATTCCAACACTGCTGTTCATATTATCAATTTCATCTCCGATTTATACTGCCCTCAAAAAATCTGAATATTTGGATGATAAAAATAAGATTTATAAAAAAAGTTCATAAGAATGTTGAAAACTGAAACGTCTCTGTTCAAAAATGTATATTTTGAGAAAAATTCAATTTGTAAAAATGATCAGTTAAATAAATTATCTGAAAATAAATTTGGTAACAAAGTTTATTTTAAAGTAAAAATTTTAAAATTTTTGAAAGTATTTGGGCTTGGCCAATCGAATGGAGAAATAAAAATTGTGGATTTTTAAACAAAAAAAGTTGACTTTTCAATGATTTTTATCAAAGACCACGAAACAAATATAAAAATTTTGACTTTGAATTAAGTTTGTAGATTTGTCCTCAGCCAAAAACTAAAAAAAGACTTGCCTCTGTTCTGAAGAATTTGATTACCTTTCAAACAAATTAAAATCTAGATCCCAAACATAATTTTGTATCTTTTGTTTAAGCGGAGATATAATCCTAACAGTAAAACTTGAGTACAGATTTGGAATTAGCGTTGAAAGCTCACATAGAAATTATATTGAGTTTTCCGGATCCTACACTTTAAGACTTGTATTATTTATTCAAGCATGTCTGAATTTTAGAGCACTGCTATTATTTTGATCGCAGCTGTATGTGTTGTTGTGGATTAAGCCGGATCGAAATTAAGGTTTCGCCGGACACCAGCTCAAAGTGAGAGCGAGACTCTTAAAAAATATTTCTTCATAATTTTTTTTGCGGTTTTGGTTCTCCTGAACCCCTTTTTATATCAAAACATCAAGTTTTGTGCATATAACTTTTTTTTCTTCAGAATGGATACCCAAGACAAACAAAAAAGTAAGGATTTTCATGGTACACAAATATTGGCTAACAAAAATTTTGAAAATTTTGGTCTTTACAAACTCTTTTGAGACGCCAAAAGTCGATATTTCGTCATGTTCGGAAAGATGTTTTCTTTAAACATCTATAAAATATGTATTTTTTTATGATATTTACACGCATTTAAAGGAAACTTATTGGAAAGGTATTGAGCTTTTCTTTTTATCGATATACCATATGGTGTGATTAAGTCAAAACAAGTGCCTCAATCATATTAAATGTGAGAAATTCATATTCAAATGATTTTTTTCAGCTTAAATTATTACTTAATTGACATAATAACTGTTCGATTTTAACAAATCTTGATATTAATGAGTTTTTAGGTATGCAAAACCGAATTCCGACAACCGTTTTTAGTAAAGTATAATACGTATATTTCATGGTACTCACTTTTCATTAAATCAAACCATAGGATACACCTATCAAAAGAAGAGCTCAATACTTTTTCAATAAACTAAAATGCATGAAATACCACGAATAATACATATTTTATAGGTTTTAAAAATAAACACCTCTTCGAATATGAAGAAATATTGATTTTTTGGGGTCTCAAAAGAGAAATGTTTAGCCAATATTTGTGAATTATCAGAATCTTTACTTCTTTGTATATCTTGGGTATGAATTCTGAAGTAAAAAAAAAATTACATGCAAAAAACTTGATTTTTTGGCCAAAAAAAGGGTTCAAGGGCGGTTAATTATTTTAAAGAGATTTAAAATTGATGCTTTTGGCTTACTGGGTTCTGGTTCACTGTGTTTGTGGCTGAAAATCTTTTCAGCAATCAGCATGGTTGTTTCTACGTAGATTCTCAATTATTCAAATTTTATTGTGTACGCAGCGGCATAAAACTATGAATGTTTCTAGAAACTTTCGTCTAAAAGTGTTAATCCATGTTTTTTATTGTTAAAGCTGTTTTATTTGTTTTTTGTATGGCTTCTCTTTTTAAAATAATATTTATTTTGCTTACTTGCTTCTTTTCTTAATATATTTCATTTATGCAAATTTGTTTTTTTTTTTAGGCCCCATTTTTGGTGTTCGTCACTTACAGGTATTCTTTCTGTTTACCTGCTGCGTCTTGGCGTTTCAACAGAAGATCAATGTCTCGGTTGGCATTGTTGCCATGACAAATGCCAACTCAACGAATCCAGATTTTCCAGTATTTGATTTGTTGTTACCAACGAAATAGATATAAAAATAACAGTTTTGTATTGACAGGAATTCGATTGGAATGAGCGAGAAAAATCATTTATACTTAGCGCCATCTTTTGGGGTGGACTCTTAACACAGCTGCCGGGCGGATTTCTATCCAGCCGTTATGGCGCCAAGATGCTGCTGCTCTACTCCACATTAAGCACGTCACTGATAAGCATCATCATACCGTTTACGCTGGCCATAGGCGGTTGGCAACTATTTTGTGTGCTACGATTGCTGCAGGGCGTGTGTCAGGGCGTCATGTGGCCCTGTTTCTACTCACATCTGGCCAAATGGTGTCCGGTTGAGGAACGCAATCGTTTGGGTGGCATCACTCAGACTGGTATGGATGTAGGCACTGCTATTGGATTTGCCGCTAGTGGGCTGTTGGCTGCTTCCGTCTTGGGTTGGCCAAGCATGTTTTATGTGCCGGGTAGCTAGAGCTAGAAACTTTTATGGTATCACATTTTTTTACAAGTATATGCATTATTTTTTAGGTATGCTGGGCATCCTTTGGTCCATACTTTGGCTAATATACGGTGCCAATAGTCCTGAGGAATCCAAAATAATATCAATGGCCGAACTAAAAATGATTCAGTCATCCCAGGAGAAAAAGGCTTTAGAATCAGGCAATGCAGCAGCCATAAATCGTCCTGTGCCACCCGTACCATGGCGTTCTATTATTACATCGGTGCCTTATCTGGTGCTTGCGCTCTGCAAGATCAGTCAGGCGTGCAGTTTTCACACTCTTATGCAGCAGATACCGACCTATATTCATGGCGTCTTTAATTATGACATTAAAATGAACGCTTTGCTGTCGGCGCTACCTTTCTGCTTCATGTGCCTGATGTCTTACGTTTGCCTGATAACAGCCGATATACTGACCAAGTCGAAGGTGGACTTGGCTGTGGTGCGCAAGTCTATAAACTCTTTCGCTTCGTGGGTGCCTGCAGCGGCTTTGGTGGCTCTCGGCTATATCAGTGTTAAAAATGTGACCGGCAGCATTAGTTGTTTGGTTGTGGCTGTGGCTGCGATATCGGCACAAGCCATTGGCAGTTCGTTAAATCATATTGATCTGGCGCCAAATTATGCGGGACTTCTTTACGGACTCTCTGATACACTGATGAGCATTGTTGGAGTTCTGTCGCCCATAGCCGTAAGCTTGGTGGTGACAAATGAGGTAGGCTTCTACTTTCTATTTCCTTATTACAACAAAAACAACAACAACAACTAATTTACTCTCTTTAGGCTGATCGCACTCAATGGCGCACGGTTTATATCACTATTGCTGCAGCTTTGTTTTTAGGAAATTTACTCTATATAATCTTTGGTAAGATGGAGACCCAACCATGGAATGATCTGACTGTTGAAACAGTTATGGACGAAAAACCTACAGTTACTGTGGTGCCAAAGATGGAACAAAAAACTGGCAAAGAACACGAAGTTACACAGCAGGCAGCTGAGACGCAATCCAATGAAAATTTTAGGACTTTGACATGATCTATACTATAATTAAGTTCTGTACATAATTTGAATGTTATATGTTTATTTACGGTTACAACAGTAACCGTTTAGTAGTGTGTTTATTGAAGTGCTGCCTAAAAGTATGCATTGTTAAGCTGTTGTTAAGCTTATAAAAAGTGTTGCCATTTTACAATAAGATATGAGTTAATCTCTTAAAAAGGCATATAAAATAAATATGCTGTCGTTCGCTAGCTTGAACGTTAGTAAACCGTGTCTTTAAAATTTAAATTGTTCAACAATTGCAAAAATGAATCTTCAAATATATATAAACTATTCCTCAATGGCAGGGCCTTTCAGAGCCCATGAGTCGTGTAACCCGGGGCACGAGCTTGTTGGTAAATGAACTAGAGGCGTTCCTAGGCTTGGTTTCACCCGGGGCGGATACCCATGGTGTCACCCCTATAAGAAATTTTTAAATCCAATTAGAAACCAATTCGATGAGATTTTGTGTTTTTATTATATCCTTTATGTTTTCCGAATAAAAACAACAGATGACAAAGAATAACAAATTGTTAAAAAAACAGAAAAAATATTACATTTTGAAAAATTTTTGTTTTTATTGTAGTAAAATGCGATTTTAAAGAATTTAATAACTGTTATTTGAACTTTTTTGGTTTTAAACTTAGAAGCGCCGCAGGCAAAAATTTTGTATTAAAATCGCGCGATTTTAAATCATTTAATTTATCGCCTGCACCGAAAAATTTGACCACTCAATTTGTAATAAAATATTTTATTTTTTACAAATTAAATGATTAAAAAGAGGGTTAAAAGTTATTATTGCAGGCGAAACCTTTTTATTGAAAATGTCGTGATTGTTATATTTAACAAAAATTGCAAAAATGGTTGAAATTGTTCAGTTCCTAAGGGTAGTTTCCTTGGTTACATTTCCTATATTAATTTTTTACATTATTTTGTATGGGAGATGCATGCCAAAGTTGGCCGATCTTAACAAAATTTGGTCAAACAGCAGACAATTAGAGAAATTGATGTGCACTGAAAATGATAGAAATTGATAAGACCTTAGGGGTACCTCCCTTGCATGTATATTTAAATTTTACATAATTTTATATGAAAGTAACCCGATCCTAACGAAACTCAGTGAGAATGCTAGACATAAAGATAATAGATGTTTATTGAAAATTACAGAAATTAGTAAGACTTTATTTTTTATCCTGCATAATTTTCTTGTTTATGAAAAGGTTCAGATAATATTTTGAAAGTCAAAAGTTAATACTTCAAATAAAATTTCAAAAAAGTTTCGCTTAAATCCAAGAATCCGTTATTTTTTTTGTTGAAGATTTTAAAGACATCGCCCATTCCACGCATAACGCAATACTTTTTTTCAAAAATTGACCTCATGGCTTTCGATTTGTTTTGTTTTTGGGCTATAGATTCCTATTAAAATTCTAAGAATATAAGTTAATTTATTTTTTTTTATCGCTTTTTTTTAACATCAAAAGCAATTTAATGATGGAGCTTTTATATGTTTTTTCGCAATTTCAATTTTTGTGCACATACCTTATCATTTTGAGACACTTTATCGTTTATAAATTTTGATGACCTTACACTTGACCTTGGTATAAAAAACTGATAAAAACCGAAAAAAAAATAAAAAAACACAAATTATTTTTTTAACTTGTATTCGCATAAAATTAAAAAAAATGTTTATTGCCATATTAGAAATTATTAAATTCTAATTGGTTTTGCAGCAAAAAAATTTTAAAATCGGTCTTAAAACAAAAAAGTTACGATGGTTACTCTGACGCTCTATCCATACTTGTCAACCCATATAGATCATTGTATTTTTTTTATTGATAGAGCGTCAGAGTAACCATCGTAACTTCTTTGTTACAAAACCAATTAGAATTTTTGCTGCAAAACCAATTAGAATTTAATCATCTCTAATATAGCAATCAAATTTTTTTTTAATTTTATACGAATACAAGTTAAAAAAATAATTTGTGTTTTTTTATTTTTTTTTCGGTTTTTACCAGTTTTCCATACCAAGGTCAAGTGTAAGGTCATCAAAATTTATGAATAAAATGTTGGTCTTAACAAAATAAATCATTTTGCAGAATAAATTTTCGAACATCTTGCCATTATAAAATTTATAAACGATAAAGTGTCTCAAAATGATAAGGTATGTGCACAAAAATTGAAATTGCGAAAAAAACATATAAAAGCTCCATCATTAAATTGCTTTTGTTGTTAAGGCAACATTCCTTTTCAAATTTAAAAAATAAAAAATCAAACAAAAATTATGCTTTTTTTGAGATATTAGCAAATACATTTTTTTTTTAATTGGTTGGCAACCCTTACAACCAAAATTTTAAAATTATATATTTTTTCCGAAAAGTTCTTTCCAATACCTTTCCAACGGTACCTTATTTATAAAAATTGGATAAAAGCTGACGTAGATACAATTAATTGAAAATTTCCCGATTCTGTCGTTTTCGGACGATTTGCAGAATTGAGAGGTCCATAACTTTTCAACGAATGGCGATAAAAAAAATAAATGAACTTATATTCTTAGAATTTTAATAGGAATCTATAGCCCAAAAATAAAACAAATCGAAAGCCATGAGGTCAATTTTTGAAAAGAAGTATTACGTTGTGCGTGGAATGGGCGGTCTGGATTCTGAGGAAAATGGTCACACACACTCAGAAATAAACACATATCTTACTCCGGTGAAAATTTTCTCTATTTTCGATAATAGCAATTTTCTCTTTTTCAAATAAAATTTTCACCTTTTCGAAGAAATATTTTTTCACTTCTACGAAATGGAAATATTTCAATGTCTCTGATAATGATAAATATTTTTCTCGCACAAAAAAATTCTCATATATAGAGAATAAATTATTTATTATTTTGAATAAATTTATATATTTATTTTTAAGAATTTTATAAAATTTATTTATTTTATTTATAAAAAATGCACTATGAAAAGTATATTCTTCAATAAAAACAAATGTTTTCACAAAAATAAAAAGGTCTTTTCTCTTAAAACGATATATTTTTATATATTTCTCTTTTTCATAGAAGCTTTTTATCATTTTTAGGATCACATTTGGAGAAAGACATTCTCTGGAGCAAAGTCTATAGACGTTTACACTATAGACCATTTTTCTCTAAATATGATGCCTTTTATATCATATTCCGAGAAACTTTTTTCTGAGTGCAGTTTGAAAAGTAATTTCGAGAAAAATGCGTTTAAAGTTTTTCTTAGTATTCATTTAATATGCAATTTTATCTCATAAAAATTCCAATTTTAAAAAATTCTATAAGCATCGATTCGATTTTTGGATTGCTTTCGTTCAACTTCGGTTTTGGTCGATACTGTTCGGTTAATTTTTTTCATCTGTAGCTTCTGCTCGTATTCGTTAAGCTTCTTTTTTTTTGTTAGTCTTTGATTCTTGACTTCGTTTGCCTTCGGCTCATTCCTTGAATTTTGTCGAAAGAACTTTGAAAAGCATAAGATCTATTTCAGTAACAGATACCAGATATGCTTACCAAGTTTTATCAAAATTGGTTCATCCGTTTTGAAGTGAATGAGCCAAACATACTTGAT
This sequence comes from Tetanocera ferruginea, assembly GCA_958299015.1. NCBI lineage: Eukaryota > Metazoa > Arthropoda > Insecta > Diptera > Sciomyzidae > Tetanocera > Tetanocera ferruginea. The sequence continues at coordinate 38,452,260 of OY282640.1, forward strand.
TGAATGAAGCGCCCTCTCACGGAAGTTTTCTGGAATTTAAATAGCCTCAATTCTGTTACAGGGTCAAGTTATTTCACGTACCAAATTTTAGTAAAATCGCTGAAGTCATTTGGGAGTTATTGAGTCTTAACAATTTACTACTTAAAGTGTCCTCTTGCGGAATCTTGTCTTTGGAATTTTTTATAGCCTATGTTTTATCTTGGTTGCAGTTTAACGTTCATTCTAAATTTCATTGAAATCGGTTCAGGCGTTTAGGAGTTTTTTATTTTTTAAAACGCATGCTTAAAGCGCCCTCTTACAGAAGTCTTTGGAATTTTTTAAAGCCCATGTTATCTTGGGTGCAGTCGAACCTTCATACGAAGTTTCATTGAAATCGGCCAGGCGTTTAGGAGTTATCAAAGACTGCCACGCCCACATATTTCTGCCCACTTTTTTACCTTTGCTTTATATTGGTTGCAGTTGAATCTTGATACCAAATTTCATTGCAATCGGTCCAGGAGTTTAGGAGTTATTGAGTCTTAAAAACGCTTTACTTAAAGCGCCCTCTTACGGTCTTTGAAATTTGAATTTTGAGTCTTAAAAACGCTTTACTTAAAGCGCCCTCTTACGGTCTTTGGAAGTCTTTGGAATTTTTTATGAGCTATGTTTTATCTTCGGCACAGTTGAACCTTCATACCAAGTTTCATTGAAATCGGCCAGGCGTTTAGAAGTTATTATGGAGTGCCACGCCCACAGACTTGCGTCCACTTTTTTACACCCCCTATGTTCTTTCTCTTTATCAAACGTACTTGGTGTCCAAATTTCAGTTCAATCGAATAAACAGTTCGCCAGCCTATACGGAACAGACAGACAGACAGACAGACAAACATTTGATTTTATATATCTGATTTTGTTTTATATGTTTTCGTTTGGTCAGATTATTTTCAATTTATTTTATACTAACATATATCATTAAATATTTATTTTAATAAAAAATGCCTTATGAATTGATATATATTGTAACTTTTAAAATTTATGGGCAAAGGACAAGTGGGAGATCATTATATATATAAAATTTTTATTTGCCCTAATAAGACAAACATTTTTGTTGAAAATTTTGTATAAATATCTCAAACGGTATAGAAGTTTTGAACGATTCATGCCCTCATGACATACGTATGTATGTCAGAAAAAATTAAGATTGCGAAAAAACTTATTATTTGACCACCGCAATTTTTTGTTGGTCGGAAGTTTACGTATTCTGCTTTAAAAATTACAAAAAAAACGAAAGGTCCACTTTTTTAGATATGACGAAATTAAATGATTTTCAAATAGTTGACAACTATAGCATAAAAATTCCAAAAATATTTCTTTTTTAAATCGCTTTTTAATAGCTTTCTTCTCCGCTTAATACTTCATTTACAAAAATAGGGTAACAGATGATGGAGATATGATTTATTGGAAATGAATCTATTTTCATGATTTTTACTTTTATTAAAATGTGGTATCTCCATAACATGGTTTCTCGAAAAAATGGCGAAAAAAAACATATAACTTACATTGATATAAATGAAAAAAAAAGCACATTTGAACAAAATTTCAAACCAATCGAAGAGCATGAAGCCAATCACGACTTGTATTGGGCGTGGAATGCCCGTATTGGGAAAATATTGACATTTTATTTAACTTTTTAAAATGGAATTATAATAAAACATGTGACTTTTGTTTTACGATTGTTTTATATACAATAGAAAATTAATATAAATGTAAGCAGTACAACATTTTTACAGTATTCCGAAAAGAGTTTTAAGGCTTGTATTGATTTGGTAGTTTTGTATACATTTTGGTAGTTATACCCTAAACCTGAAAGGTCAGGGTATATTAACTTTGTGCAAACGTTTGTAACGCATAGAACGAAGCGAGTCCGGTATAGAAAAGTATATATATTCTTGATCAGCGTCACCACGTGAGTCGAGCTATCTATGTCCGTCCGTCCGTCCGTCCGTCCGTCTGTGTGTTGTCCGTATACACAGGATAAGAAGAAGGAGTTGAGATAATTGGATGAAACTTGGTACACATGGTCACATGTACCCAAGGATCTGCACTATTGAATATTTTTGGAATCCGCCCACGGACACGCCTACCTCCCATACAACGCAAAAATTTAAAACTGCATAACTCAGCTCATAATAAGTCTACAACAACAAAATTTGGTATGTGTGTGTTTTATACCAACGCAAATACGTCTTCGGAAAATGAACGTCATCCGATCACGGACACGCCTACCTCCCATACAACCCAAAAATTGAAAACGCAATAAATAAGAATGTGTTTAACCTACAGAGCTAAAATTTGGCACGTATGTTTTTCATAACGAAACAAAGATGGTTTAGAAAAATGGACATCGTCAGCCCACGGACACGCCTACTTCCCATACAACGCAAAAATTGAAAACTGCATAGCTCAGCTCATAATTAGCCTACAATAATAAAATTTGATATGTATGTGTTTCATACCAACACAAATATGTCTTCGGAAAATGGACGTCATCCGATCACGGACACGCCTACCTCCCAAACAACCCAAAAATTGAAAACGCAATAAATAAGCATGTGTTTAACCTACAGAGCTAAAATTTGGCACGTATGTTTTTTATGACAAGACAAAGATGGTTTTTGAAAAGTGGGTTTTTACTTGTTTTTTTTTAATGTGGTTGGTAGCAAAATATTTTTTTCGATGGCAACCCTGCATATAAAACAGACATGAGCTTCCAGTAGCTCAATTAGCTCAGTTGGCTCAGCTACAAATTTGTTTTGTTTTTTCAACTTTGTGTTTGCACATTTGTAAAAACAACAACGCGTGCAAAAAACAACAACAACACGTACAAAGAATAGCAACAAAACCGACGTTCACCAAAATTCTAACTTGCTAACAACAACAAATGCGTGCAAAGCCAAGCAAGCCTTCCTCGATTGCGCTGCGCTTGAAATGTTTGTACATGTGTAGCACAAAACGCACATGATTTGTTTTTGATTTGCTGGTTATTTGTTTTTTTTTTGCAACGATGAGCAAAAGCAAATATGAAGACAATTTTGTGTTTGTTTTAAAAAACAAAAACCTTGGCTCACTAAATTTATTTTCCTGCTCATGACTGATATAAAAGATAAAATAACGAATAGAATATGGAAGCGGCTAATTTTGTTTCTCTCAGACATGGCATATTTTTAGGGTGCATTTAATAATAACTGTAGTTTGTTTTGCATAAGTTATTGAATTGCTTTTATTTGCTTTGGTTCAAAGCTTTTTTTGCCTGGTTTTAATTGAATGCTAACGTTCATGTGTTACAACTCAAATCGCATTCATAGCTTATAATTTTATTTTTATACCCTACTTAAACCTGAAAGGTCAGGGTATATCACCTTTGTGCAAACGTTTGTAACGCATAGAACGAAGCGAGTCCGGTATAGAAAAGTATATATATTCTTGATCAGCGTCACCACGTGAGTCGATCTATCCATGTCCGTCCGTCCCTCCGTCCGTCCGTCCGTCCGTCCGTCCGTCCGTCCGTCCGTCTGTCCGTCTGTGTGTTGTCCGTATACACAGGATAAGAAGAAGGAGTTGAGATAATTGGATGAAACTTGGTACACATGGTCAAATAGACCCAAGGATCTGCACTATTGAATATTTTTGGAATCCGCCCACTGACACGCCTACCTCCCGTACAACGCGAAAATTTAAAACTGCATAACTCAGCTTATAATTAGCCTACAACAATAAAATTTGGTATGTATGTGTTTTATATTAACACAAAGATGTTTTTGAAAAATGGACGTCATCCGCTTACGGACACGCCCACCTCCCATACAACCCAAAAATTGAAAACGCAATAAATAAGCCTCAGTTTAACCTACAGAGCTATAATTTGGCACATATGTTTTTTGTAACAAAAAAAAGATGGTTTTGAAAAGGGGACATCATCCGCTCACGGACACGCCTACCTCCCATACAACGCGAAAATTGAAAACTGCATAACTCAGCTCATAATAAGCCTACAACAATAAAATTTGATAAGTATGTGTTTTATACAAACACAAAGATGTCTTCGAAAAATGGACGTCATCCGCTCACGGACACGCCCACCTCCCATACAACCCAAAAATTGAAAACGCAATAAATAAGCCTCTGTTTAACCAACAGAGCTAAAATTTGGCACGTATGTTTTTTATGACAAGACAAAGATGTTTTTGAAAAATGGACGTCATCCGCCTGCGGACACGCCTTTTTCCCATACAACCCAAAAAGTTTTAAACTCAATAAATACCCAATAAACATTGTGGCGAGGGGTGATTCGTTGACGAATCGCTTGTAAATAGTTTTTTCGTATTATTTTCGAATAGTTTGGTTTTGTCTGAATCAGAGGTTGGCTGGATGCTTAAAGAAAGCACCGTTTAAAATTGCTTTGTTAAATAGCAGAAATACTTTGTTTAACAATTTAAACAAAAAAATTTCAAAGAATTTATTTTTGTTTTGTTTCAAAAAACATCAATAAAACATTTCAATAAAATTATGCTGAATGTCGGTTTTAACATTGAAGTGTGTTTAAAATCGAGATAAGTTGACGGTTGATGAGTTGAGAAGAGTTGACGGGCAAATATATATAAAACTTCCAGATTTTTTTATTTTTTTTTTTTTTTTGCTTTTTGAACTTTGGTGATTCGTTTAAGAGTTGCTTCTATTAAATTGGAAGATTTGTTAACGAATTGCTTATTTGATATAGGAACATTCGTTAATGAATAAATTTTCTAAGAATTGGCGACTCGTTCACGAATTGCTTTTGTCGGTTTGAACGATTCGTTTACGAAGGAGGAATTTCTCCCGTTCACGATATTATAAATGAATTTTATATGATAATTGCTATTGAATGAAATGAACGAGAAAGCAATTCATTAACGATATCATAAGTGAATCATTTTGTTTGTTGGGTAAGGTTATGTTTGTCATAGAGAAATTAAATTTAGTGTGCATGTATTTTATACCAAAACTAAGGTGTGTTCAAAAATTGGAAGTAATCCGTCCATGAACACGCCCACTTCCCATAGCGAAAGCACAATAAAGGCATTAAATGTGAGCTACAGGAATAAAACTTGATATGTGTAAATTTTTCATCAACATTTAAATGCACATAAAATATAGGCTTCATGCGCCCACGGACACGCCCATTTACAATAAAAATTTTTTTGTTTTTGAAAAGTGGGTTTAGGGTATTTCATAGTCGGTCTAGACCGACTTTAGACTTTCTTTACTTGTTTTTTTATTTAAACTTGTTTTAAGAATTCAACGTGAGTTCTAGATAGTTAGAGACCGAAAACACAAAAACCGACTCATTAAAAATTTGTTTATAGCAATATTAAAAAAAAAAAAAAATGTATATACATATCTTCATAAGTGAATTTTGTCTTCAAAGAAATAAACTTCATTCAAGCACTCATTGATTTTATATGAATTTTTTGTCAACTCAATAAGCAACATTAAAAAACTTTAAATTTTAATACAAAGTAAGTTTTACTTGAACTAATTTTCTTTATTCGAACTTGAAGGACTACAACAAGTGGTTTATCTGCAATGAAATAATTTACGTTATTAGCTGGGCTTACATGCCTCTTTAAAAGCACTATCATTTTCATTATCTCTCCACTTAGCAGCTTAACATGAATTCAATTAAACGCTACAGTGGTTGTTAGTGGTTTATTTATTAATTTGTAGAGACAAATTAACAGACTGATAAAGGAAAGTAAATTGTTTTTTTTTTGGATATACCGCATATATGAAAGATAGATTTTTTTAATGAAAAGGCTCATTAATAAGAAATCAATTTATTCAAAAAGTTTTTTTACAGCTCATCAATATATTATCTAAGAAATGTGTTTCTGTTTTTTAATAATTAAATTCATGCTCTGTAGAGCTTTGCTATAAAAGCTTTTGTGCTCTATTGTTAATCATTCTACGCTGTCATTATGTCAATTAACAATGCAAAACAGTCTATTAACATTTCGAACTTTTAGCTATTCAGTCAGTTGTTAAAGCCATAAATTTACAAAAGAGAATACACAAAAGAAGTAAGAAAAAACTCCACACCTCACCATGAAATGACAAACATAAATAAAACACCGCTAAGTTGCGTTAAAAAAAAAGGTGGTAAAACTATTCAAGCACTCTGTATAAGCAATAAAATCAATCAAAATTTCAAGCACGTTTCATGATTTTCAAACCGGTCACTTGTAGTAGCGAGTTTTTTGTTGGTTTTGTTGTTTTTGCTTTACTTTATTAGCATTATTATTATTATTGTTGTTGTTTGTTTTTATCTGCTTGTTTATATTTTGAATATGCTTTAATGCAAAATTTCTTTGAGTTTGTTTTTTATTCGAGAGTTTCGGTTGTTTTAACAATAAAAGAAAAAAAAAATAAACATAGAAAATCAATATAAAATATTCAAAACAACATTCAACGTTTATCTGCATAGTTTTCGTAAAAGTTAAGTAAACAAGTTTTAAGTAAGATTATTTAGTGAGTGTGTAGAAATAAGCACGCTACAGTCAGCGGTGTTATTTTTTTAGTTCGGATTTTTTAGTGAATTTTTTTTTTGGTAAGTACATTAAAATGGTATATTAGATAATTATATGGCAAACGTATAGCTATTATTTAAGTGTAAAGTTAAACTTCGTTAAATTAAATCTAATTCAATCTTATCTACAATTGATTAAGTGTGACTACAGCTCACATTTACAAAGCTTTTTTTATACATATAAAAATCAATTGTTTACGATCTTACAAAAAACTTATTAAACTTTCAGCTCAGTTTTTAAATTGTATGCTTTAATGTTGATTTAAATTGAATTGCGGCTTATAATAGTATTTATTACACTTTGCCAAAAAATTGATTATATTTATTATTTGTTTCTACTTAACCTTCATAATATTCCTTCATAATATAATGCTTAAATTTTAGATCAAATTTGAAAACAATAAAAATGTTTGTGTAGTTATTCCACTTTCAATACTATTTGAGACTTTTTCAAGTTTCAAAAATATATTGTATCATAATAACAGATTGTTTTTAAACAAAATTTGCATAAATTTTATTTACATTTAACTTCAACTAGTAAACCTGTTGCCCGAATTCGAGCAATTCAATTAAAATTAAATGTTAGAAACATTAAAAACGTTTAATATATGATATTCTATTCAAGAAGCTATTATACTCAATAACGATATATTCAGTCGCAATAATGATATAAAAGATCATTATGTGAATGGTTTGACATAAAACGTATGATCTGACATTAAATTTTTAAATGTATTTGTCAAAATGCGAAGACGGACTTACACTAATATTACAACTGAGATAAACATTATTACTATTCGAAAACATAACAGCATAACTTTTCAAGCTATAAAACATAACTAATTTTAATAAAAACAAAGTAAAAAATAGATTTAAGACATAATACTAAGATATATTTCAGATATTAATAAAAATACTTACAGAACACCTACAACATCGATTTATAACACATTTAGATGAAAAAAAACACCAAAAAACCCAAAACAAAATTTTTTTTGAATACCGTTAAAATTTGACTGAGTTGTTTGCTCGGAAAGTGGAATTTTTGATTTTGGAACTGCATTTTTCGGACAATTGACATTTGAGCAGGGACCGAAAATAATGATTATTTTTCAAATTTTAATGAAAAAAATCAGCATGTTCTAGCGTCGGAAAACACTTTTGAGTAAAGCAAAATGTTGGAATTTGTGTTGCCTCTTCGAATATGTAATGATTTTTATTTTTAAAGCGTTAAGCATAAAAATTAAAAATAATTATTATAAAATGATTTTTATTTTTTTTTTTGCTCAGAAATAAAAATTATTTTTGATTTTTATTTTTTTTTTGCTCAGAAATAAAAATTATTTTTGATTTTTATTTTTTTTTTGCTCAGAAATAAAAATTATTTTTGAATTTTATTGTTTTTGTTCAGAAATAAAAATTATTTTTGAATTTTATTGTTTTTGCTCTGAAAGAAAAATTATTTTTGATTTTTATTTTTGTGGCTCAGATATAAAAATTATTTTTTGATTTATATACTATTTTATTTTCAAAAATAAAAATTATTGGTTAATTTTTATTTATTTGGTTCAAAAATAAAAATTATTTGTAGAATTTTTATTTTTTTCTCAAAATTAAAACTCATTATTTAAAAGGAACAAAACTTAGGCATGTGTAAATCTTTCATAAAAATTTAAATCTATAGAAAAATGGGCTTAATCCGCACACAGACAGGCCCTTTTCCAATACTTTTATTTTTTATGAAAAAGTAGGTTAAGGGCAGAGGTAGGCAAGGTAAAGGATAGGCAGAGTCGAGCTAAACCGATTCTAGACTTTCCTTACTGTTTTTACATGTTCTAAGACGAGTCAAGGAATGTAAAAGTGCAAAGAGCTTTCAAAGAAATTGAAAATTATTCACCCAAACCCATTTAGGGGTTGATATAATGAGCTACTGGAATGAAAAGCGGTTTCTATATCCATTCCTGTGGTCTCCAGCGAAAATTGTTCACAGTGGTCCAGCTACACACTTTTTTCGGTCAATTGAGTGCAAACATTTAATAACACACACAACACAATTGATCATAAGAAGAGTCAAAGGCCTTTCGAGGGTTGAAATGGCCAATTTGTTTTTTTTTTTTTTTTTTTTTTTTGTTCCAGCTACACAAATTATCGTGGAACGGTCATTTTCTGCACTTCGACTTATTTTAAGTGACCAAAGATGTAATTTGTCATCAGAAAATTTGAACAAAATTTTGTTCTTAAAAATGCATGCCTGTCATTTTAATAATTCTCAATAAAATTTACTTCAAATTTAATATCTTAGTTTCTTTTAAAGTTTTGAAGAGATAAAAAACTTAGCCATTAAAAATACCTAACAAGAAGAAAACTCGTGAAATCAATTTTTAATTTACGAGCAAAATAACAAAAATGCTTAAATAATTTAAATGTCTGAACAAAAAAATAAAAACGAAGAATTATTTTAATTATTTAAAGAAATAATAAAAATCAAAAAATGCTTTCTATTTCTGAAAAAAAAAAATTAAAAAACCAAAAATAAACAATAATTTTTCGATTTTTATTTTTTGTCTCAAAACTGTTTTATTTTTATTTGAGTAAAATAATAAAAATCAAAAATGATTTTTTGTTTGAGTTTAATAGATAAAATCTAAAATGATTTTTTTGTTTGAGTAAAAAAAATAAAAATCAAAAATGATATTTTTGTTTGAGTAAAAAAAAAAAAATCAAAAATGATTTTTTTGTTTGAGTAAAAAAATAAAAATCAAAAATAATTTTTAAACTTGAGTAAAAAAAAAAAACTTAAAAATAATTTTTACTTTTGATTTAAAAACTAAAAATCAGAAAACGATTTTTATATCTGCGCAAAAAAATAAAAATCATAAAATAATCATTATTTATTAATTTTTTCGATATTGCTCATAATTATTACGGTCCCTGCATTTGAGGAATGCATAAAAGATAATTTTGGTTAAAAATTATTAGTTTTGAAAAAAACTCAAATTCGATTAATTCATAAGCTCTTCTCAAACTAAATTTCAAATCGATAAAAAAACGGTTTTTTTTACAAAAATTTTATTTCTGTTTCAAAAGGTTGGGAACCCCCTGAAGCGAAATCACAATTTTTTAAAGTGGTTGCACATCTACAGCCTAAACCTGATTTAATGACATCTGAATCGATAAAATCGGTCCAATGGTCTGGGAGGAGTTGAAGTCAAAAAAAAACCTTAGCCTATTAATTATATAGATAGGCAGGATGATTAAAACAGATTCGTGGCCATAACTTTTAATTGGTTGTAGCTATAATGCAATTTTGTTCAAATATATTGTTTTTGAAGCTTGTTGAAGATTTAAAAAATATAAGAACAATATTGAAAAAAAATAATTTCGAGCTAAAAACCAAAGGGTTTTTTAAAAAAACCTTGTTTTTTCGATGACATATAGAATTTATTAATTTTTCTGTCTGTATGTTTTTAAATAAACTATATAAAATGAAACGGGTGGTGACCGTGGCATGCAGGTTAAGTGTGTGGCTTAGCATGTTCGGAGCCCGGGTTCGATCCCCAGCCGCGGCGAAAAAAGTTTTTTCAATAAAAAATTTTTCTGATCGGTCACCACCTCTCTGCAGACAATGGCAAACCTCAGAGAGTAAATAATGCCATGTAAAGCTTCTTGAGAACATGAACTTTAGCCGTTCGGAGTCGGCATAAAACATGTAGGTCCAGTTCTCGGTCAATTGTGTGCGAACATTTAATAACACACACAACACAATTGATCATCAGAAGCTCGGTCAAAGTCGTTTCAAGGGCTGAAATGGCCAATTTGTTTTTTTTTTGTTTTTATATAAAATGAAAGAAAATCAAAAATGCAAATTTCAAATTTTTTTATTTTAACAACAAAAACAATTTTTAACACATTTTTTGAGAAAACATTCATATTATTGGACTCTTTTTAAAGGCAATAATTTAAATATAAATAATAAAGTAACGGTAAAAACTTTAAAATTTTTTTAAGTCAATTAATTGCAATAAAATACAAAAAAGAAATAAATGAAATTTTTTGTAAAGTGGCAGAGATATTCGCTTCCAAATATAGAACTTTAAATTTCAGAGAGTTTTTTTCTCTGTATTGGCGTTTGGTAAAAATACACGTTAAACAACTACAGGCAATATTATGAAAATTAATGAAAAATACATCTGGTAAAATAATTACTGTAATTGCCAGCATTTTTCAAAGAAAATTAAACAAAAATTAAGAAAAACAAAAAAATTTTGAAAACCGTTAAAATTTGACTGAGTTGTTTGCTCGGAAAGTGAAACTTTTGATTTTGGAACTGCATTTTTCGGACAATTGACATTTGAGAAAAGCATAAAAGATAATTTTGGTTAAAAACTTGTAGTTTTGAAAAAAATTAAAATTCGATCAATTTATAAGCTTTTCTTTAATTTAATTTTAAACCGATTAAATAGCGGATTTTTGCACAAAAATTTTATTTCTGTTTTAAAAGGTTGGGAACCCCCTGAAGTGAAATCACAATTTTTAAAAGTGGTTTGCACATACACAGCCTAAACCTGATTAAATGACATCTGAATCAATAAAATCGGTCTATTGGTCTGGGAGGAGTTGAAGTCAGAAAAAAAACCTTAGCCTATTAATTATATAGATGTTTTTATGAATAACCAAAATTTGCCATTCACGAAAACGATTTCTCAACTGAAAAATTTTTATAATATGATTCTGATGAAAAATTTGATGAATTTATGATGTTTCGATATTAAAATTATTTGAAAAAACTTCGATAGTTTTACATCATCTCAACATTTTTGTGAGTTGTTAATTGCATTATGAATTTTACATTGATTAAAGCCCTTTTCAGAACTTTTTTTGGATATTTTTTTTCAAACCGAAGAAATTTTTTGAACTCGGTGTTGTTTTCAATGGTCTTTGGGTGGACGGGGTTTTTTAACTTCACATATCATTTTTGAGTAAGAATGTGCAAGAGTGGACCTGTTTTGTTAGGTGCCAGTTGTTTAAAGCGATATAAGTGATTCTTTAGTCCAACAAGTTTAAGGCTTAAGAATTGTTAATTTAAATGCGTAAATTTAAACCAGCTTGTTTATTGAGGTATGTGATCTAAGAATCGTTTGATGATCGTATAATTTGATTTTGTTTATGGTATTGATATGGTACTGAAGTCATTTTAGAAATGTAGAAGGTAAGTAAGAAGGGGCTGTGGTGTTGCTGTCTATTGTCGAAATAATCTAAACGCTTAGGTCATACAAAATTCAGTTACTCAATTCACGAATATAGTATGTGTCTACGATAACACTATGGAACAAATTCTGGAAGTTCTGGAAGTTCTGACTGCAAAGTTCGAAGGTCGATTAAAAAAAAAAAAAACTCGCGTGTAGCAACGGACACGTGGCAGAAGTGAAACTTCTTTAATAGTAAGAAATAAGAGAGATTTTATTGTGAAATAGAGAGAGAAAGTATCTGAAAAGAAATTCAATCAATACGAAATGGAATAATAATCTGTTGATTCAATATTTGCATCCAGAGACCGTACCGGCTAAGGTTTTTGTCGAAAGTGTCACATATTAACTTTTATTTCTTAATTATTTATTTTTTCCAACAAAAATAACAGTTTTTTGTGCCTTATAGTTTTTTTGGGCAAAAATAACAGTTATTTTCTGCCGTTTATTTTTCGGTCAAAAATATCGGGTAATTTATATTTGGTGAGACATTTTATACATGGTGTCAACAGTTCAATCTGTCAAGCGGCCTTTAAGAAAACACAAATTGCTTGATATTTTTGACCGAAAAAATTAAATTCATAAAATAACTGCTATTTTTGACCGATAAATTAAAAGTCAAAAGTAACCTTTATTTTTCCTCGAAATATACTAGGCAAGAAATTAACTTTTAAAGAATCAGTTTCAAATTTAAAAGCGACTTAATATTCGTGAGGCTGTGGACATTTGTAACATAATGGTATATTTGAAAAAGTATTTCGACAATTTTTTTCATTTTAAAATTGTAAAATAACAGTTATTTTCGGTACTTGTTTTAGTTCAGTTGGTGGAGTTTTATTTTTTACACACAAAATAAGACGTATTTTTGAGTTTTACTTTTTTGATCTAAAATAAAACTTATTTTTTGAGTTTTATTTTATTTGCTTGAAAATAAAACTTATTTCTGAGTTAAACTTTTTCGCTAAAATAAAACACTTATTATTTTTAAAATAACACTTCTTTTTTGAGTTTTATTCTATTACTCACAGATTACAGCTCTTGTAATTTTTATATCAGCTCTTAAATTGGACTCTTGTTTAATTATGGCAATTTTTTTATGCCATTTCTTCAAAAAATACAGTTTTCCAAAATAAGGTGGTTTTTGATATTCAAAGAAAAATGCCATTTTTTGAGATAAATGATCGGATGTTTATTTCATAAAAAAGAGAAAGGTATGCCGTTAATAATGAAAAACAACATCAGTCAAATGGCCACCATGACAACGCTTACAGGACCATATCCTTTTCATGAAATTTGCCATAAGAAAATCGCGCAAAGTGGCTGCCCTATGTCCTCGATAGACTCTTGAATCGACGCTGGGCTATTGGTGTAGACCGTATCTTTCACGTGGTCCCAAAGGAAGAAGTCTCAAGGTGTTAAATCACAAGATCTCGGTGACCAATTGTGATCACCTCTTCAAGAGATAACACGCTTAGGAAAGTAAACATTATCCAGATCAATACCATCCAACTCCGGCCATAAAAAAAAATCATGAATCATCTCTCGATAGCGCAATCCATTCATCATTACTGTTGATCCAACAGTATTATTTTCCAAAAAATTAAGGTCCAATGACCCCGCCGGACCATAAATCGCACCAAACTGTCACACGTTGAGGATGGAGAGGCTTCCCAACAATAACTCTTGGGCTTTCCGAGCCCCAGATGAGACAATTTTGCTTGTTGTCGTAGCCACCGAGGTGGAAATGGGCCTCATCAGTCAAGATGATTTTTAGATGGATTCCGGATCATTTTCATGCATTTCAAAGACCAATTCAACAAAGACACGACGACGTTGTTGGTGATCGGCCGGCTTGAGTTCTTGTGTTAACTGAACTTTATAAGCCTTAAGACCCAAGTCTTTATACAAAATACGGCGTAATGACGTTTGTGGAATACCCAATTCCAAAGATCGACGAGGAATGGACAAACCTCGGTTTTCTTCAACACTTTGAGCTACAGCAGCAATATTCTCAGTTGTTCTTGAGCGACATTCACGGGTTATATTCTTCACCTCACTAACTTGTCAAAACAGCTCGAATTTTTCTACCAATTTCTGTATTGCGGTCCGACAAGGTGCTTCACGATGACCAAAAAATGCTAAAGATTTAGTTTTGCGAACTGTGACTGCAAAATGTTCACCATTATTGTAGTGAATTTTTATAATTTCAATGCGTCGTTGAAGCGTGTATCGTTCCGTGTTTAGTAATGGCGTAGTTTCCATTATTTGTCAAATGTCAAAAAATAACAGCTTCAAAAGTGACAGCTACCGAAATAGCGGGCTATTCAAAATAACACGTCTTATTGGAAAACCCTTTATAAGTTTTATTTTCTGAGTAAAAATACATAACTCAAAAATAAGTTTTATTTTCTCAGTAAAAAAATAAAATTAAAATAAATAAGTTTATTTTAGAGCGCAAAACTAAAACTCGCAAATAAGTGTTATTTACTGGTTAAAAAAATAAAACTCAAAAAAATAAATTTTATTTCAGAGTGAAAACATAAAATTCAAAAAAATAAATTTTATTTTAGAGTGAAAAAAAAACAAAACTCAAAAATAAGTGTTATATCTGATTAAAAATATATAACTTAAAAAATAAATTTTATTTAAGAGCGAAAAAATAAAACTCAAAAATAAATTTTATTTTCTGAGTAAATAAATAAAACTCAACATATAAGTTCATATAAGTCAGAGTGAAACAATTTAACTCAAACATAAGTTTTATTTTTTGATTAATAAAATAAAACTCTAAAAATGAGTGTTATTTATGAGCGAAAAAAATAAAACTCAACATAACAGTTTTTTTATGATTTTTAATGTAAAACGTAAAAAAAATAAAAATCTTAATATTTTTGAACAGCGAATCAATTTGGTATACGTGACATTATTCTCCAGTGCCTTTAACATAACGATTATATCTTACAAAATTTTTAAAATAACAGTTATTTTTGGTATCTGTTCTTCTGTGAAGCATCTGATATACCAATTGACTAACCTTTTTTTGCAATATTTGGTGACTTTTATGTTAACCTTGTGTGTAAGATTAACTACTCTAGATAAACAAGTATTATGGCTTAAATTTACAATTTTGAACATATGCACCATATTTTAATATTAAAAACACATTAGAGAGAGAGAGAGAGATGTTGTAGAGTTGGAGTTAATCAGATTTATTTTATTATTTTATTATTTTTCATCAAAATAAATTCGTTAAAATTCTTAATTATTGAATTTTGTTTGATTTGTTCATGTTTGGAGTAAATTTAGTGCTATAATTATTCTTTGATTTAAAATTTAAGCTTCGGTATTATAACAATTGAATTGTAATTTAAAAAACCAAACTCCCGGGACCTATCCCTTATAAGTGCTTTGTATTTTAAAATAGCAAAATGTAGGGATAAGAAAAAGCCTAGACTTTGCCATCCCTAGTATAGACCTAAGGTTGCGTGTTATGTTATGTTATGTAATATTATGTTATGTTATGTTGTGTTATGTTATGTTATGTTATGTTATGTTATGTTATGTTATGTTATGTTATGTTATGTTATGTTATGTTATGTTATGTTATGTTATGTTATGTTATGTTATGTTATGTTATATTATGTTATTTTATGTCATGTTATGTTATGTTTTGTTATGTTATGTTATGTTATGTTATGTTATGTTATGTTATGTTATGTTATGTTATGTTATGTTATGTTAGTGTTATGTTATGTTATGTCATAGAAAATTGTGCCGGTGCGTCTCAAGTCAGCAGCTCGTATGATCTCCATTACTACATAATTATATTAAAAAAGTCGCACGATAAGGAATCACCTTGTCTTAAGCCTCGCTGGCGCAATTGGTGGAAAAGCCTTTCTCGTGGATTGGGCAGAGCACACCGAGGTTCCAATCATCTGAAATGCATTCTTCCGGCCATATTCTGCATAGAAGCTTGTGAATGCATTTAAACAGAGCTTCACCTCCGATCTTAAACAGCTCAGCCGGTAGGCCATCGGCTCTTGCGACTTTATTGTTTTTAAGCCGAGCAATACCTGTTAAGACCTCCTTATAGTCGGGCAGCGGAACTTCAACGCTGTCATCTATAATCGGGGTTTCCGTTATACAATCTCTATTGGCGGTATTGTTGTCAGCGTCGCCATTTAGAAGATTCGAGAAGTATTCCCTCTATAACATAAGTGTACTCTGGATATGTGTCACTAGATTCCCATTTGCATGCTTCCAGGAAGAGGCTCTGGTCTTAAAACCATCGGTCAGAGTGTTATTTTGTCGAAAAATGTTCAAGTATTAATCTCAAGAAATGGACCGGTAAGTTGGCCACCAAGATCATGCGATTTGACGCCTTTAGACTATTTTTTGTGGGGCTACGTCAAGTCTAAAGTCTACAGAAATAAGCCAGCAACTATTCCAGCTTTGGAAGACAACATTTCCGAAGAAATTCGGGCTATTCCGGCCGAAATGCTCGAAAAAGTTGCCCAAAATTGGACTTTCCGAATGGACCACCTAAGACGCAGCCGCGGTCAACATTTAAATGAAATTATCTTCAAAAAGTAAATGTCATGGACCAATCTAACGTTTCAAATAAAGAACCGATGAGATTTTGCAAATTTTATGCGTTTTTTTTTTAAAAAAAAGTTATCAAGCTCTTAAAAAATCACCCTTTATTATAACTCTCATTACTCATTTCGCACTTACTCATTTCGGCTTCTCGTTTTTTCGCCTGATAAGTCGTTTCTCTAGCCTCATCTTTTCACGGCTTTTAACAAAGAAATTAGACAAGCCAAGATTTGTGGGCGTGTTCGTGGGCGGATGAAGCTACATCAATGCTTACATGTTTGAAAATTATGAACTTTATTCGCCCACAGATACTTCATTTACGAAAATCTGGTGATCGATAACGGAGATATGATTTATTGGAAATGACTTCATTTTCAAGATTTTTACTTCTATAAAAAATTTGTATATCCATAAGTTTTGAAAAAAAGCGTTAAAAAAATAACTTATATTCTTATAAGTAAAATATAGCCTGTAGCCAAAATTTCAAGCATATCGAAGAGTATGAGGTCAATTTTTGGAAAAATATTGTGCTTCAAATGACCAATATATACCGTACACGCAATGGTAAGACTAAGAATGCAAATGATGCTATGTTTAGCTTCTTGGGGACATAAACCGTCTCTAATATCTCTCATATCTTTAGGAAGCTTTATTTTAAATATTGTATTTGCAGCTAACAAACCTAGTTTGCGAAAAGAGAATTGAATGCTTATCTGATGAAATTTTTAAAAATGTCTATCTATCTATTATTAATCTATCTAAACGTGAAGGACGACTCCAATGGATTTAATATACATATTTCATTAATAACACAATAAACCAATATTATAACTTCTTCTAACTTCTTTTTTAGGCCAATAACTATGCTATCCTTTTAAGCGAAGGGTGCAGAAATTTCAGTAGGCATGGCAGAAAGTTTATGAAAGTGATCGATAAAACTGCCAGCGCTGCATGGAACACTTAAAAATTAGACTCACTCACGTGATTAGAGTGACAAGATATCGAAGAAGGTTATGAAATTTGAAGCATGTTTACTGTTTTCAATATATATCACTATAAGATAGGCAATTTATCAATAAATGTTGGTTTTTCGAAAGCAGCAAAAAAGATCAGCTAGCAAAATAAGTCAAGTTAAAAACAAAGTTATGCGATAAAAATGACCCAAATAATGACTTTATTTAATATTTCAATTAATTTCTTTCAAGTGCCACTCAATTAAATACCTCTGATAAATGTTGAAATCAATGATAAGTTGATTAAAAAAAAATAATTAAAAAAAAATTCTAGTTCAAAGGAATTATGCTGTAATTGGTTAATGAAAATCTATATTTTGAAAACAAATTCTTTTCTTGATTCCGAAATATGATAAACATAATTGAAGTTTTAAGCAATAATAAAAAATAATAAAATTACTTAAAACCAGAGATAATATTTTGTTATGATAACACACTTAAGTTTTAAGAATTCATAAATAATAAAAACTGACAAAAAACTAGAGATAATACTTTATGTATGAAAAAGTAAAATGTTGATAAATTTCTTAATATAATAAAGGCAAAATAATCTAAGTTGTATCTCTAATAAATAGCGTTTTCTTTTCTAAACGAAAAATTCTGCCCCCTGAAGAAGCAGAATTTTTTCCATTTTGACCTGAACTCACAGAATTCTGACCTTTATTTATCTGAGAATAGATAAGAAAAAGCAAAATTTTTTTCAATGTTTTCCAGCTGGCACCCTTTTTGAAAAACTTCAAAAAAGAAGAAAATAGATAAAAACAAATTTAAAACTTCAAATTCAAAAATTTTTTCCGATAGAAAAAATTCTATTTTTGCCCATAGAAGAATTTTGACGTTTCCCGTAGAAGAGTTCAATCTTGACAGCATTTGAGGTCAGAATTTTTCGAACCGTCGAAGTAGAAAGGGCAGAAACTTTGCATTTTTTCTACTTTTAAAGTAAAAATTTTCGAGAAATGAACACGATTCAATTGTAGAGGTCAAAGTCAAACAGGTTAGAAAAAATATTACATTTTTTTGAGAAAAGAAAATGCTATGATTTTTTTTTTTTCACTTTTAAAGTACACCTCAAGATATTTGTCATAAATTTTCTTACATGATAAACTTAATAAAAAATTTTTATTATCTTACATAACTATCTTTATAAAACTGGTTGATATGCCTCATTCCAATAGTACTATAATTGTGTACTTAAAATTTATTAGAAAAAGTCTTGGGTTTATTTAAACTTATATTGGGAAGATGCAATTGTCAGTTTTGAAATAATGACAATGAAAAAATGATAATGAAGACAAGGTTTCTTATATATAAATATTTTTTTTTTATTATATATAAATACCTAGAAACTATTAATTATCAAAAAACCAGAGCTAGCTATTCTTATAATTCTTCTAAAATAGTAAAAATAATAATACTAATTTTTGTTTTACAACGGTATATAAAATATTCATTGCGGTAAATATAATGTCTGAAGTGTTTTAATTAATATTCAGTGAATATTCATTTACAGTTAAGGCCATGCAATGATTTTTCAATGTTATTAATTAATATGCGACAAAAACTAAAGATAATTACTATTTATTCAAGGAACCAAATTAACTCATATTGAAATGTTTTATGTGTTTGCAGCATTGATATATCTGTAAAAAAAATTTGTTTTTTGTTTATTTTTTAGATAAAGTGTTACTTTTTTAACTTATTTAGTAGATGAAGCGACTGATACTCGTATAACGTTATTCCGCCGGGTTTGTTGTGATCACTTAACCCTCACACGTATTTCAACTTATTGATATGCCAAACATGCAGTTCACTTATGCCAAATTTGAATTTGAACTTCAATGCGAAAACTATTTCAACTTGATGTTTATAGTTGTTGCCAGAATTTTAGGAATTATTTATTACTGTTTAATATAATTAACATTTTGAATTAAAAATAATTCTTTTGGTATTTTTGTTTAATATTTTTTAGTTTTTTACAATCATAGAAAGCGAATTAAATGAATATAATTAGCACGATGGTCTTTGCTGTTGGCTTTTGCTATAAAAACGTCATATTTCAAATGAAAATGTTTTATAAATATTACATATATAAATACTATAGATGCCAATTCATCTAAGTTCCGCAAATTTTCATCTAGCTATTTAAATGTTCTATCTTTGTTTGCTTTAATTGTCAGAGAAGTCAGCATGTCATTAAAATTTATAAATTATTCAATAACTCAATTATTTTATAGCCTTTTTAAATGTCTAGCTAATGCAATTGTATTATAACTGTATGTTTGTATGTAGGTATCTCTAAAACCACCCTATAATTAGAAAATATTATATTATTAATACAGTAATGGGCGAAGTATTTAAAAAATTACTGTCTAATGTCTGCATAGGAAATATAATGTTGCTTTAGACAAAAATTTTTCCTTAAAATGCCCTTTCAGATTCT
This sequence comes from Tetanocera ferruginea, assembly GCA_958299015.1. NCBI lineage: Eukaryota > Metazoa > Arthropoda > Insecta > Diptera > Sciomyzidae > Tetanocera > Tetanocera ferruginea. Next base: position 38,472,156 of record OY282640.1, read on the forward strand.
TTACGAGTATGTTCCTTTAAATTTAAAAAAAAAATATCGAAAAATCAAATTTTTTGAAAATCATTCTTAAAAGCTGACAGTTTTTAACTTACTTCTCATAAAAATTGTAATATTTGCGTTATAGAATATCATCGTTTTATTTTAAGAAAAATTTTCTTAAGGTGGTGCTATTTTTTTTGCCACCACTGTTCACAGACTGCTGATGGCAACAAATTGTAGGAATTTATAAATAATAAAACAACTGTTGTGCTTTTTTTTCTCAGCACCAAGATTTCATTTCGAGTCAAAACATTAACGCTGACATTTTATGCACATTTACGAAACTCGGTTTAATGTCAGAAAAACGCATATTTTTAAAATATTCTAAGGCTGAACTAGATCTCGTTTTCACTTTCTATATTTTCATTTAACATATCAATGAACTGTAAATAAAATAGTTAAATAATTTTAAAAACATTTTATAATTTATTCTATTTAACGGTTAAGTGAACTTGCACGCCTTTGTCTTGCCATAGAAGAATGCTTTGAAGTGATTTAATATTTAATTGTAATAAACACTAATTGATGTTACAGCGTAAAATTGTAAATTATAGTTAGAATAATTATAATTGGATATATTTAAAATTACCCGAAACTTGCATATCACGCATAAACTTGCATATCACGCGTTTGATTTTATTTAATAAACATTTCAACATGAGCTTTTAAAACGTTCGTTTGATATTTTGAACATAAAAATTTTAAAAATTGCTTACAATTTTTCTAATTCTTCGAAAATGCACTCAGAAAAAAATTTCTCGGAATATGATAAAGAGAAAAATACTCTATTGTTTGCTTCATAGAATGCTTTTCTCTAAATCTGATACTAAAAATTCCCAAAAAATGATAAAAAGTTTCCATGAAAAAGAGAAATAAATAAAAATATATCGTTTTTAGAGAAGAACACCTTTCTATATTTAAGAAAATATTTGTTTTTATTGAAGAAAATACTTCGCATAGTAAATTTTTTATCAAAATATAGGAAAAATTTTTCGTTCTCAATAAATTTTTATCTATAAAGGAGAATTTTTTTGTGCGAGAAAAATACTTATCATTATTAGAGCCATTGATATATTTCCATTTCCCACAAGTGAAGAAATATTTCTTCGGAAATGTGAAAATTGATTCTAATTGAAGTAAAATTTATTTGAAAAAGAGAAAATTGCTACTATCGGAAATAGAGAAATTTTTTATCGGAGACAAATGGACATTTTTTTCTGAGTGTGTACATTTTATGTTTACTTTATGTTTAATAAACATTTTATGTTTATTATAAAAATGTTTATTATAGAAAATCAAATGAACGTTTTAGAAGCTAATTTTACAATGTCCGTTTTTAAAATAAATATAAACGTTACAGCAGCAAAATCTGTCTTACTCGTTTTGAAAAGTATCACGTTTCCTGTTTTTCGTGTTACGAAACGATTTCACAGTATTGTCTGTGTAACTCTTACTAAATTGAACGCTGTTACTTATCTTCATCCTAAAAAATTTTCACCATTCTTATTGAATACATTTTATTGCGCCGAGATGTATATTCCCCAAGATATATTTGTATAGCTTATTTAAATGTTAATATACGATTTCATATATCCATTTGTATAGATTTCGAAATAATGGAATTACAAATTTTTGTATAGTTTTAAAGAAATTTCTTTGATTTTGTGTCGTTATTTCTTGATAAGAATATAATTCCCCAAGCACCAAGAAGAAAAGAATCTTTTGGAAATCTTAAAAAAGTTCTCTTACTTCCAAATACTTAAGACTTGGCTAGTGGAAGTCAAACTTTAAAAAATTGTTTGTAGTTGAAACCTGAGAAATAATTTGCTTATGGAGGGACATGACATTCGCGGCAGAGAAAACAGACCTTGTTTTAAAAATTCATAACTCAGTCAAAAACAAACATTTTTCCAAAATTATTGTAGAGAATTGAACAAATTACAAGAAAAATAATTTAAAAAATTAATTTTTAACTCCAACATGGTTTTATAGAGCTCCAAACTGGCGGCAGAGAAAAAAAAGGGGGCCTTGTGATTGCAGCGCTGGGAGTTGCAAAAATTGTCCAACCTAGAAAAAAAATTACTTTTTTAAATCTTTACAAAATTAGTTATCGTATGACAGGGTTTTTTTTAATTTTTTTCAATGTTTGGTGATGTTCCATATTTGAAAGTGTGTTTTTTCGAAAAAAAATATATTGATTTTAATAATTCATAAAAAATCGAAAAAAAATTAAAAAAAACTCTTGTCATACGATATCGAATCAAGTTTAAAAAAAATACAAAAAAAAAAGATATAAAAAACTTTCGTTAAAAAATGAACCCGCTAGTGCCGCAAAATTTGTGAACAAAGAAAAAAAAAAGGTTGAAAAGAAACGCTCTCACTAATCCGGCTGTAACTTTTGAAACAGTTGGAATTTTTCCATGAAATTTTTCTTAGAATATAAAAAATAATTACTAAAATACAAAATTTTAAAACATTCGATTTAAAAAAACGGCCAATGTCATGTCCCCCGTTAAGGCCCCCTGTCCGATTAGTGTTTGAGTAGCCTTGCCCACCCATTTTATTTTGTGCTTCAGATATTTATTATAACGAAGAAATGACAAAAACAAAAATTAGCTTTCTTAAATGAAATATTTGAAAAATTTTTATACATTTTAAAAAAATATATAAATCTCCTATTCTTCAATGTGTTTTAGAGTCATAAAATAACCTCTTAAATATTTTAAAATAATACAGAATAATACAGAATTTATTTTGAGGCCTCGCCATCGACGTGTGGTAAGACACATATGATGAGACGAGTAACCTTGCACCAAATACACCGTTTTAAGTCGAATTCGAACTCAAACCCAATAGATCAAGAAATTAGCGGGCAAAGATCAGTTACACTCTTTAAGATCACGATTTCCAGGATAGCGGCGGTATGGTCGGGTGCAAAACTCAAGGTTGTTGAGAGTGATTACATTCCTAACCGACCAAGAGTACGTTTCCGGTTTCCTGCAGAGCCTTCTGACCTTTCGACAATACTGGAGATGATTCGGTTCGGAAACCATGATCAATCAACAGATAACAAGAAGGCGAAAAGAGTTTATGAGTCAAAGGAGAGCTTCAGATCGAAAACTTTTGTAAATAAATCAGAAGTCTTTGGCTATCTTGTCATCTAAAGAGTTAATGGTAGACTTTGATTTTAATTTCCTTGATATGAGAGTCTTCAAAAAAGAAGAGACGTAGTAGAAGGAATATCAGTCGTCTGGCACAATTAACCACAATCCATCTGTTCAATCCTGCAATCCAGCACCAGAAGACGCTAGATTCGATATGAAAGTGGCGCAGTTGCTCCGGTTGTTTTCTGTGAAAGGTAATTTCTTTAAATCGAACGATGAGTCCAACGACACTTGTGTAGAGATGAGTCCCCTACTACTACCAGCCTTGATGCTGAGAGCAGCACAGAAGAACCTCCAACGATCAAAGGCTGCTTTTGTCGGCATTATTTCTTAGTCTCCACCTCACCACAGACATTGCCTGTTCCAGCAGCCATGAGTGCCTGGTATGCGAACTTAGAACTAAAATATATACTCCTGTATTCACCAGTTTGAATGGCATACCAAGACCGCGTATTCTAATTAAAAAGCACTAGTAAACTATTAAAAATTTTTATACCAAATAGTGGTAAATTTCATTTCAGCTCTATGGAAACACTGCTCTAAAGGTGTACAAGCAAGAATTACGACAAGCATAACGAAAATCTTAGAGAACCTTTTTGAAGAAATATTACAATATGAACATGGGAAAAAAAGGACGTAACATGGACAACCAGCAGTGAAGAATCTCTTAATACTCGTATTTTAAAAAATACGTTTCTAAAATGGGCAATAAATGGGTCCCAGGAAGAGGTAAAACACCAATTGAAGTGATAAAAACGTACAATAGCCTTAAAAAATTCTATTTATAATTCGAAAACACTTCTAAAACGCTGGAGATACGTGAGGTCAAAGCTCATATGTTAACCAAAAAGACCTTCGATCATTCAGTTTTTTCTTCTTAAAACACCCGAGAGATTCAAAGATATCCACTTCAGACTTAACAAAGAAGTCAATCCACTTTTACCAGAACAACATGCTTCTTTCTAAGGCAAATTTGTAGAAACAGCTCTTGACTCTACAAGGAATATTAAATGATAACTTTCATCGATATAGAAGCTAATTTCTAAATGAGATGAAACATCTTCCTTTTTTTGAATACCTGGACATTTCAGGAGACTGCAAAGCAGATGAACTCTAAGAGCCCATTAGCTCTACAGCTTCCGGGAATGTCCCTATGATCCCGCACCAAGACTAGGTGAATGTCAAACTTCTCAGCCGTCTCTTATAGAGACGAGCGGCATTTATTCTGATGATGTTAGGAACACTCTCTTAAACGATTTTGAAACAGCTTGACTGTCCGTTAAAATACAGATATTCAGAGTCGATACCTTATTATACTTAAGCCATTCTGCAGCTTTAAAAATATCAATTTTTTCCTACCTAAAAAAACGTAGCAGTGCACTGCAGTGGTTTGGCAGTCAAAAGCAGGTTATAATATTTAGATCCGCAGAAAAGATGCCTCCCCCGACCTTGTCGTCGATTTTCGAGCCGTCAGTAAAAATATGAGCGGCAATGTAGTTTTTCATTATTAAAATACTTCATTCCTCCCTGTTGGGATCATGTTATGAGGCTTTCATTACAGTCACCTCAAAAGAGAGCTTGGCAGTTATGTTATTGGTGTTGAAAGGAACTGATTTCTAGGGATCGAGAACATAAGAGTGGCCTGTGCGACTATAAATCCACTGCGAGGTAGCTCTTGGATGCAACCTCGAGGATGGATGGAGGTTTCTTATATCATATATTTTCCTAGAATATAAAGGGCTAAAAAGTGAAGAACTGCTTTTAGTGCTTCAGAGTAAGTGGACCTCAGAGGCTTACTGATGGTATTTTTCTATTTGACTGAGTATTCAGTACTAGCAACCACACACAGACAGAGAAGCCAAGCAGTAAGATAGGCCGTAACTTTCTATACAAAATAACTCCTAGATATTTACTTGAGCCGGCGGAGGATAGTTAAGTGCCATTTAGGCGTAGTGGAGTCATGGTCGGAACCTTCGAATCTACATGAAAAGGACTAGCTCGGATTTTTGAGGGTTGTAATGCTGGTGAATTGGACAGCGTTAATCAATTGTGTCAAAAAATCATTTCAAATTTTGAAGCAATTGAATGTGACTAACAGAAGTTTACACAGATGTGCTGCTGTTTTTCACAATCCGCATCCGATCTCCGCAAGTACAGACCGATCATTTAGTAAATTGAAAATTATTAAAAATTATTTAAGAAATAATACAAGCCAATCCAGGTTGTCGAATTTAGCATTGATTGCAATTGAGAACAAACAGGCGTCTGAATTAGATTTAAGCAAATTAATATAAACTTTTGGTAATGATAAAGCAAGACAAAAAATGCAGTAAAATAAATTAAAAACAATGTTTCTGTTTTTTTTTAGTTTTGAAGATGTTTTTGAAGTGAAACTTCTTTGGCGGCGAGTGAAATTTCAAGGTTCTTTTTCGTGACGCTAGGCTAACGTTTTCAATTCATATGAAAATTAAAAAAAAAATTACTGCCGCTGCCGAGAATTGAACCCCGAACATCGTTGCTTATGAGCCGGAATCTATTCCTTAACGCCACGAAGGAACATGGTAACTTGCCAAACAAAATGTAATTAAAATTGAACGCGTAACATACTAAAAATAACATAATTAACATTAACATTACATTAACATTAACATTACATTATTAACATAACCGTAACATTAAATTTCATCCTACAAGTATGCACGGAAAAAAAAAATAGAAAAATAGCTAAAATAGGAGCAGAACGCGTTCGTGAATATAGAGAGCGAATAAGAGCTCTTAAGAATAGAGCCACAGCTGGGTCTGCAACTAATGATGAAGGTAAGGTGATTGCAACAACGGCTGAGTTTCAAAATGCATTTTTACGAAACATCAGCGTATTTTGGTGAATCTACAAAGAACCAATCCCCAAAAAAAACACTGATGCATCTCAACAAAATTTTAAAGCCAACCGTTGAGTGCAGTTGATGCACTCAACAATCAACGTTCGCTGCTTTATGAGGCCCTCTATCAACATAGCAATTATTATGATCAGGAAGCAGGAGGTAATAATGAACAAGATTTGCCTCTGCTTTCGGAGGCTCCTTCAAAGAGTACTATGCAAATGCAATCCAGCATTCAAAAAGTAACAATGTTCAGAAGACATTCTAAAGCAACTAAAACACCAACTGAACTAAAACAAGTACCGAAAATAACTGTTATTTTACAGTTTTAAAATGAAAAAAATTGTCGAAAGACTTTTTCAAATATACTATTATGTATGCCTCACGAATATTAAGTCGCTTTTAAATTTGAAACTGATTCTTTAAAAGTTAATTTCTTGCCTAGTATATTTCGAGGAAAAATAAAGGTTACTTTTGACTTTTAATTTATCGGTCAAAAATAGCAGTTATTTTGTGACTTTAATATTTTCGGTCAAAAATATCAAGCAATTAGTGTTTTCTTAAAGGCCGCTTGACAGATTGAACTGTTGGCACCATGTGTAAAATGTCTCACCAAATATAAATTACCCGATATTTTTGACCGAAAAATAAACGGCAGAAAATAACTGTTATTTTTGCCCAAAAAAACTATAAGGCACAAAAAACTGTTATTTTTGTCGGAAAAAATAAAAAATTAAGAGATAAAAGTTAATATGTGACACTTTCGACAAAAACCCTAGCCGGTACGGTCTCTGGATGCAAATATTGAATCAACAGATTATTATTCCATTTTGTATTGATTGAATTTCTTTTCAGATACTTTCTCTCTCTATTTCACAATAAAATCTCTCTTATTTCTTACTGTTAAAGAAGTTTCACTTCTGCCACGTGTACGTTGCTACACGCGAGTTTTTTTTTTTAATTTTTCTGGTAGGGGCCCTTTTAAATTTTGCACACGGACACTTGATCATCTAGTTACGCCACTGTTAAAGGCTCCTCCGATATCCAAGAATGCCACCGTAGTATATTCTTTATGGTTAAAAGATTATTTTTATAGCTTACTAGAGAGTGCAGATCCGTGTCTACCAAAGGTGTCTACTGACTTGCATATGCAGTAAGCGTGCTGCGAATATGTACGTCTATAAATCTTTTCATGGTCTTCAGCAGGGAAGATGATAGACTTATAAGTCAAAGGTTTTTTGGGCCAGTTTGCGCTTTCTTGCCTGTTTTCGGAATAAATACTACTTTCATCTTTACCGGGTTAATATGAAGATAAAAAGATGTTTTCTTATATTATATTGTAATAGATTTTAATATATTTAGTATTAATTCAAAAACCATTTTTAATTTTATTCAGACGTTCATGTTTAAAACGATATACTGCAATCTGCTATCAAAATCCGTTGATAAGTAGTCTGTAATTGTGCACAAAGTTTGAAATTGTCATACAGTGTTACTTAATCTTTTTTCAAGGACAAGGTTCAAATAAAAATTGAGGATATAATGGCAAAGGAGACAATGAAAATTTGCTGCACTGTGTTCTGTCAATCAGATATGTTAAGTTTATCAAAATATTCCAATAAAATACAACAAATAATTTAATTCAATTAAAAATTTCATTAAGGAAAAATTAAAAATGCACATATATTTCAAATATGTTCATAAAGTAACAGCAAAATTTTATTTAAGTATTCAACAATATAATAAATATTTTGTATAAGCAGCAATCAAACTTGTATTTGTTTACAACTCGAAATAAATGTTTACTTTGTATAGATTTTATATGTACAATATTTCTTAAGAGATAAAAAATACATGCGAACCAGTTGATTTAAATTTGGCCCAGTTGACACTCTGTTATAGCTTTAAGTTAAAACGTAATAAAAAAATCAAGATTTTTTTTTTGACGTTCATGACAGGTGGAAATAAAGAGATAAAAGAAGCATTCAGTACTGATAAAAGTTCTTATATCGGTCATGCGAAAAAAATAGCACGGTAAAGTTATTGATTATGGAAGACGAGCAGTTTTTTTTTTAATTTTATATCTTTAAATCATTGCTTATCTTTTATAATTTATTGTTAGGATTTGTTTTTGTTTTGCTTTCTTGTTTGCGCTTTTGCAAATGTTACAAAAAATTGTTTATTAAATATATCGTTTTTTATCTGCCCTGCATCAGACTTGAGTTCGAGTTAACTGTCTTAGCGAACAAAATAATTATGGTTAAACGTTGAGACAGTATAATTCTAGTCTTGACAATTGTGACCAAATCAATATTTAAGTGACAAACAATAACTGATTTTATGACAACTGACGCAAGCGTGTTTTTGTTCTCGTTTTGTATGTCTTGCTTTTTCTTTTTTTTTCTTTTTATTTTTATCTTGTTAACTTGTCTTGGCTCTTGAAGGAGCTCTGTACTGAGCAAGTTGTTTCGGATATCTATGAGTGGCTGCAATGTTGGATTTTCTTAAGACGTCATAAATTTGTATTACAAACTTCTGATCACTGAAAGAAAATGGAGCTAAATACTGAAGTAAAATAGTAATGCTTTGTAGTAAAAAGTAAATTTTGAGCATTGTTTTTGGGGGGAGGAATTTTAATATTTGATTGAGTGAAATAGTTACCAAAGAGCTACAATTTATTAAGGAACCAAACTATAGAATCAGCATCGAATTGCAGCCATACAAGTGACAAAATAACTCAAATTTGTGTGGAGCGTGGAAACTGCTTCATTTATGTTACGGATTTCTATACAGATTTTAGTTCAGATTTCTCACATTATCTTAGTTGGCTTCGTCTCCACAAGGAGGAGGAAACAATTATCTTCTTCAATTGAAACCCAAATATTATTGCTGAAAACTAAAATAGTTTATACTGAAAGAATATTGTTAAAACAGAAAATGAAATGCTTATTAAGAGTGGATTTCAGGGCCCGTTAGACAAGAATGAGGCCTGATAGTTACTTGAAAACATGCCTGCATTTTTCATACAAATATCTGTCACATCCGACGTAAAGTTGGGCATTAATATTTGAAATAATCACGTATTTAATAAAAATTTATGAAAATTCACGTATGTTATTAAGTATTTCGCTTCTGGTCTGAATTCGTGGTTGAATTCAGGCCTGAAATTATTTACTTTATCTATTAGTTACTCATTTAAACAATAGTTAATATTGTTTTGAGAAAATAATAAAATAACAATTTTAAATTTAGCTTCAAATTTTTTTTTTCTTTTGTAAGCATTGAAAATTTTGGATCTTGGTTTTTGGTTTATCTTCTTAAAACTGTATGCCGTTGAAAAATATCAAGTTAAAAAAAAAATTTATGAAAAAATTCATAAATTTTATACTGCAATATATGTAACACTGGTCAAGGTTGGTTATGTCACACGAACTGTTTATGTTATTATCCCTCGTTGTTTTTTTAGACTTTTGGTCTTTGCATAAAAATGAGATGTTTCTCAGAGATCATTTCTGTGAGATTAATCTCAAGAAGTGAGCCATAAGAACATTCTCAGTCTCAAAATGGTATGCATAAAAAGGAGATCAAGCTCATGACAAACAACTCAACATAAGTAAGATCTATCTTAAAGCTTCTATTGAGCTTTAGTTTTTTGTAAAGCAAGCTAAAGCAACTAATCGTTAGCATTGCTTCTTAAAATTTCAAAAAAATATCCGAAAGTGAATCTGGAAGTGAACAAAATAATCAAATAATAAAAATGATAAGCTAGCATAGTTTCTAATTGATGAGTTAAAAGAAACTCAAATTTTACTACAAAAAAATCTAATCTGCACAAATTAAAAAAAGAAGCATTTAAAAATTTAGCTAAGCAATGGAAAAGTCGTTATGGGGAATCACTTAACGAAAAACAAATAACAAAAATAAAAAAAAAAATCGCAAACATGAGATGCCGCGTAAAGCAGAAGGCTGACATTACAAAAACCGTCAACAAAAAAATCATTCTTAAAGACTGTAAAAAAAAGTTTCTGGAAATTATAAGTGCTGGTGATAACTCCAGTATTAGTTAAATGGAATGTACAGTTAAAGTACAGTTTATGAATAAATAATTACATACAAAAATTTTTCTTACAAACTCCAAGACTAAAGTTTGAGGCTAAACATAATTCCGAAACAGTTTTTCTTAACCTTCATTTCCTTATTTCCTTACCATAATAAGCCTCTCTGGTGTCAAAATTATATGGAAAAATTAAACATCTTCTTTTCTTAGGTGCGCATCAACTTTCTAAAAGTTCAACCCTAAATGAACACAGAAATACTTTCAGACCAACAAAATATATAGACCAACAAATATATCCCCTGACCTATGCAGAAATCGCTTAAAGGTAATTTTGAAAATATACAGAACCTGAACCATCTTATAAAATATGGTGTCCAAACCAAAACAAAAATTAAATTTATTTTAATGGCATATTTTAAAGAATATTTTTGATTTATTACAGTTTTTTTTATTTTTAAAAAAACATTCTGTTTATTTGTGGTGAAATTTTGATCCACAATCTTTAACACAACCGCTATTTTGGATCCACCATATTGTAAATTTTCCGAATCTGATGCAAGATTCGTTGTCGGTGACCCAAAAACCGCTCTGATACCAGCTTTGTATAAGATCCGTTGATTCTGCAAGAATATATCCGTCATCATGAACAACATAATTGCATTTTGAAGCTGCCATATTGAATTTTCCAAATTTGACATAAGAATCGTTATCAGTAACCCCAAAACTCCTCCTTTCAAAATATGAGTCCAATACTTTGATTTTTAAAAACCCCGTCCGCTATATTGGATCAGCCAACTTAAATTTCTTGAAACTAACTTCAGATTCTTAATTTGTTTTTAGCTTTGAACCATGGATTTCAGGTGTCAAACCTATTCAGTCAAGTGTGCCTTGGTACGGAAATGGGGAGATAGATTAGTACAAGAGAAAGATAAGTCAAGTGAAACAAGTGTAGAATATTTTATGTGTGGCAGAGCACTAAATCAACATGCGACTTTAAATCTGAGGCAAGCGTTTTACCTCAGCCAATTCGAGTTATGAAGCAATCTCATATCACAAGCATCTCTACCACCTACATCAATTTCTAAAGTCGTACTTATTGATGAATTTTTATTTTCAGTTGATTAGAAATGAGGAAAGAATTAATGAAAGGTCAAAGCATAGGACCATAGCCTGGCCGGAATTCGAACCCAAAAACTCTGGGTTGGCAGTTGAGCACGCTTTCAACTCGAATACCGAGGCCGCGTCTAAAGAAGCTTGGTCTAAATCCTTTGAAGGGCTGAAATAGTAAATTTGTATTTTTTTAACAAATAAGCGCTTTTAGTGCTTCGAAAGAGCTGCAGAATCCATATGAAGACCTTGCTAGAAGCGCTTTGAATCCTTTCCGTTACCGAATGGGTTGGTTTACCTTTTATTACATGCACAATAGATGGCTGCAAATATGTTTTATTGTTTAGAAGCTCGTTCTCAACGGTTCATCTGAAACAGTACTTAGCTGCCGTAAATCTGTGATTTTTGATCACCAGAGATAGAGGCTTTCCAACAAACTTCAAAGCGGACGAACTTGAATTGGTATTATCGATAGATTATTAATTGGTACATATTGTTATAAGTAATTGATATCTTACCCTCATGCAAAATACCGAGTAACAACTTTTACAAATTAAGAATATGTGGTGCTAGAAGAAAAGCATGTTTAATGGTGCGTTAGGCTTGGTAGACCCTATGCTAAAAAACATGAAAAGAACTGGTTTCCCTCAAAAGGCCTCATAGTCGCTTATCCAGCTTGAATATTTGTACATCCTCCAAAATGAAATCTGCAGAGACGAAGAAGACTCTACAACATATATTCTCGGCACTTGCTTAGCTTGGCCAGAAATCGTGATGGGTTACTGATTGAATAGTCCCCTAGGCGGTCTCTCAAAACCGACTATTGGTGGTTACACCAACAATGGGCCTTATTAGTGTAATTGTATCTGCTACTTCACTTCAGAGATAGCTGCTACTTCAATTCAAACTTACCTAAAGTGAAAATTTCGTGAAGATTTCTGAAACACGTTGAAATTAAGAACAAATATGCTTTCTTCTTTCGTTTTCATTTATATATAGATGTTTATCTACTTTCCTAAAAAATGAAAATAAAGAAGTGAGGAGTTTTACAGTTAGCAAGGGTGCAATATAAAGAGCTCTACAAAATTATTCAAACAAGAACTGGTATGCATCACCAGTTATAATGCCTTATTTGTTCGTTAAAATACCCGATACATGCGGGGTTGAAATAATAAAAGTTTATTGCTATGTTTGGGATAAACTCGAAAACCATCGGACTGATTTCAATGAAAATTTCACAATCAGGAACTTTGATCTTGACGGAGGGACATAGGGTAAGTTATGGCTATATAATGTTTTATTGGGTTATTGTAAACAATAAGCGAAAATGTTCGACATAAAATTTGATAAATAAGCTTTAATCTCAAAAAAAAAAAGTATAAAAAAATTTAATAAAGATTTCTACTTCGAATTGAGCAAAATTGGATGATAACTTCCCATGTAAAGTGACGCAATTTAATGCAAAACAACATCTATTAATTGACTAATGACGATAAGGGCAATTTCCATTAATAGGGCTTTCCATAAGATCATGTAAAATCCCTTCAAAAAAAGTTCAGAATATATTACAATTGGTAGTTTTAGTTTAAATTCCTTGAGATGTGATTTAAAGTCATAAAAAAAATTGTAAATATTTCTTAGCTCATTAGACGACTTCAGTTGAACGATCAAAAAGTACCGTAAGCCAAGTGATCATTGATCTGTAATGTAATAAACTTAAAACAACTTTTCTCTATTAAAAAATAACTAAAAATAACTGTGATTAGAATATTAGACCCATATTATATACAGTCAATCCCGGTTAAGTGCCTTACCTTAAGGTGACAAGTTTTTGTGGTACTAAAGCGGGAAAGGTCTTAAAGCGGGGACCCGCTTAAGTTCCTCGAGGTACTTATAAACACTTTTTCAAAATAAAGCTCAAAAATTTAATACACATTAATGAATTGGAACAAATCTTTGAGAACAGATAATTTTATTAAGAAGACAAACAAAAAACTATCATTCGTTTAAAATTAACAAAAAGAAAAAGGTACACATGTATATAAAAATGCATTGCAGCTTTTTAAAATACAAGTTTAAATTAATTTTTCAGGCACATAGTACATACATACTAAACTGTACATCCTTTCCATTATTCATACTTAACCAATATAGGTAAATGAGGAAAAAAGCATTACCCTAAAACAATCAGTACTCTTTTCTGGCAACAGTTCTGAAATTTTTTTTAAACAATGTTTCTTCAAAAATTTCAAGTTCTTCACAGGCAATTTTGTTGTAG